>JAJTWQ010000324.1:0-220542 GCA_029007595.1 Solanum commersonii
GGCAAATCCTTTGTTCTTAAATTTAATTTACGATTTCTCACTCATCCGAGCTTCAATTTAAGTGATTTGATGTTCCATACATGTGTAATTTTCAAGGATACGAGGTGGGTTGATTGAATTGAGTTAGTGAACCTCTGCTTGAGGTAACTTGGTGCTAAATCTATTGCCTTAGCTTGTATTTATTGTTAATTTATTGCTTGATTGTTGTTACCGTTGTTTTAGGCCTCAAATTCTGTTCAATTTTGGGACACAAATTCTAGGCATATTATAGGACCTCTTGATAGAGTAAATTGGGAAAATTCCAACACTGATCCCACAATTCATGTTTGAATTTAGAATTGGTCCATCTCCATTTGATGTGATTTTAGTGTCTGTACAACTGTATTGATGTTGTGATCATATTCTTGATAGTGTTGTAGCATTCAGAGGTCGTTCGATAAGGATAAGCTCCGGCCTTATGTTTGGAGCATGCATGATAGACTTACTGGTAGGATATGAATTCTTTTCTAACTAGATTGAGCATGAATGTGTGAATTCATGAGGATTAGTGTGAATTGGGGGGGGGGGGGATCGGAGACGAGAATGAGCACTTGGCGTCTTGGAAAGGTTTGTCTCCTTATGGACCTTTTAAAGCTCATCTTTTTATTTTTGAGACAGCTTTGTTTTGGTCCACTTTTGGGACTTCTAATCTTTTGTTAGCACAACTTTGTACTTGTGTCTTCAAGGTTCTGGAGGATCTTTATGCATATAGTTTTTTGCTTCTTTATGGTGACCTTTTTCAACGGGCAAGAACTGATACACATCCTAAGGGGAACCATCTTTCTTCTTCACTAATAAGACTAGATCGCCCCAAGGTTAGAGACATGGTTGGATGAAACCCTTATCAGAAGATCTCTCAACTGCTCTTTTAACACAGCTGGAGCCATATTCTATATGAATAAATGGATTGAGTATCGAGAAAAATATCTATTTTGAAGTCAATTTCTCTATTAGGAGGGACTCTAGGAAGATCATCTGAAAAGACCTTTGGAAACTCACTCAAAACTGGAACTAACTGGACATGTGGTGTCTCAACACTAGAGTCATTAACTCGAACTAAGTGATAGATGGACCCCATAGAAAATAACTTTCTGGCCTTAAGGTATGAAATAAAATGACCCTTAGACACTACTAAACTACTCCACCACTCTAAAACCTGCTCATTAGGAAACTAAAACTTGACTAATCAAGTTCTACAGTCAACTGAGGCATAACAAGCATGAACCCAGTCCATAACTAGAATGACATCAAAGTCCACCATATCTAGCTCAACTAAGTCTGTCATGGTGTCCTTGTGATAAACATAGAAGGTATAATCACGATAGACTCTTCCAACTAAGATAGACTCACCGACATATGTATAAACACTAAAGGGCAGAAGAAGTTATTCAATAAAAATATCGAACCTCATGGCTACATAAGGAGTTACAAAAGACAAACTCGCACTTGTATCAAGTAAGGTGTATACATCAATAGAAAATACTTTGAGAATACAAGTGACAACATTTGGTGAGCTCTCGTGATCCTGGAAACTTGATATAGCATACATACGGTTTAAACCTCTGTTTGTTCCTAAATTAGCACCCTTTGGTGTAGTCCTACCCGGTGGGGGTGCCGAAGAAGCTTGGGCCCTTCTGCCCCACTACATGGTTCTACATCAGGTATTCCCTAGAAAAGTGACCCGTCATTCCACTCTTGTAACAACCATTGATACCAACACGACATTCTCCCAGCTAAAGCTTATCACACTTAACCCAAACTAGGTTTCGAGTGAACCATTGTGCCACACTACCCTGCGATTGAGAACCTGGAGCTCTGAAATTCTAGTAGTTTTAGTTCCGGTAAACATTCCATTTCTTTAGTGTAGGCTCACTAGCTCACGATGGATCAGTCCCAGATAACCTTTGTTAAAAGGATGACTGATTTACATTCCCGGTCTTCTCCTAGTGGGACTCATGATTTGTTGTCTTAGATCTCTTACTGTGAAACTCTTCCTTGTCTTTCAAATTATCTTCCTCAACCTATGGTACATGAATCATAAGCTTGGGTATATCCGTGTCCCTTACTAACATAGTCGCCTGACCTTTTTTACTCGATAAGTGGGCTAGCCAAGGCATAAAAAAACTCATATTGATCCTCATATCAGCTACCATCTCCAAAGCATAGTGGTATAGCTCAGTGAACATCAGGTTGTACTCTTTCACACTCGTAGATTCCTGCTTCATAGTAATAAACTTTCTTACTTTTGCTTCCCTTAGATCTTGGGGAAAGAAACACCCCAACAAAGCATCTTCAAACATTTCCCAACTCAAAGGTGGTGCACCATCTACCCTGTTCTTCTTCACGTGATCATATCATATCCTAACAACACCTTTGAGTTGATATGAGGCTAACTCCACATGCTCTGCATCAGCAGTACGCTTGACCTCAAACACTTTATGAAGTTGTCCAATAAAATTCTTTGGATCCTCAGTGACCTCAACCTTTTGAACTCTAGGGGATTCATCCTCAAAAACTCATGGATTATGGATGTATCAGCTACATTCTGACGACCCACTCCTTGTTGATTTTCACAACCTTAGCAACATCTAGATAACATTCCTGAATTCTGCATTGGTTATATCTCCCTGTGGGGGTTGCAATTTTGGTGAATTGGGAGCTTCTTTACCTTGTGGATTAACATTCTTCCTAGTAGAACGTCCTCAAACAACTCTTCATGGAGGCATGATCTGAAAATACATACGTAAGCACGAGTTAAAGGAAACTTTTATACAGTTGAACTCTAATGTAGGAACAAAGTGAGATTAATGTGAAATATTCCTAAATGTTGTAGCCTCCCAATTATAGATGTTGGACGCTTCACACTAATAAAAAGGACTTTTTTAGACACGAATTCATCGACACCCTATGACTCTTGAACTACGTGTTGTGATACAAAGTTTGGCACACTCGAGCCTTCACACTCAATGTGGCCAACACTCGAGAACTATTTGTGATCCCAAGAAAACCCTTGGCCTGGTGGACTACTTAGCAGAAGACTAACTCAAATGATAATAGGCTTAAAACATACATTTATCTGAACACAAACTCAATTGGAATGTCTGAAAATATTTAGTTGCAAAAATAATAATAATACTACTTTGCAAAACAGTCTTTAAAGGAAAGAAAGTACTGAGAAATTCCTTATCTCTAACTTCTAGCAAGACTCTATGATAGATGTCGAGACAAAACCCATGACAACTCAACAATAACATGAATATAAATGTGAAATCCTCCAAGAAAAAAATGAGGCTCACCAAAGTTATCTACAACGTAAAGTGATCTCAATAGAATGCCTATTGATGATCTTGAACACATGTATCTGCATCATAATAAGATGCGGGTCTAAAGACATCAGTACATTTGAATGCATGAGTATGTAATATGGCTGAATAAAGCAATAACTAAACGAAGTGACTAAAAGCAACTCAACACTATATCAATACATGAATATGAAGTGAAACCCTTTAAGCTTTACAATAAGATATGCAATAAAATCAATATGAACATAATATACTTTACTTGTAGGAAATTTATCTAACTGACAACCATTACTATGAGCCTAGAAATGATACAATGTTTCACCAACGTTGCAAGGGTATCCTATACTTTGTCGGGATATTGGATGATATTGTAACTATGTATCTATCTAGTAGGACTTCTCAGAGGTAGTGAGGAGTCACACGAAGAATCATTGTTGTCCTATCCTACACTGGCTACGTAGTTTATTGGAACTTTTAAGTTATAATAGACTCATACCCAATTCAGTGCTCGATACTACTCCCAAAATAATACTAAATATCAATTATGCTCAATTCACCCATACAAAGAAATGGACTATTTCTTTACACGTCACTTTACTTTTCTTAAACATTTTTCAGTATATCAACTATGCTCTTTCTCAACTGTTTGACGGTACATATGAAAACATTTGATTCTTCTTTCAAGGATTATGTTCAAAACTTTCATCTAAAACATATGCTTATGGACTTATCTTTCAAGTCCAAGATCGAAATACAAAAGTAGAATTGTCTTGTACTTTTCTAAAAATAGTTCTCTCTCTAAATATAATAATTATACATTCAGAACCCTTTAAGTTCCCTTAAACCCTTTTTTAGAATAATGTTTTTAACTTTCCGCTTATCTCAATTTATTTATGAATGTGCACTCAAACATGTGATAAGGTTATGCAGGAACTTTCGAAGGTAAAATTTAATTACCCTCCAGGTCATTTTTTCCTTAATGCTTTATTTTTGTAATTTAGAGAATTCCTATAGCGACCCCAAGTCATTTATGACTTGCTGGAACTGACTGTTTGGTCACCTGGTCGTTCGTTTGGGTTTTATGCCCGTTCTCCTGTTTTGGAGCTTTGGAAACTTGAATAGTTGACTTTAGTCAAAACGTTAGGTAAACTACCTCAAAATGGAATTTTGACGGTTCCATTAGCTGCGAAATGATAATTTTAGTCTAGTGACATGATTGGCTTGAATTCAGAGGCTTTCGTTGTGAGTTAGTGTCATTAGGTGTTTTAGCTTTTAAGCTTTGGCCTAATTTGACCTTTGTCAACATTCTTGGTAAATGTGCTCGGATTGAAATTCCATCAGTGCGGTTAGCTTTGGAACGTCGAGTTTGGTCTAGAAGGGTCTTTAGTTCGGGTCCTAAGGCATCCAGTGTGAGTTTGAACACTTAGATGAGATGCTGGAAAGCTTAAAGGCCTAGAGTTGACTTTGGTCAACAATTGGAGAAGTAGTTGTTGTATGAAAATTCCGCTAGCGCCATTAGCTCTGAAATATTGAAGTTGGTCTAGTAGGACCTTTCGTTTGGTCTTGAGATACTCTTTTTGATTTTTGGGTGTTTAGGCGAAAAGTTGAGTTTTAGGCCAAATGGGTCTCATGGGGGTATTACTATCATAGCAATATTTTTATGGAAATTCAACAAATACATTGACTCCGGAATGTCAATTTATTTATTTTGGATCCCGAATGAATCCCGAGGGTTCATTTGGAGACTTTAAAAAAAATAGAAAAAATCTGATATATATGCAAACTTTTAGCGACCAGAAAATGTCATTTTTAGCGACCAGAAGTCCTTTTAGCGACTAGATTTGCCATTATTTAAAGCTGAAAATCAGCATTCAACCATTATTTTCAAAACGTGATTTCTCTCTCATTTTAGCTCCATTTTGGGTGATTCAAAGGTTGGGTTGCTCAAAATTGGCATCTATGCATTGGAGTTTTCGGGGACTGTCAGGGACCTTCATTTAAGGTAATTTTCGAGTTTTAGTTGTTGTCATCTCTGCTTCTTTTTCTTTAACAATGATTTAAATTCATGTACTGATTTCGGGTTGTTTCGAGCCCCAAACTGTGTTTCATTTTGGGTTACAAGTTCGGGGAGGTAAAACGAACCATTTCATTGAGTTGATTTTGGTATTTCTGATGTGGGTCCCACAAATGTGATTTTGGTGTCAAAACTACCGTAGTGACATTGTGATTCTATTTTTGATAGCGTGGCAGTGTTCCGAGGTCGTACGGAAGAGAAAAACTTTGTAAACATTATTTGGAGCACGTGTAGTTGGCCTACAAGTATGCTACAACTTCCCTCTCCTTACATGTAACATGATTAAGTAATTGGATGTTGATTTATATGAATTTGTGGTTGAATTGGTGGTTAATCATAGTAAATTCCTAGATTTCATGCCTTAGGCTACTTTTCTGGTATTCCGGGTGGTTGAAGCATATCTAATGTATTTGTTGATCATCCTCACCTTGTGGCATGCCTTATTTGTGATTTGTGAATATTGTTAGAGCATGTTTTGCCTTAGTCTAGGCTTAGGCTAGTTATTGCGTCCCTTTGGAGCCGTTAGGCCTTGTAATCTCCCCGACGTCGCTTCAGATGACTTAGCTCCCTATACACTGATGTAGCTGACCTGAGTCTGATAGTTTGGGCCTTAGCTAGGTAATAACACCGCTCTTGGAATCATATATCTATAAATCCCCTATTTTTGTCAGTTTCGGTGTCTCTGATTCTTTGTGTGGAAGCAACTCGTCAATTCTTGTTGGATATGGTTTGGGTTGGAGTGATTTATTGATGACACTTCGATTGGGGGTACTCTTCTTTGATGTTGGGTTTGCCGTCGATCCTATTTCTTGCTGATTCGCCTCTATTCGTGGTTGAAGACCCCAAATTCACTCCATCGGGTGTGATCCAAGTCCTCGCCTTAGTATTATAGCCTTGGTTCAAGTTATTGCTTTCTTTAGCCATAGTTCAAGTCCACCGCCATTTGCGACCATGGTTCAAGTCCACCGCCCCTTACATCTTGGTTCAAGTCCATAGCCACTCTCACCTCGGTTCAAGTCCTTCGTCATATTTATGCGTGGTTCAAATCAATGATTATCCTCAGCCTTGGTTCAATTCCTCAGTTACTCCAAATCTCGGTTCTCCATCTTCAATTCAGTTCAAGTCCATAACCCCTATTAGTTTTGGATGAGCTCCAGGATACGGATTGGTTTGGTTCGAGTTCGTAGAAAGTTGTGGAAATCTTGTAAACTTCATCGGATCCTATTATTCCATTCTAAATCTTCCTTGTACCTGTCGGGCTTATGGGAGTCCGTTGCGGTTTTACTTTTAGCTTGCGCACGAGTGTACTCGTTGAGTTTATGGGAGCTCGATCGGATTAAGTTAGTTATTCTCCTTTTCTTTACGTGTTAGTACACCCTTGTGCATACCTGTTAGACTTCTCGTTCCTGTTTCTTGTAGTGTTTTTTATTTTTGCATTTCATATTACTTTCGCTTTCTTGCTTCGTCGGCCTGTGAGGCCTACTGGGCACCTGTTGTTTTGGTACTCATACTACACCCTACATCTGTTTTCATTATGCAGGTCCGGGCACCAGCTACCAGCGTTGACTTGAGCCTGCATTAGTCTGATCCGGAGACGTGGTTGAGAACCTGGCATTTTGTGCTATACCAGTCTCCATCTATATATATTGACTTATCTTTTTGTCATGACCCAAGGGTACCCCTAGATGTAGCATGGCGTATAGAACCCCAATGGGCTCCATATAAACCACTTAGTTCTCATAACATAAGCAATAGAATAATATGAGTAAAAAACACAATTAAAGTCTACAGTTTTTTATAAAGGAAAGCGGAAGTGTAGACACTTAGTCTCAATATAGCCATCTATTACAATCTTTGAAATGAAATAGGGCCTAGCCCATTCAACATGTCTGAAAAGGAAAAGTACATGAAAGGAACAACAACATAAGAAACAGCTGTCCTCGAACCATAAGGACTCACCAACAAGCTCGAAAGATACTCAAGTCCAATCTTTATCCACTAGAATGATCACCTCGAGAATCGAAACCTACACTTTAGGAAAATTTAGGAAAAGTAGGCGTTAGTAAAAAAATGCACTAAGTATGATAGCCATGCATAAAAACATTGAAGACATGGAAAAAGGGGCATTTCATTTGAAATCATGCAATTTACCAAATTTAAACATCATCATAAAGAGATAGTTGGGAAACATAGTTCATAACATCATCTTCAATGTAAGCTAGCAACGTCTTTAGAGCATTTGAACACTTACAGGATACTTTTTCAAGCATGCCTTAGTTCATTAGTAAACTTCTTCTTCATGTGGGAAATAAGCCTTACCAAACATGAGACCATGTGAGCTTTATCATGGAATCCGGTGAGTCCCACATCGAAAAGTGTTGGTCTACTTGCCTAAGGTAGAACCGGTAACTCTTAGATTAGGTGGATTGATGCTTATCATGACCAACGACACTAACCTATGGTTTGAGTGTCTACAATCGTCGATAATATAGTAACCCAACCAAGGGTTGGGGTCGTGTCCCAAGGGAGTGGTAGTGAAAATAGTAGTTAGGCAAGATTTTTGTTCTAATTAGCTGTAGTTTGAGAAATTATCGAATAAAAACAAAGTAAAATCAAGTGGGTGACACCAAAGTGTCAAATATCAATGGGGGTTTGTCACAAGTATAGATGAAACAACAAAAATAAAGAGAAAATTCAAGTATGGGGAGAAGTTCTTGGGGTGTGACCGCAATACATATTGATATAAATCGTTGGGTACATGCTTTTGATAAGAATTTTGCAAGATGATAGTGACTAGGCTAAGCTTTAGCTGGAAATAAGTACCCTCTCGGGCAACTTACCCTGTTTCAAATGGTTCTTCTCGAAAACCCATTTGCAGCATGAAGGCCAGCCTACGCCTTACCCCACTCACTCTCGCGTTAAGTGTTAGGATATAGGACTAGGGCTCACCCTCTCGGGTTGAACCTCATGTCGACCCACTCCTTAGGCCATCAGTCTAGCGGTCTTGGTTTCGCGACCTCTCTCTCGAGCAAGACAAAAACACATGGGTGGTTTTGTATTTGCAACTACAAACCCATTAAATTAAACCACAACCATTAGGTGAAATAACCATTAAAATACATATAACCTATCAACAACAAAAACCCAACAATGATATCAACATATATTTGGTAAATCACACCCCAAGAATGGGGGTTTTTAGCCACACATCAAGAAATAAGAAAATATATGTAAAATGATAGAGAAATGAAATGGGTATAAGAAATTAAACCTTAATATAAGCAAAGGAGGAAGAATGGAGAAGACCCACTTCCAATTTGGGAAAGATGAACTCATTCTCTCTTCAAATCTCCTAAAAACCATCTCCAAACTTGAGAGAAAAATGCAAAAAGCTAACATTCTAAGTCTCAAAATTACAATAATGTTTGGATCCCTAAAATTTAAAAACAACTTTAGTATTTATAGACTTCAGAAAATAGTGTTGGTGGATCTTTCGGTGAGGTTAGTCGAAATCACTGATTAACTCGGCCAGTCTCCCTTTGGCGTAGTTCATCGCCATCTTGCACTTGCCTTTAGCATCGTCGTGTTTTGTGTTATTAGGCAACAAAGTACTGCTTCGTGGAACTATTCGGCGAAGCGCCGATTGCTCCTTTCATCGCCTTTTTGATCCTGCTCCTTTAGGGCTTCGCGTACTGGAACAAAAGACGGAGTGTGTCCCTTCGGCGAATCGTCAAGTTTGCTTGGCGATGCTCAGGCTTCAACTTCTTTGTTCTTTTTAGCCTTTTTGTTCCTTTTTGCACCTAAGTGTCCATGCTTCCACTAAAACTTCAAATACCTGAAAATTAAGTGTTTTCATCAGATATTTAGAATAAATAAGCATTTGAGGACACTATTTCTATTAAAATAAAGCCCTAAATGAGTCCAATTTGTGGACTCATCAACACCCCCAACTTAAACTTTTGCTAGTCCTCAAGTAAAGCTCAAGTTTTCAAATAAGATGTCTCAAACAGTGCTACACAAGACTCAACCATGAACATACACAACAAGACTTAAACTACTCATGCAAAGATCAATTGTGTACTCAAAGATTCAAGTTGTGCACACCATTATCAAAGATTCTCAAGCTCGCAATACTTTCTAGTAATGGAAGTTAAAGCTTAACAAAAGCATTCGAATGCCCTCACACAAATGATGATTCCATAATCACACACAAAGGTCTAATCATTTAAATCTCAGGAATCAGATGCAATGCTCACACTCAAAAAGAGGAACAAAATGCATGCTTTCACCTATAGGTTTGCCCTTATTTTCCAATTAACCTTCGGTTCGGCTCACCCAATATCAAAAAGGTCTTTACAAGGCTTGTAATGGGGCTAAGTGCAAATGTATGATCATTTAGGCTCAATGACTTTCATCCTCATGAGATGTGGTGCTCTCAACACATCCTTCTTTTCTTCCTTCATCAATTTTTCTTCTAATGCTTTATAGTCATCTTATTATTCACTTCCCATGGATTGCTTGGAAACCCAATCTCTTTCGCACTTTATTTCACAACTTTCTTTCTAATTTCTTTTCTTTTCTCTTTCTTTTTCTTCTTTTTTTTTCATATGAAGGGTTTCCATTTTTGTTTTGCAATACCATGGGTTAAGAGAGAATTCTTCTTGCACTTCTTGATTTCTTCCTTTTCCTTTTCACCATACCCCGAACTTAGGCTTTTTGGCCTAGGTTGGCTATTCACTTAAACACATCTCAAGAGGATTCTAGGTAATGGATAAAGAGAGGTCTAAGTTTTCACCAAGTTTCTTCCAAAGAAGGATGGCTCAAAGGGTGCTCAAGAGAGGTTCACACACTCACAAGGTATGCCACAAAAGAGGTATATGTTAAATTGGTTCACACTCTTCAAAATTTTCCTAAGATCATCTCAAAGGCAAGCCTTACTTAATCAATCAGACTAACGGGGCAAATTCTAGGTGTATTCATGCATGGTTCAAAATAAACTCATAACACAAGGCATCAACACTAAAGTCAAACAAGACTACACACTTTTGCTAGTGTGCAATGGTCATCACACGAGAATCAATTTGATACATGGCTAATCACAACGAGATGCAAAAGTTCACATATTGTTTATGCAACTTCATTTGGTCTTGTTGTACCCGCACATTCATGTTTCTTCGATTGAGATCACTATTTAAGTAATCGGTATTTGACCAAAACCGAGACTCAAATTTTTACGAGAACAACCACTTTCTACACAAGAGGTGGTGAAAATTTTTGAAAATGAAAAATTTTCAGATGGGTCAAATTTTTTTTGCAAATTAAAAACATAAAGGAGCATAAGCTCAAGCATCCACGAAAAGTAGTATAAACTAAAATTAAAAGGAACGGACAACCCAAATTTACACAAAAACACAAATATCCATAACAAGTAAACAAAGGTGAGCCTTACCCCACCTCAATAAAAAGGTGTTTGTCCTCAAATGCAATTTATAAGTATCCAATAGTTAAAGTAAAGAAAGAATAGAGAAAGAGGTAAAGAGGGGATCTTGTCTACACGCTTTCTCCATCTGTTGGGGCATTGTTGCCCGATGCATTAGCCTGAAATTTGACAATGGTCCCCGTATTGTTATTCTGGTTCTCATTGTGTTCATTTGCCCTAGCTGCTGCAGCGATGTTAGCAGCAACTATTCTGTCCATGTCATGGCTTGCAAAAAAAAGTTTATAGTTGTGTAGAATCCACACTTCCACGAAGGAATAGTGGGATCAATGGGGACCCTCCTGCTGGAACCCTCTGTCTTACTCTCTTTTCTTTCTTTGGCCAATCTTTCTACCTTTTCGTCTCTTTTGAAATCTTGTGCTCTTATATGTCGGGGTGGCATGTCTCTCCCTGCGACCTTTGGTCTAGCCATTTCTGCAAAAGCCTTAGAGAAAAAGTTAGACAGTATTTAAACAGGTGCAGGGAAGTTTTGAGTGTAGAGTTATTTTGCCAAACCAGTTGGTTAAGTGCTCCTCCACTTAGGCGATTCATCGAAAATAGCATACAGAGAGTTTAAGGGCGTAGACATAAGGATGAACAGAGAGCTTTCGGCGAGTCACCGAATATGTTCGGTGACGTAAACTTGGTCGCCAAGAATTACAAAGTCGATACACATTTGGCATTAAATTAAAGGCAAAATGGGGACGTTAGGTGAACCACCAAGCAGTTCGGCGAGCTATACTTAACTCGCCAAACAGCCAAACATGTTTATTTTCAACCCATTTCTATCAAATCCAACCCCGCAACCCCTGATAACAAAATTTAAGCCTCTACAACACTAAGTTAGCAAGGACCCACATCAATTTCATACTCCCGTAGTAACTTAATTCAATTCAAAGAACAGTAGAGCGAGATTCTACCATTTAAACAAGAGTTGTTGAGAAGAAATTGAGAATGTATGTACTTCAATCAACTTAGAGAGACTCAACAACGATTCATATTATGCAAATGAGTACAGTCTCGAAGAAATAAATACGGGGTTTGTATCACCAACCTTTGATGCCGATTAAAATGTTATGAGATGCTAGTCAACAATGTAATCCAAATCTGAGCACCATTCAACAACTAAAATACTCTAAAAATGCAAGAAATAAAAAGCTAAAGTGCTAGTGTGAGTTTGTGAAGAGGAAAAAGTGAGAGAGAGTAAATGAGAATGGACTTTTAAACTCCTTGCTCGCACCGACCACCTAGTTTTTGTCGATTCGACGATATTAACCAAGTTCATCCTTTCAATCGGTGGCACGCCGACTGTCTGGTCTTCTCACCAAATTTAGCAGAGCTTGAAGTCCATGTAGAGATCCTAACGGTGGTCTCCATCGAGGTCGCCAACATGGTCGGTGGTGCGCCGATAATTTCCACCAACCTTTGAGTCTAACGGTGAAACAGATCGAGCTCGCCGATCTCATTGGCGATGTGCCAACTGGATTGATCACTCACATCCATGCACTTCTTCAAGCACCTCCCTTACATTAACCTGTACAAACAACACACTATTATTCTACTATGAAATAAAAAATACTTAAAGGGTTTTTGGGTTGCCTCCCAAACAACACCTTAGTTAATATCATGGCACGACGTGAGTCCTCATTCATGTTCTAATCCTTGGGGTTAGCCCACTAAGAGTTCCCATTTTCTTTGTTGGGTCGGAATGAGGTAACACATGACTAATGAGTGTCTCGATCAGGTGAATGGATCTGAAGTGTGAGCAATCATCTGATGTAACACTTTGACATTCTCCTTCATCCATTCGCTGATTCTATCTTTCTCATGGAGCTTTCGGAGAATGATTAGCAGTGTGCCTTCAACACATTTACTTTTATTGTCAGCAAAACGTGTTTTCTTGTGGAAGAGTATGCACCTCCCATTCAGTTTGCACTAGCTTTCCACCTCAGGTATCTTGATAGTTAAGTTACTTAGTTGAGTTACCAGTGCAATCAACATGAAGTCACCCTCGACTTCTTGGTCCACCTTGACTAACTTGCCGCTACTTTGTTCCGACATAGTTACCTAAAATGACAAATTAAAGAAAAACAAAACTAAAAGTAAAATTAGTAAAAACTATACTAAAGAGAACAAAAAACTACATCTTTACGTGATACCACTCCCTGACAGCGGTGCCATTTTAATGCTTATCATGACCAACGACACTAAACTAATGTTTGAGTGTCTACGATCGTCGATAATATAGTAACCCAACCAAGGGTTGGGGTCGTGTCCCAAGGGAGTGGTAGTGAAAATAGTAGTTGGGCTAGAATTTTGTTATAATTAGTTGTAGTTTGAGAAATTATCAAATAAAAACAAAGTAAAATCAAGTGGGTGACACCAAAGTGTCAAATATTAATGGGGGTTTATCACAAGTATACCTAAAACTACAAAAATAAAGAGAAAATTCAAGTATGGGGAGTAGTTCTTGGGGTGTGACCGCAATATATATTGATATAAATCATTGGGCACATGCTTTCGATTGGAAATTTGCAATATAATAGTGACTAGGTTAAGCTTTAGATGAAAATAAGTTCCCTCTCGAGCAACTTACCCCGTTTCAAATGGGTTCTTCTCGGACACCCATTTGCCGCATGAAGGCCAGCCTACACCTTACCCCACTCACTCTCTCGACCTTAGTGTTAGGATATGGGACTAGGGCTCACCCTCTCGGGCTGAACCTCATCTCGACCTGCTCCTTAGGCCATCAATCTAGAGGTCTTAATTTCACGACCTCTCTCCCGACCAAGCCAAAAACACATGGGTGGTTTTGTATTTGCAACTACAAACCTATTAAATTAAACCACAACCAACAATGATATAACACATATTTGCTAAATCACAACCCAAAAATGGGGTGTTTAGCCACACATCAAGAAATAAGGAATTATACATAAAATTATAGAGAAATCAAATGGGTATAAGACATTAAACCTTAATATAAGCAAAGGAAGAAGAATGGAGAAGACCACTTCCAATTTGGGGAAGATGAAGTCCTTCTCTCTTCAGTCTCCTAAAACCCTCTCCAAACTTGAGAGAAAAATGCAAAATCTAATATTCTAAGTCTCAAAATTACAATAATGTTCAGATCCCTAATAATTAATAACAAGTTTAGTATTTATAGACTTCAGAAAATAGTGTTGGCAGATTTTTCGGCGAGGTTAGTCGGAATTGCCGATTAACTCGGTGAATCACCCTTTGGTGTAGTTAGTCGCTGTCTTGCACTAGCCTTCAATATCATCGTGTTTTGTGTCATTGGGCGACATAGTACTGCTTCCCAAAACTATTCGGTGAAGCGCCGACTGCTCCTTTCATCACCTTTTTGATCCTGCTTCTTTAGGGCTTCGCGTACTGGAACGAAAGGTGGAGTGTGTCCCTTCGATGAATCGCCAAGTGTGCTTGGCGATGCTCAGGCTTCAGCTTCTTCATTCTTTTCTGCCTTCTTGTTCCTTTTTGCGCCTAAGTGTCCATGCTTCCACTAAAACTTCAAATACCTAAAACCTAAGTGTTTTCATCAGATATTTAGAATAAATTAGCATTTGAGGACACTATTTCTATTAAAATAAAGCCGTAAATGAGTCCAATTTGTGGGCTCATCACGGATCCACTGGCTAATATCCTACGAGGGCACGTAGTGTGTGGGATAAGGAGATTGTTACTAGAAACCCGGCTTCTGTGCAGGAGAGCTTCCATCTCAAAAGGTTGCTTCTAGAAACTTGGCCTTACTACGGTAGAGCTTCCGCCTCACACAATATCCACTCGGTGCTAAGAATTAAATTCCCATGGAGTAGTTAATTCTCTATTAAAATCATTACTCATGAAAGGGAACCCTTAGCATACCGATTCAAGGCACATTATTAGAATAACCCTTTTTTAGTTACACATGAAATGGTGCACATGGCCTACCGATTCAAGGTACATCATTATGTGAGAAAACCTTTCCGATCATGTTCATTATGAGTTCATGATATAACCTTTCAATCAGCCCACAACAACAACATCATCATTAACACTTCACTCTTAAAGTGTACTCATAGCATTTACATAGATTTCATGAAAACATGCATAATCTCATACTTTACCTCCTTGAGGCTCACAATTCACTTTCAATCAACACATCTAGAATCTAAGAATTAGACATGGAGATAATCGTTATTCAAGTAACTCAATCACTATATGCATAAATTCATAACATTATTCTTGCATCAACAAAGACCCACATCACAAATTAGAATTGAGTAATACGGGGATTTCATGGGTTCTTGGGGATTCATCATAAAACCCATCGGAAATCACAAATTCATACATAATATAACATAATTCAAGCATTAGAATCATTTTTGAAAGGAACCCATGACTTTGGAGTCAAACCCTAAGTTTTGGGGATTTCTATCTTTGAAATTGGGGTTTTAAAGGGACTCCATGGATGAATACTATCCATGGATGAAGAACTACCATACCTATATCAGAAATCCCTATGAATTTGGTGTGAAAACCTTTCTTCTTGAACCCTAGCTCCAACTTCCTTCTTCTTCTTCTTCATTAAGTTTTGAGAGAATGAATTTTTGGGAATTGATTTGGGTTTTGGAAATAATGAGTTGAATTGGGTGAGTTTTGACTTAAAATGACTTATATAGAGACCCTAGACTTACCCAACACGATTTCACTTAGTTTGGAATTAAACTATAATTACCCAAAACACCTCTCACGTTAAGTTAGCTTCCAGGTCTCACGTGGGGCCCAATGAGTCGTGGTGATGACCACGAGCCATGGTCCCCTTTGTGGACCTGAGGTAGTGCCTAGGCAACAAGTGCTTTCAGCCAACAAGCTTAAGGCATCTTCACGAGGGGCTTCACGAGCCGCGGTGTATGCCGCAAGTTGTGGTCCCTCTCGTGGGCCTTGAAGTAGTGGCTAAGCTACCCTCCTTCAACCCTCAACCACCAAGGCATGACCAAGGCCACTCCCATGAGCCATCTAAGGATTCACGAGCCATGAAGTGGCTCATGTGGAAGAGCCAATTTAGGGCAACCTTAAGGAGGCTACTGCCTCTCCACCACAAGTGGCAGTACAAGCCGTAAGGGCTCTAGTGGTATGGTGGGCAGTGCCTTGGGAAATTTGGGCAATTTTGGTCCCTTTCCCTTGGCTCTTTCCTTCATTACCTTGGCCCTAGACCACCTTTATGATTCTAACTCTCACGTTTAGCTCTAGTTTAGCCTACTAATTTCCGGGGTGTTACAATATCTCACCCTTGGGATCATTCATCCTCGAATGACGATCTAGATACCTTATGGAAGTATACACTCAAGACTATTAGCTTATCATGCATGCAACATCATATAAATGAACAAAACGAAGGAGGAAACATCAACTCCATCTCAAACATAATTAATGCATTACAAGGAAGTAGGAAACATTTAAACATTTCTCATGGTTTAGGAGGAACTACCTTCTCCAAGCTCAAAATTATGCTCAACACAATGTCATGGAGCCAATATGTAATTTACTCTCAAAAAATTCATACTAAAGCCTGTTCAATAATTCATCTCATGAAGTTAATAGGTAACTCATACTCAATGCACAACAACATGAGGAACATCAATCATAAAAACTCATTTTCTTACAAAACATAAGTTTCTCATGAACATGCATAACATAGGTAATCATGGAAAACACATAAAACACACATGACCTCCAAAACAAGGAAAACTCAAGAGGAGCTAATTACCTCAAGTAATTAGAATAGGAGTAGAAAGAAAAAGATGAGGATAGTGAGACTTCATATCGGCCTTGAACTCCAAAGTAGCACCCTCAACCAAATTATTCCTCCACAAAACCTTTACGGAAACTATTTCCTTGTTTCTCAATTTTTTGACTTGTCGATCTAGGATATCTACCAAAACCTCTAATACCCCGGAAATAGTAGACTAAACTATGGCCTTAAGCTACAGTTCTCAAGTTTGGTCTGAGAGTTAAGGTCGTAGAGAAGACTTTACCTTACTAAGAATGAGAGGCTTAGGGGTTAAGTCAATGGAAAAGGAGTGGGGCATATCATGCATTAAACTAGATGAAGGAAAAACCTTGAGGTTGCCTTGAGCCACTTGGCGATAGGCAGTGCCATCACCCAAGTGGCTTGGTGGTTAGCCAAAGGATCCAAAATCACCTAGTGGGCAGCCTCCCCATGGCCTAGCTACTGGTTCAATGGGAGAGCTAGGTAGGGGCTCGCCAACCTGTTTGACGCATCGCCCAAAGGACTCCCCCATTGCCAAGTTGGAAGGCTTCTTGGGGTGAGTTACTGGAAATTTAGGCAAGCCAAGGGCCCATTAGGGGTGTCACCTAATGCCCTTGGTGATCCAAGGGGTGCAAAGGGTGATGTAAGTTGTGAAGGGTAGTAAGGTTTAAGTTGAAACTTTAAGGGTCCCTAGTTCTTTTCCCTAATTTGATCCTATATTACTTTATTCTTTTCCTAGCAAGTATATAATCTTATTAGACCCATGTTTTCTTGAATTAAATCATTCTCCCTAGAATCCAAAGAAAACCTAACTTCCTCTCAAATATTTCTCTCTCTAGAAAACCTCCATTGAAGAATAAGATAGAGCTTGAAGCTTGGGTCAAGAACAAAGTCCATTGTTGAGAGCTTGTGCTAGGGCTTAGATTAAAGGTATGTTTATATTTTCATCTATGGGTTTTTCTACCCATAGAGTCCCCAAAAATTCCCCAAATTTGTGAAGAAGAACCCCAATGTAAGCTGGGGTTTCTTCCAATTAGTGGGTATAGTTGGGTATGACTCGAATTAGTTGGATAATACTTATTCTATGTTTATTTTAATGTTGATTCATGACATTATTAATAATATATATGAATTCCATGGTTAACCCTAGAAATCAAAGTATGTGGGTTTATGCCTTGTGATGAGAAATTGATGATTCTTGATAAATCTTCTAGAATTGTTATCATGTATAAAACTTATTCAAGAGTGGGAATATGAAATCATGAATTGAACTAGACTTATGCATGTATGATATACCATGAATTTCAATGATTGAATTTGGGACATTATAATGAATTATTATTAAGGCTTGTGACTAATATGTCTTGTGATCTAGTCTAGTGTGATGATTGTGGAGTAAAGCTTGATAGTAGGGGTTGAAGTCATAATGTTGATCACTAGGGCATATAGATTAAGTCTAATATGATGAGATAGCTTGCATAGAATTGATATCTAAAATATATAGAGTTGTGGTGGAAGGCTTTTACTGACATGACTTACCTAGAACTATATTAATTCTAGTATGTAGAATGTGAAAGGTCTTCTCACATAGATTGGTTCTAGATTAAAGGGTTAATCACCTAACATGAATCAAAGCATGTTAGAAAAGAATAGCTTGAAGTTGTGGCATATGATCCCTTCATGTGTAGCTTGTTGGATAGCACGAGTTAGTAGTTCTCATGGTATCTAGGGATTGAGTAAATATACTCTCCTAAGGTTAGTTTGAATTAGCATTGGTAGGATGCTTTTCATGGTGCCTTGCATTTGTATAGGCATGGTAGCCTAGGATTGAGGATCTATTCTCTCCTAAGGGTAGCTTGGACCAACATTGTTAGAATGGCTCCATGGTAGCATGACTTGGTTCGGCCAATACCACTTCATGGTAGCTTAGGATAGATGATTTATACTCTCCTAAGTAGAGCTTAGGATTTAGACACCATACTCTCGTAAGGGTAGCTTAGGGTTTAGGATTCATACTCCTCCAAGGGTAGCATGCAATATATTGAATGTTTGGATGTGAAATGACCCAAAAAGTTCCTAAAAATGTGCTTCAGAAGTTACCGGAAACTTGTTTTAGCTATATCTAAAAAATCTATTTTGTTTTTTGAAAATCCGACTTCATATTCTTGTTTAGGGGGTCAAATTGAGTGCGAAATGGGTCTAACCCAAATTTTAGAGCAACCGTATCAAAATTCAAAATTTCCAAGTGAAGCCTTTTTCGAGGGTCTATTCTGGAGGGTCATATCTCCTAGCACACAAATAATTGGGTGGCTCATAACATATCCATGGAAATCCCTTTGAGTTAGCTACCCAACGCACTTCGTTTCACCTCATTCGGAGTTTGGACGAAGAAGTTATGCCCATTTTCGTAAAATCCGTCCGTGCAGGAAATGCAATTTCCAGAGAGCAAATTTACTGTTCATAAGCCTAATTTTTTTTTCTAAGTGTTGGACCCATATTTTTTCTCCAAGGAAATATTTTATTTTCTATATAGCATTAATTCAACTCCCATCTCAAAAATTTCCCAAAATACCTCTCCCATATTTAGACACATTTTCTCTCAAGAACCCTAACCCAAAATCTTCCTCAAGATTGAAGATATTCTTGCTCCAAGTTTCAAGCTTCCATTGAAGACACTCTCAAGACCTTCATAAAAACTCAAGGTATGTGGTGTTGAACTCATGGGTCCTTCCACCCATAGTGCCTAGACACTATTCTACTCACTAATTCATGGTTTAAGTTGAGATTCATAAATTAGTCTTGTTCCTTGTATAAATTTCCTGCACAGTGAATTCTAGCATGAAAAGTGGTTGTTTTGAGCATGTAATGACTCTAGAACTTGAATTTAAACTTGGAATTGATGTGGAGATTTTTCATGTGGTCTTGTGGGTGTTAAAAGGCGTTGTTGCAGGTTGTTCACTGGTTTTGCTACATAATTACTACCCTAATTTCCATGCTTTTTGACCCCATTACATGCCTTCAAGGTGTTTGACAAAATGTCCAATTATGGAGAATTGATGAATTGATGTTTTAAGGCTTGAGTTATGAGATGTATGGCATTCCAAAGATGTATTGATGACAAGCTAAGCTTGTGTATATGTTCATTCCATACATGAGATTGCATTAGAGCCTAATGTGAATTTCCTATATAAAGTGTTGCATGACCATGCCCGGTCCGGGGGAAAAGAACCGGACAACCATGTGAGGGGTTTATACCTCACCACCTAGGATGCTTGGGGTGTGACCAACATCAACCATGTGAGGGGTTTATACCTTGCCACCAGAGTGTCCGGGTGTGAACGGCATCCCCCATCCTAAGTTGGAGTTATAGATTGGTTGGATTATGCTTACACATATGATATCTACTATTAGTATAGATTTACTTAAACATGTTTTGACTTCACTTTGATCATGCATCCTCATATTGTTATTCACTATGCCTATGGAACTATTTCTTGCATTTCGATTGTGTCCTTGTCTATTATTGTATTGCACCCTGCATACTTAGTACATTCCAAAGTACTAACGCATATTTTGCCTACATGATGTCACCATGTAGGGACCGGAGCTACTCTTGATCCTTCTCTCCATCCATGTGGCTAGTACGGTGCTTATCCGAGTTTGTTGGTGAGTCCTCAATGATTTGAGGGCTATGTTATGTTTCCTACTCCTATGATTTGAGACTTTAACTTGCAATTGTATTTCGACTATGAGGGGAGCCGGTAGTATGTCATGGCACCCGTCCTATCTATGTATGTAGAGGTGTACGTTGGACAAGTATTTTGTAAATGAGCTTGACTCTTATTTTATGATGTTATTTTGAAATGGTTTGCCTTAGTCCCTAATTCCCGTTATTTAATGTTGAATGTACTTCTGCGACCGATGAAGTGTGATGACAAGTTTGAGAGGCTTGTTTGGGGTTCCTTCGGGTTCCTCATTAGCCATGCCACGTCTAGGCCCTAGGCTTGGGTCGTGACAAGCTTGGTATCAGAGCACTAGGTTGTTAAATCCTCGTAGTCCAACACACCGCATTGAGTAGAGTCCTAATCATGGTTGTGAAGCGCGCCATGACTATGAATGGGAGGCTACAAAACGTTTTAAGAAAGGTTTCCCTTCTTCATGTTCTATGTCGTGCTTAGAGTGTAATAAGGTGATTCCTCCCTAACACTTGTTGTTTGGATTGCTAGATCATCATGCCAAACATGAGGGGAAGACGGGCCCGATCACCGGAAGAGCCACCCACCAATGGTGAGCTCCGTGATGCACTCACCATGCTTGCACAAGTGGTAGCTAACCAAGTGCAACAAGGAACCCAAGCTCCTCGAGCTACCACCCCGAGGGAAAGGGTGAGAGATTTCATGAGGATGAACCATCTGGTCTTCCATGATTCAAAGGTGGATGAGGACCCGCAAGAGTTCATTGACGAGGTATGCAAAATCTTGACCATTATTTGATGTTGGTGCTTGTGAGAAGGCGGAGTTGGCGGCCTACCAACTCAAGGGGGTTGCTCAAATTTGGTTTGATCAATGGAAGGGTGAGAAAGGTAATGGCTATGTGGTGTTGTGGGAGGAGTTTAAACTTGCTTTTCTTAATAGGTTCTTCCCTCTTGAGCTTAGGGAGGCAAAGGTGGTGGAGTTCATGAACTTGAAGCAAGGAGCTATGAGTGTGAGGGAGTATGCCCTCAAATTTGTCCAACTCTCCAAGTATGCACCTCACTTGGTGGCCGACTCTAGGTCGAGGATGAACAAATTTGTGATGGGTGTATCCAACTTGGTTAGTGAGGAGTGTCGGTCTGCTATGCTCATTGGAGATATGGATTTGTCTCGGTTGATGACTTATGCCGAGCAAATGGAGGAGGAGAAATTGAGGAAGAGAAGGGGGCACGAGGCCAAGAGGGCCCGATTGGAGAATAGATTCCCTAAGGGTGCTAGATTTCATCAAGGCCGAGGAAACCCTTATGTCAACCGGGGATTTGCTATTAATGTTCCTAGACCTCAAGGGGGAGGAGAAGTGGGTTCTATGGATGTATGCCCTAAGTGTGGGAGGAAGCATGGTGGTCCTTGCATGAAGGGTTCGGGTGCTTGCTTTGAATGTGGAGAAGTGGGTCACAAGAGGTTTGAGTGTCCCAAGATCCGCAACAAGGTCTGAAATGCTAACACTACTCCTTTGGGTAGAGGTTCTTCTCAAAGTGGTGCCCAAGGCACAATCGATTTTATGCTTTGCATGGTAGACAAGGTGTTAATGAGACTCCCGATGTGGTGACCGGTGTGTTGCAAATCTTTGATCTTGATGTTTATACTTTGATTGATCCGGGTGCCACCCTTTCCTTTGTTACCCCCTTAGTTGCTAGAAAATTTCATGTCGAGTCAGAATTGTTGCATGAGTCATATGAAGTATCTACTCCCATTGGTGTCTCTATTGTTGCTAGAAAAGTGTATAGAAATTGTCCGGTTTTCATATTGAATAAGTTGTTGCCTTGTGATCTTGTTGAGTTGAACATGGTGGATTTTGATGTTATTCTTGGGATGGATTGGTTGCATGCATATTATGCTTCTATTGATTGTAGGACTCGTAAATTCAAGTTTCGATTTCCTAACGAACCCGTCCTTGAGTGGGAGAGTCGGGATGTTGTGGTGAAGGGGAAATTCATTTCTTGCATTAAAGCGCATAGGTTGATTTCCAAAGGGTGCTTGTACCATATTGTGAGAGTCAATGATGTGGAGTCTGAAGTCCCTCCTATTGAGTCTATTCCGGTTGTTAATGAGCTTCTAGATGTCTTCCCAAAAGACCTTCCCGGTGTCCCTCCCGAAAAGGAGATAGGTTTTGGTATAGACCTCCTTCTCGATACTCAACCTATTTCTATTCCCCCTTACCGTATGGCCCCGGCGGAGTTGAATGAGCAATTAAAAGATTTATTAGAGAAGGGGTTTATTAGACCTAGTCATTCTCCATAGGGTGCTCCGATTTTGTTTGTGAAGAAGAAAGATGGGTCTCTTAGAATGTGTATTGATTATCGACAACTTAATAGGGTCACTGTCAAGAATAGGTATCCTCTTCCAAGGATCAACGGTTTATTTGACCAATTGCATGGGGCTAGTCACTTCTCTAAGATTGATCTTCCGTCCGGGTATCATCAAGTGAAGGTGAAGGAGTGTGATATTCCCAAGACGGCCTTTCGTACTAGGTATGGGCACTATGAGTTTGTGGTGATGTCTTTCGGGTTGACTAATGCTCTGGCTATCTTTATGGATTTGATGAATAGGGTCTTCAAACCCTACCTTGATTCTTTTGTGGTGGTGTTTATAGATGACATCTTGATCTATTCTTGGGGTGAGGAAGAGCACATGGGTCACTTGAGGGTTGTACTCCAAAGATTGAGGAAGAGAAGTTGTACGCTAAATATAAAAAGTGTGAGTTTTGGTTGAAGGAAGTTACTTTCTTAGGCCATGTGGTGTCGGGGGATGGTATTAAGGTGGATCCTAAGAAAATCGATGTTATTAGGAATTGGCCTAGACCTTTGACCCTGTCGGATATAAGGAGTTTCTTGGGTTTAGTGGGTTATTATAGGAGATTTGTAGAAGGGTTTTCTTCTCTTGCTTCTCCTATGACTAAGTTGACTCAAAAGAAGGCTAAATTTGTGTGGTCGGATGAGTGTGAGGAAAGCTTCCAAACTTTGAAAGAAAGGCTTGTGTCCGCTCCTATTTTGTCACTTCCGAATGGGTTAGAAGGTTTTGTTGTTTATTGTGATGCTTCCCGTATTGGTTTGGGTTGTGTATTGATGCAAAGTGGTAAGGTTATAGCCTATGCTTCTAGGCAATTTAAGGTTCATGAAAAGAATTACCCAACCCATGATCTTGAATTGGCCATCGTGGTTTTTGCTTTAAAGATTTGGCGTCACTATTTGTATGGGGTGCATGTTGATATCTTCACCGACCATAAGAGTCTCCAATATGTGTTCACGCAAAAAGATCTTAACTTGAGACAAAGGAGGTGGTTAGAGTTCCTTAAGGATTATGATATGAGTGTTCACTATCATCCGGGGAATGCTAATGTGGTGGCGGATGCATTGAGTAGAGTGTCCATGGGTAGCTTGGCTCATGTGGAGGAAGGTAGTAAATAGTTGGCTAAGGAGGTCCATCGGTTGGCCAAATTGGTAGTTAGGTTAGAAGGGGTGGATAGTGGAGGAGTAGTTGTTGTTGATGGTTCAAGGTCTTCCTTGGTTGATGAGGTAATAGCCAAGTAAGATCTTGATCCTTCTTTGGTGGAATTAAAGGCTTCGGTGAGTAGTGGTAAGGTGGACCTTGTGTGGATGGTGTGAGGGAAAGAATCCTTGATGAGGCTCATAATTCTTTTTATTCTATTCATCCGGGGTCAACAAAGATGTATAGAGACTTGAGGGATGCGTATTGGTGGGGCGGTATGAAGAAGGACATTGCAAAATTTGTTTCGGGTTGCCATGGTTGTCAACAAGTCAAGGTCGAAGATCAAAGGCCGGGTGGCCTAACTCAAGACATTGAGATACCTACTTGGAAGTGGGAAGAAATCAACATGGATTTTGTAGTGGGCTTGCCTAAGACTAGAAGAGGTTTTGATTCGATTTTGGTTGTGGTTGATCGGATGACAAAGTTGGCTCATTTCCTACCGGTTAAAACTACTTACGGGGCTGAAGAGTATGCCAAGTTGTACATTCATAAGTTGGTAAGGTTGCATGGGATTCCCTTGTCTATTATCTCGGATCGTGGTGCCTAATTCACTTCTCACTTTTGGAAATCTTTCCAAAGGGGTCTTGGTACAAAGGTAAAGCTTAGCACGGCCTTCCACCCTCAAACGGATGGCCAAGCCGAAAGAACAATTCAAACCTTGGAGGATATGCTTAGAGCTTGTGTCTTGGAGTTGAAAGGTAGTTCGGATGATCATCTTCCTTTGATTGAGTTTGTATACAACAATAGTTATCATTCTAGTATCGATATGGCTCCTGTTGAGGCACTTTATGGTAGACGGTGTAGATCACCGGTTGGGTGGTTTGAAGTTGGAGAGGTGGCCTTGTTGGGTCCGGATCTGGTCATGGATGCTCTTGAGAAGGTAAGGATGATTAGGGAGAGGTTGAAAACAGCCCAAAGTCGACAAAAGTCTTATGCCGATGTAAGGAGAAGGGATCTTGAATTCAAAGTTGGTGATTGGGTTTATTTGAAAGTTTCTCCAATGAAAGGTGTGGTTCGTTTTGGTAAGAAGGGGAAGTTAAGTCCTAGGTATGTTGGTCCTTATGAGGTAATAAGAAGGGTTGGTAAAGTAGCCTATGAGTTGGGGTTGTCCAAGGAGATGGAATTAGTTCATCCGGTATTCCATGTATCGATGTTGAGGAAATGTGTTGGTGATCCTAACGCTATTGTACCTCTTAAGGTTGTAGGTGTTGTAAAAGATAATTTTACGTATGAAGAAGTCCCGGTTCAGATCTTAGATAGACAAGTTAAGAGGTTGAGGAACAAATAAGTGGCGTCCGTTAAGGTGCTTTGGAGAAATCAACAAGGGGAGAGTGCTACTTGGGAGGCCGAAGCGGACATGCAAGGACATTATCCTTATCTATTCAACTCCACTCAAGCCTAAGGTATTAAATCAAGTCCTTTGTACTCCATTGAGTCTTACATTTCAGCCCATAGATCATTCATGTGCATATATGTTTAAATTAATGAGTTATGGATGCTTTACACTAAGTTTTGAAATCTTGAAGTGATATTTAAATAAAATTTTTCCATTCATGTTGGGGCTGATATGTTGTTACTAAGTCTTGCCTTGTACGTCTCTTCCACATTAGGGGACGAATGTTCCCAAGGGGGAGATATTGAAACGACCCAAAAAGTTCCTAAAAATGTGCTGCGGAAGTTACTGAAAACTTGTTTTAGCTATATCTAAAAAATCCATTTCATTTTTCAAAAATCCGACTTCATATTCTTGTTTAGGGGGTCAAATTGAGTGGGAAATGGGTCTAACCCAAATTTTAGAGCAACCGTATCAAAATCTGAAATTTCCAAGTGAAACCTTTTTTGAGGGTCTACTTTGGAGGGTCATTTCTCCTAGCACACAAATAATTGCGTGGCCCATAACATATCCATGGAAAGCCCTTTGAGTTAGCT
This sequence comes from Solanum commersonii, assembly GCA_029007595.1. Lineage (NCBI taxonomy): Eukaryota > Viridiplantae > Streptophyta > Magnoliopsida > Solanales > Solanaceae > Solanum > Solanum commersonii. Next base: position 25,832 of record JAJTWQ010000324.1, read on the forward strand.
ACCCAACGCACTTCGTTTCACCTCATTCGGAGTTTGGACGAAGAAGTTATGCCCATTTTCATAAAATCCGTCCGTGCAGGAAATGCAATTTCCAGAGAGCAAATTTACTGTTCATAAGCCTCATTTTTTTTTCTAAGTGTTGGACCCATATTTTTTCTCCAAGGACATATTTTATTTCCTATATAGCATTAATTCAACTCCCATCTCAAAAATTTCCCAAAATACCTCTCCCATACTTAGACACATTTTCTCTCAAGAACCCTAACCCAAAATCTTCCTCAAGATTGAAGAGATTCTTGCTCCAAGTTTCAAGCTTCCATTGAAGACACTCTCAAGACCTTCATAAAAACTCAAGGTATGTGGTGTTGAACTCATGGGTCCTTCCACCCATAGTGCCTAGACACTATTCTACTCACTAATTCATGGTTTAAGTTGAGATTCATAAATTAGTCTTGTTCCTTGTATAAATTTCCTGCACCAGTGAATTCTAGCATGAAAAGTGGTTGTTTTGAGCATGTAATGACTCTAGAACTTGAATTTAAACTTGGAATTGATGTGGAGATTTTTCATGTGGTCTTGTGGGTGTTAAAAGGCGTTGTTGCAGGTTGTTCACTGGTTTTGCTACATAATTACTACCCTAATTTCCATGCTTTTTGACCCCATTACATGCCTTCAAGGTGTTTGACAAAATGTCCAATTATGGAGAATTGATGAATTGATGCTTTAAGGCTTGAGTTATGAGATGTATGGCATTCCAAAGATGTATTGATGACAAACTAAGCTTGTGTATATGTTCATTCCATACATGAGATTGCATTAGAGCCTAATGTGAATTTCCTATATAAAGTGTTGCATGACCATGCCCGGTCCGGGGGAAAAAAACCGGACAACCATGTGAGGGGTTTATACCTCACCACCTAGGATGCTTGGGGTGTGACCAACATCAACCATATGAGGGGTTTATACCTCACCACCTAGGATGCTTGGGGTGTGACCAACATCAACCATGTGAGGGGTTTATACCTCACCACCTAGGATGCTTGGGGTGTGACCAACATCAACCATGTGAGGGGTTTATACCTTGCCACCAGGGTGTCTGGGTGTGAACGGCATCCCCCATCCTAAGTTGGGGTTATAGATTGGTTGGATTATGCACACACATATGATATCTACTATTAGTATAGATTTACTTAAACATGTTTTAACTTCACTTTGATCATGCATCCTCATATTGTTATTCACTTTGCCTATGGAATTATTTCTTGCATTTCGATTGTGTCCTTGTCTATTGTTGTATTGCACCCCGCATACTTAGTACATTCCAAAGTACTAACACATATTTTGCCTATATGATGTCACCATGTAGGGATCGGAGCTACTCTTGATCCTTCTCTCCATCCACGTGGCTAGTACGGTGCTTATCCGAGTTTATTGGTGAGTCCTCAATGATTCGAGGGCTATGTTATGTTTCCTACTCCTATGTTTTGAGACTTTAGCTTGCAATTGTATTTTGACTATGAGGGGAGCCGGTAATATGTCATGGCCCCCGTCCTATCTATGTATGTAGAGGTATGCGTTGGATAAGTATTTTGTAAAGGAGCTTGACTCTTATTCTATGATGTTCTTTTGAAATGGTTTGCCCTTAGTCCCTAATTCCCATTATTTAATGTTGAATGTACTTCCGCCATCGATGAAGTGTGATGACAAGTTTGAGAGGCTTGTTTGGGGTTCCTTCGGGTTCCTCATTCGCCATGTCACGTCTAGGCCCTAGGCTTGGGTCATGACAGCATGGTAACTAGGTTGTTGTACTTGTACTCTTCTTTTTGCAGCTTGGTTTGCATGATAGAGTGTCTTACCATGGTAGTTAGGTCTAGCCTAGTCGGGTGCTATTCTTGATAGTCTAGAATGATAAATAGTAAGTATTGAGTAAGATAGCCTATAGAAGTAGTTAGTGTGAATGGTAGTATGGTATGCCATACTTACATTGCAAAAGTATGACTTGAAGCTAGTTATGAACTGTCCTCTTATGTGATGAATGCTTAACTTAGATTGTTGCTATAGTTACCTTCCATGATATGAGTGACTAAAGTTGAGGTTTCCTTGTCTATATGAAGTAGGTCAATAGAGACCCCTATGATTAGTAAGCATGAATAGAGTGATGTCAAGATATGCTTAGTGTGAGTGGTACTATGGTATGCCATTAATGCAATGCACAACTGTGCCTTGAGGTTTCTTAGGAGTATAGTGCTCTTATGACATGAAAACCCAGGTCTTGACTAAGAATGTGGACTATGCCCAAGAATAACCAAAAAGAGGTACTTAGCTTGGATGGTATTATGGGATGCTAGCTATTCTTGGCTTGCATACGTATACTTTAAGATGACTTGTGAAGTAGTTCTTCTATGATATGAAAGACTAAAGGTTGAAGTATGTAAATATGCATGTCTAAGTTAAGACTGTGCCATGAACATGATTTATCTCCTATTCTCATTAACTATGTCGTATGATTTACTTGTGATGATATGATTCTTATGTTGGAGATTATGCTATGATTTTGTTGTTATCTCTTACGCTTATGTCTTATGTTTACTAACCATTTTGAGATGCTCTTATGATGTTGAGCTAGTTTTCATACTTGGTACATTTTGTACTAAAGCATAGTTCCTACATTCTAATCAAATGTAGGGTTTCATAGATTGAGTTCCTTTGAAGGCTAGGCTCCTATGGAGCAAGAAGAGTTGAAGAATTGGTGAGTCCTCAAATATATCTCTCTCTTGAAACCTCCATTGAAGAAGAAGAGAGAGCTTGAATCTTGGGTCAAGAACAAAGTCCATTGTTGAGAGCTTGTGCTAGGGCTTTGATTAAAGGTATGTTTAGATTTTCATCTATGGGCTCAAGTCCCTTAGAATTCGCTAAATTTGTGAAGAAGAACCCCAATATAAGGTTGGGCTTGTTCCAATGATTGAGTATAGTTGGGTATAACTCTAATTAGTTGGATAATGCTTATTCATGGTTAATTTAGTGTTGATTCATGTTATTATGAAGATTTATGTGAATTCCATGGTTAACCCTAGAAATCAAAGTATGTGGGTGTATGCTTTGTGATGAGAAATTGATAATTGTTGATAGATCTTCTAGAATTGTTATCACGTATAGAAGTTATTCAAGAACAGGAATATAAAATCATGAATTGAACTAGACTTATGTATGAATGATAGACCATGAGTTGTAATGATTGAATTCGGGACTTTATGATGAATTATGCTTAGAATTGCCTATGATTAAGGCTTGTGACTAATATGTCTTGTGATCTAGTCTAGTATGATGATTGTGGAATAAAGCTTGATAGTAGGGCTTAAAGTCATAATGTAGATCACTAGGGCTTATAGAGTAAGTCTAATATGATGAGATAGCTTTCATAGAATTGATATATAAAATAGATAGAGTTATGGTGGAAGGCTTTTACCCCCATGACCTACCTAGAACTATATGAATGATACTATGTAGAATGTGAAAGGTCTTCTCACATAGAATGGTTCTAGATAGATGGGTTAATCACCTAAAATGAATCAAAACATGTTAGAATAGAATAGCTTTAAGTTGTGGCATATGATCCCTTCATGTTTAGCTTGTTGGATAGCATGAGTTAGTAGCTCTCAAGGTAGCTTTGGATTGAAGAATTATACTCTCCTAAGTTTAGCTTGAATTAGCATTGAGAATGTCACTCTTGCGTAGCTTAGGGCATCTATGCAATTGTTGGCTCAAGCCTTGACGGCGCAATCTAATAGAGAGTTGGTGGCTCCGGCAAACCAAAAAATGGGGATAGTTGCTTTTAGAGTGAGGGAGCTTTTGAGGATGGATCCTCTGGATTTTAGTGGCTCCAAGGTGGAAGAGGATTCGAATGGTTTCATACAACAGGTTTATAAGGCGTTAGCTATCATAGGGGTGACTTCTATAGAGAAAGCGGAGCTAGCTGCTTATCAATTGAAGGATGTTTCCCAATTATGGTATGATCAATGGAAAAATGCTAGGTCGGTAGGGGCGGGTCCTATAGAGTGGGAAGCATTTGAGTCATCTTTTCTAGATAGGTTCTTTCCTCGAGAGTTAATAGAGGATAAGTTTGAAGAGTTCATCAATCTTAAGCAAGGTAACATGAGTGTCAATGAGTATGCCTTGAAGTTTTCTCTTTTGTCTAAGTATGCTCCATCTTTGGTAGCAAATCCAAGGGATTTGATGAATAGGTTTGTGACTGGGGTGTCTAATATGGTAGAAGAAGAATGTCGTAGGGCAATGCTCATTGATGATATAGATATCTCACTCCTGGTGGTGTTTTCCCAACAAATAGAAGAGTCAAAACTAAAGAAGGTGAAAGCTAGGGAGAAAAAAAGGTCTAGGATGGATAGTGATAAGTCCTTCCATGATGGGTTCGATGGACACGGTCAAACCAAGACCTTTCCTACAAGGAAAGAAAGAACCCGCGGCTCCCCTTTTTGAATATCCCCCTCACTCCCCCCGGAGTGAGTTCTTTTCTGTGAGATTTAGGGATCCAACAAAAGTTTTCCGAACAAAGCTTTTCTAATGCTCCTAAGCATAAGGATGAGATGGTGTCTACTCCTAGGCCATAAGGGAAATGTAATGAGTCACTATGGCCCACTTGTGCTAGGTGTGGTAAGAGGTATGAGGGTTGGTGTTTAGCCGGTAGAGAAGGTTACTATAGTTGTGGCAAGAGTGGCCACATGAAGAAAGATTGCCAAACAGAAAAGGCTACAAGAAGAGAGGGTAAGCAAGTTGTCACTAGTAGTGAAGATATGGAACCTCAAAAGAAGAATAAGTTTTATTCTCTCCAATTGAGGGAAGATCAAGACTGATCTCCTCATGTCCCTTCTGGTATGTGTTTTATGCTTTAGTAGATTTTTGGATTTCTTGTCTTTTGTGACTTGTTTTGTTGGACTAGAAGTTGTCATTAGCATGAATGATGTTTAGAAGAGCTTGAGTAGGCTTACTCCCGGGGGGGTGAGAGATTGTGTGCCTATCTATAAAGGGCCATTAAGTGATTTTGTGTTGCCATGATTTCCTTATATGCATGTTCATGAAAATTCTTGGGTCTTGTTAGAAATGACTTATATTCATTGTTTTCCTCATGTTGTAGTGCATTGAGTAGAGTTGCATATAAACTTCATGAGATGATTATATAAGCATGCCTTAGTTTTGAAGTTGATAGATTCCTCGTTGAAATAATGACTTTTGTGAGTAAATTGCATTTAGGCTCCATGACTGTATATTGAGCATGTTTTAACTAGGAGATGTTAATTCCTCCTTGAGAATGAATAGATAAGGAATTACATGCATTTTGGGTTGGTAGATGCAGTTCCTATTCCCTTGTGTTGCATTGATTATGTTTAGATTGGAGTTGAAGTTTTTTTTCTTGGTTGTGTGCATTTAGATGTATTGCATGCATGATGGGCTGCTAGTCTAGAGTGTTTCCCTTTATGAAGTATTTAGAATCGTCATTCGAGGACGAATGTTCCAAAGGGGGATATATTGTAAAACTCTAAAAACTAGTAAACTCAACTAGGCCTTAAGCTAGGGCTCTAAAGTTTGGTATGAGAGTTAAGGTAGTAGAGAATAAGAGGTTTAGGGGTTTAGTCAATGGAAAAGGAGTGGGGGATATCATGCATTGAACTAGAGGAAGAAAAATCCTTGAGGTCGCCTTGAGCCACTTAGCGATAGGCATTGCTATCGCCCAAGTGGCTTGGAGATTTGCCAAAGGAGCCAAGATCGCCTAGTAGGAAGCCACCCCATGGCCAAACTACTGGTTCATTGGGCGAGCTAGGTCGGGGATCGCCATCACGTTTGGTGCATCGCCCAAAGGACTCCCTCATCGCCAAGTTGGCTGGCTTCTTGGGGTGAGTTACTGGAAATTTAGGTGACCCAAGGGTCCATTAGGCATGTCGCCTAGTGGCCTTGGCGAGCCAAGGGTGCAGACGACGAGGTAAGTCGTAAAGGGTAGTATGTTTTAAGTTTAAACTTTAAGGGTCCTTAGTTCTTTTCCCTAATTTTACCCTACACAACTTTATTATTTTCCTAGCAAGTATATAAGCTTATTAGACCCAAGTTTTCTTGAATTAAGCCATTCTCCCTAGAGTCCAAAGAAAAGCGAACTTCCTCTCAAATATTTCTCTCTCTAAAAAACCTCCATTAAATAAGAAGATAGAGCTTGAAGCTTGAGTCAAGAAGAAAGTCCATTGTTGAGAGCTTGTGCTAGGGCTTTGATTAAGGGTATGTTTATCTTTTCATCTATGGGATCTTCCACCCATAGAGTCCCCTAGAATTCCCCAAATTTGTGAAGAAGAACCGCAATCCAAGGCAGGGTTTTTTCCAATGAGTGGGTATAGTTGGGTATGAATCCAATTAGTTGGATAACACTTAGTCATGGTTAATTTAGTGTTGATTCATGTTATTATGTAGAATTTATGTGAATTTCATGGTTAACCCTAGAAATCAAAGTATGTGGGTTTATGCCTTGTGATGATAAATTTATTATTCTTGATAGATCTTCTAGAATTATTATCATGTATAGAACTTATTCAAGAATGGGAATATGAAATCATGAATCGAAATAGACTTATGCATGTATGATAGACCATAAATTGTAATGATTGAATTTGGGGCCTTATGATGAATTATGATTAGAATTGCCTATGATTAAGGCTTGTGACTAATATGTCTTGTGATCTAGTCTAGTATGATGATTGTGGAGTAAAGCTTGATACTAGGGGTTGAAGTCATAATGTTTATCTTTAGCGCTTATAGATTAAGTCTAATATGATGAGATATCTTGCATAGAATTGATATTTAAAATAGATAGAGTTGTGGTGGAAGGCTTTTACCCCCATGACCTACCTAGAACTATATGAATGCTAGTATGTAGAATGTGAAAGGTCTTCTCACATAGAATGGTTCTAGATTGATGGGTTAATTAACTAAAATGAATCAAAGCAGTTTAGAATATAATAGCTTGAAGTTGTGGCATATGATCCCTTCATGTATAGCTTGTTGGATAGAATGAGTTAGTAGTTCTCATGGTGTCTTGGGATTGAGGAATTATACTCTCTTAAGGTTAGCTTGAATTAGCATTGGTAGGATGCTTTTCATGGTAGCTTGAATTAGTATAGGCATGACAGACTAGGATTGAGGATCTATGCTCTTCTTAGGGTAGCTTGGACTAGCATTGTTAGAATGCCTCCATGGTAGCATGAATTTTTTAGGTCAAGACCACTTCATGGTAGCTTAGGATAGAGGATTTATACTCTCCTAAGGATATTTTAGAATTGTGATACCATACTTTCCTAAGGGTAGCTTAGGGTTGAGGATTCATACTCCCCTAAGGGTAACATGCATTAAATTGAATGTTTGCGTGGTAAGTAGGTTGTGGTAATTGTACTCTTCCTTGTATAGCTTGGTGTGCAAGATAGTGTGTCTTACCATAGTAGTTAGGTGTAGCCTAGTAGGGTGCTATTCTTGACAGTCTAGAATGATAAATAATAAGCATAGAGTAAGATAGCCTAAACAAGTACTTAGTGTGAATGGTAGTATGGGATGCCATGCATACGTGGCACAAATCTGACTTGAAGCTAGTTATGAAGTGTCCTTTTATGTGAAGAATGCTTAGTTTGGATTGTTGCTGATTGACTTAAGTTGACGGTTCCTTGTCTATATGAAGTAGGTCAATAGTAACCCCTATGATTAGTTAGCATGAATAGAGTGATGTCAACATATTCTTAGTGTGAGTGGTACTATGAGATGCCATTCATGCTTTGCACAAGTGTGCCTTGAGGTTCCTTAGGAGTATAGTGCTCTTACGACATGAAAACCTAGGACTTGACTATGAATGTGGACTATGCCCAAGAATGACCAAAAAGAGGTACTTAGGTTGAATGGTATTATGGGATGATATTCTTGCCTTGCACATGTATACTTTAAGGCGGCTTGTGAAGTAGTTCTATTGTAATATGAAATACTAAAGGTTGAAGTATGTAAATATGAAAGTCTAAGTTAAGACTATGCCATGCACATGATTTATCTCCTATGCTCATTAACTATGTCTTATGATTGACTTGTGATGATATGATGCTTATGTTGGAGATTATGTTATGATTATGTTGTTATCTCTTATGCTTATGTCTTATGTTGAGTAACCATTTTTAGATGCTCTTATGATGTTGTGTTGTCTGTCATACTTGGTACATTTTGTACTAATGCATAGTGTCTACATTCAAATAAAATGTAGGGTTTCAGAGATTGAGTTTATTTGAAGGCTAGGTTCCTAAGGAGCAAGAAGAGTTGAAGAATTGGTGAGTCATCATAGCTTCGAGGACAAACCAATTATGTTCCCTTTATGTAATTTCTTTATGTTTTAGATATTATATGGGCTACGTCCTAAGTCTTTTATTCATGAGTTTTAATAGATGGTTCGAGACAAAAGTTATAGTAAAGACTTCTGTTTGCTTATGAAAATGTTTTCGATTGTATGGTTTTAATGAAGTTTTAAATTTTCCATACTTTTCAATTATCTTATGTTATGATTATGCAAATGACTTGTATGAGACCCCTTCGGGGTCAAGTACGCCAAGTTAAACCTAGGGTATACCCTTGGGTCATGACATAACCTCTTCATATGAAAGACTTTTTTCAACTCCCAACCCTTCTAAGGGAATAATGGATGCCTGATCTCCAATACACTTCTTGAGCATGGATACATGAAATACTGGGTGCACTGGAGCCAACTCATTTGGCAAATCTAACTCATCGACAACTTTCCCAACACGTTTCAAAATTTGGTATGGCCTACACACCGGGGACTAAGTTTCCCTTTCTTGCCAAACCTCATCACACCCTTCATGGGTGAGATGTTTTAGATACACCCAATCATTAAACCCAAATTCTAAGTCCCTCTTTCTCACATCGGCATAAGTCTTTTGGTGACTTTGAGCCGTTCTCAACCTTTCTCTAATAAGCCGAACATTCTCAATTGGTTCATAAACTAGTTCGGAACCTATCAAAGCAACTTTACCCACCTAAAACTAACCAACAGGAGACCTACATCTCCTACAATACAAGGCTTCAAAGGGAGCGATTCCGATACTTGAGTGATAGTTATTGTAGGCAAACTCTATTAATGGAAAGTGGTCATCCTAATTACCCTTGAAGTCTATTACACATGCCCTTAATATATCTTCCAATGTTTGGACGGTATTCTCCACTTTCACATTGGTTTGGGAATGAAAAGTCATGTTAAGCTTAACCTTAGTGCCAAGACCTTTTTGGAATGACTTCAAAAGTGAGAAGTAAGTTGGGTACCCCGATCAGAAATAATGGATAAAGGAACCCCATGCAACTTCACCATTTCTCTTATGTATAACTAATCATAGTCCTCCACCGAAAAATAAACCTTGACAGGAATAAAGTGAGCTGATTTTGTCATCTGATCTATAATGACCCCCATAGAATCATGTTGTCTCCGGGTGTGGGGCAAACTGAAAATAATGTCCATGTTTACATCTTCCCACTTCCAAGTGGGAATACCTATATCTTGGGATAAGCCTCCCGACCTTTGATGCTCAACCTTAACTTATTGACAATTCGGACACTTGGCCACAAATCCCGCAATATCCTTCTTATCCCATTCCATCAATAGATTTCCCGTAGATCACAATACATCTTGGTGGCTCTCTGGTGAATAGAATATCGATAACTATGGGCTTCCTCTAAAAAAAAATCCTCAAACCATCAACATCTGGAACACATAAACAACCTTGATACCAAAGCACCCCATCTCTTCCTTGGGAGAAAGCCTCTACAGACTTCTTAAGTACTGCCTCTTTCAATTCAACTACTATAGGATCAAGACCTTGCTTAGCCTTCACATCCATCACAAAGGACGGTTTGGAACCATTATGGACTACGACACCACCCTTGGTGTAATTCAGTAGTTGAACACCTAATCGGGCCAACCTATGAACATCACCAACCAACTCCTTCTTTTAATCTTCTACATGAGCAACACTACCCCTCGATAACCTGCTAAGAGCATCCACTACCACATTAGCTTTACCAGGGTGATAAAGGACACTCATGTCATAATCCTTCAAGAGTTCTAAACACCTTATTTGTCGAAGATTCAAGTCCTTTTGACTAAACACATTTTTATATACTCTTGTGATCGGTGAAAAAAGCTACTTGGACCCCATTAAAATAATGGCTCCATATTTTTAAGGCAAATAAAACCGCCGCCAACTTAAGGTCATGGGTAGCATAATTCTTCTCATGGACTTTAAATTGCCTTGAAGCATGATGCTTATCGTGACAAATGACACTAACCTACTATATGAGTGTCTACGATCGTCGATAGTATAGTAACCAAACTAAAGGTTGGGGTTGTGTCCCAAGGGAGTGGTTTTGAGAATGGATAGAAAAATAAAATTTAGTTCTAACTAGTCGTAGCTAAAGATATTAATGAGCAAAAGCATAGTAAATTAAAGGGGTAACACAAAAGTGTCAAATATCAATTTGGGGGAAGTAGTAAAAATAGCAAAAATTAACAAGAAAATCAGGTATGGGAAAATGTTCTTGGGGTGTGACCGCAATACAAATTGAGATAAATAGTTGGGCACATGCTTTTGAAAGGAAATTTGTAAGATAATAGTGACTAGGCTAAACTTTAAATGGAAATAAGTTTCCGCTCGGGCAACTTATCCCGTTTCAAATGCGTTCCTCTCGGACACCCATTTGCCACATGAAGACCAGCCTACGCCTTACCCCACTCACTCTCTCAAGCTGAGTGTTATGATATGGGATGAGGGCTCAGCCTCTCGGGGTGAACTTCATGTCGACCCACTTCTTAGGCCATCAGTCTTGTGGTGTTGGTTTCGCGACCTCTCTCTCGGCTAAGCCGAAAACACATGGGTGGCTTTGTATTTGCAACTATAAACCCTTTATATTAAACCACAACCACTTGGTGAAATCACCATTAGACTACATCTAACCTAGCAGAAAGCAAGACCCAACAATAATATCAACACATATTTGCTAAATCACACCTCAAGAATTGGGATTTTTAGCCACACATATAGAAATAACAAAATACACCTAAAATGATAGTAAAATCCAATGGGTATAAGAAATTAAACCTTGATTTAAGCAAAGGAAGAAGAATAGAGAAGACCCACTTCCAACATGGGGAAGATGAAATCCTTCTTTCTTCAAGTCTCCCAAAAACCCTCTCCAAACTTGAGAGAAAAATATCCAATAAGTACTATTCTATTATTGAAGTTGAAATAAAAGTTTGACTCCCTAAAATTAATAATAAGTTCAGTATTTATAGACTTAAAAAAATAGCTCTGGCGGATCTTTCGGTGAGGTTATTGGATATCGCCTAATGACTTTGGTAATTCGCCCTTCGTCTGTCTCATTGCCGTTTCGTGCTTGCCTTCCACATTTTCACGTTCTGGACCATTGGGTGGTATAATACTGCTTCGCGGAACTATTCGGCGAAGTGCCGACTGCTGCTTTTATCGCCGTTTTGATCCTTCTCCTTCATGGCTTCACGTACTGGAATAAATGGCGGAGTAAATCCCTTCGGCAAATCGCCAAGTGTGCTTGGCGATGCTCGGGCTTCAACTTCTTCGTTCTTTACAACCTTTTTGTGCCTAAGTGTCCATGCTTTCACTAAAACTTCAAATACCTGAAACTTAAGAGTTTTCATCAGATATTTAGACAAAATAAGCATTCGAGGACACTGTTCTTATCAAAATAAAGCCCTAAATAAGTCCAATTTGTGGACTCATCAACACCCCCAACTTAAACATTTGCTTGTCCTCAAGAAAACTCAAGTCTAGCCGTTCAAAAGGGATGTCTCAAACAGTGCTACACAAGACTCAATTATGAACATACACAATAAAGTTCAAATTACTTATGCAAAGATCAACTTTGTACTCAAAGGTTCAAGTTGTGACATAGCATTCCCAGAGATTCTCATGCTCGCAATACTTGCTACTTGTGCAAGTTCATGCTCGACAAAAAGTAACTAAATTCCCTCACATGAAGAATGATTCCATATTAACACACAGAGGTTGATCAATTCAAGATCAGGAATCAGATGCAACACCCACACTCAAAAAGAGGAACACAATGCATGTTTTCACCCATAGGTTTGTCCTTATTTTCCAATCAACTTTTGATTCGGCTTACTCAAGATCAAAAAGGTCTTTCTAAGGCTCGTAATGGGGATGAGTGCAAAGGTATGATCATTTAGGCTCAATGGCTCCTTCCTCGTGGGATGTGGTATTCTCAAGGCATTCCCTTCTCCTCCTTTATCAATTCTTTTTCTAATGCTTCTAAGTCACCTATTTATTCACCTTCATGGATTGCTTCGAAACCCGATTTCCTTCGTACCTTATTCCATACTTTTTTTTATTCTTTTTAACTGAAGGAGTTTCCACTTATGCAATCTCATGGGTTAGGGGAGACTTTTTCTTGCACTTCTTGACTTCTCCTTTTCCTTTTTACCACACCCCCAACTTAGGCTTTTGGCCTAAGTTGGCTATTCACTAAATCACAAATTAAGAGAATTGTAGGTAGTGGGTCAAGTAAGGTCTAAGGTTCATCAAGGTTCTTCCAAATAAAGGTAAGGCTTAAAGGGTGTTCAAAAGAGTTTCACACACTCATGGGTAGGCCACAAAAGAGGTATATGTCAAATTTGGCTCACACTCTTTAAAGTTGCCTAAGATCATTTCAAGAGGACACCTTTCTAAATCAATCAGACTAACAGGGCAAATTCTAGGTTTATTCATGCATGGTTCAAAGCAAGCTAATCACACAAGGCATCAACACTTAAGTCAAACTAGACTACACACTTTCGCTAGTGTGCAATGGTCATAACAAGAGAATCAATTTGATAAATGGCTAATCATAATGAGATGTAACGAGTTCACATATTGTCTATGCAACTTCATTTGTCCTCGTCATAGCCATACATTCATGTTCGTTCAATTGAGAGCACTATTCAAGTCATCGGTATTGATCAAAACTGAGACTTAAATTATTGCACAAGAACAACCACTTACAACTCATGAGGGGTGGCAAAAATGTGCAAAAAATTCAAATTTTTTTGAAAGGGTCAAAATCATTTTGCAATTAAAACTAAATGGAGCCACGAACTCAAACATCCACAGAAAAGCAGTAATTAACACAATTATAAGCAGACAACCCAAATGTACACCAAAACACAAATCATAAACACACAAAAGCGTGGGCCTCACCCCACCATGAATAAAAAACAATTTGTCCTCAAATGCAGGTAATACAGAATCTAAAATGGAAAAAATAATAAGAAAGTGCGGGAGGTAAAGAGGTGATCCTGGCTAATAGGTTGCTTCATCTGTCTGGGCATCAATACCCAGAGTATTGTTTGCCTCTGCAACAAGATTAGTTGCAATCATCTGATCTATCTCTTGAGCTGCTCCGAAGACCCGTATTGCATTGACAAAAATTCAAGCCCATGAAGGCACATTAGGGTTGATGGGAATTCGTCTGTTTGCTCTAGCTTCAATGGTATATTTACTTTGTCTAGCTAGCTCTTCTTTCTTTTCTTCTTTCTTGAACTGTCGTGCTCTTATGTGCCAGGGTGGATCAATTCTCCCTGCGACTTTTGATCTAGCCATTACTGCAAAGACTCCGAGGATAGGTTAGATAGAACTTCAAAGAGGAGAGAAAGGGTGTTTATGGGTGTGGAATCACTTTGCCAAGCTGGTTGGCGAAGTACTTATCCTGTTAGGCCAATCATTGAAAGTGATATACAACAAGGGCGCAGACAAAGGGCAAGCAAGGGATCTTTCGGTGGGTCGCCAAATAAATTTTGCGAACTAAATTGACCGCCAAAAATAACAAATTGATTAATACATAAAGTATTCAGTTAAAGGAGGAATGGGGACGTTAGGCGAACCGCCGAGCAGTTTGATGAATTTTGTTCATCCCGCCGATCATCTCAACGTGTCTAGTTTTAACCCATCCTTTTAAATTTCACCCCGCAACCCTAGATAGTGCAACTTATGCTTCTATAACTCGATTTCAATGAAAACCCAAAGAAACTTCTATTCTCACCGCTTAACAGTTCACTTCAAAGCAATGCTAAGTGGTAGTCCCTCAAATCATGTAGAAAATATCAAGTCTTAATCGTTAATACATACAATCCTAGTGACTCAGTGACTCAACAGAGATTTTCTACTGTCAGTGATTATGCAAATGAGTAAAAAGTCTGATCAAATAATTGAGGAATTTGATTACCAACTTTGATGCCGAATTATATAGTACTAGCTTGCTAGGCAGCAATGTGATCCTAATTCGAGCACAATTTGACACGTAAAATACTTTAAAAGTGTGAGAAATATAAATGCTAAAGTGTGAGTGTGAGTTTGTGAAAAGGGACAAAGTGAAAGAAAGTGAATGAAATGGAACTTTTAAACCTGTGGCTTGTGACCGTCCAGCTTCTGCTCGTTCGGCGATGTCAGTCGATCTTGCTCAATCACTCGGAGAAATGCCAAATATTTAATGTCCTCGCCAAATATAACTGAATTTTTAGTTCAGGTGAACAATGCATTGGTGGTCTTTGTCGAGATCGCCAAATGGATTGGCGATGCGCCAACAAAATTCATACTCTGCTGAGTTTTACAGACTCAACCTTTAAGATGTATTGCGTCAAATCGTGGGAATGATTGGGTGCACCAAAATCATCGACGATCTGCCAAACTGAACTGTTGCTCGCCTCCATAGATCTTTTCAAGCACTTTCCTTACTCAATATGTACAAACAGCACACTATTATTTTATCAAGATAACAAAAATAAATGAGTAAATGGTTTTGGGTTGCCTTCCAAACAGCTTTTTAGTTAACGTCACGGCACAATGCAAGTTAACCTTTAGACCTGGCTCTTTGGGTTAGCCATATTGTCACTAGGCAAACCCCTTTGTTTTCTCAGGCTGAGATAAGACGAGAAATGATCCATTTGGGTTTCTAACTGTTTGATTGAAACTGAATGAGAGGTGACATTCTGGCTGAGGGTAGACACATCTTATTTCAAACTTTTTAGCATTTTGTCTGACCCTTCAAATTTGTTTAGGATACACAAGCAGATATCCTCAGATCTACCACCTTCCGAATCCTTGGGCTTTTGATGCTAGTGGGGAGGTACATATCTATCCTTCTCCCATCCTTCCAATTTGGATTATGGTCCCTCTATTCACAATCTCGTTCCTTCCAACCTTCGTCTCTAACCTATCTTTGATTACCATCCTGCTTTGGGTAGTTTGAACGGTAGCCCCCTCCTTGGTTAGCTAGGAAATTTACTTCCTCGTCATACATGGCTTCAAACATCATATCCTCAGGATTCGCACCCCCGACTCCCATAGCATTGACACCACGGGCACCAGCCCCCATGACAGTTTTAGATAAAATGTCAAGCCGCGTCATGATCTTGGCCATGTTTTTGTCTCTCTCATTATCTTTTTCAACCTACTCCTTGGATAGCTTAAATGTGACCAGTGAAACCTGTTCTTCGCGAGCGTACCACGCCCTATTGATGGTTGTCATCCCATCGAGAAGTTGACCTGCGTAGCGCATGGCTGCTGCATTAAGCCTTCGGGCGAGAGTTGGTCAGCTACACATTTGTTCATCGAGTCTAGACTCTGGTAAAAGTATTGAAGGAGCACATTATCAGGTAGACCATGGGTCAGGCATTGTATCACCAATTTCTTAAACCGGAGCCAAGTTTCGTGAAGAGGCTCTCCATTCAGACGCTTGAAGCTTTGGATGTTATCTCGAATAGTCATCATCTTTGAGGGAGGGAAAAATCGCACATTAAATACAGTGACCAGCTCCTCCCATAAGGTGATTGAATTTCGTGGTAAGTCAGCTAGCCACTTGCAAGCTTCCCCCCATCAATAAGAAAGGGAATAGTTTTAATCGAACTGATTCCTGAGAGATGTTCTTGAACGAGAAAGGTCCACACACATCCATGAAGTTTCGAAGATGCTCATGTGGGTCCTTATGAGCCAATCCACTGAAACGTCCTTTTAGTTGCAAAAGTTGCAACATAGTGCTTATTATGTGAAACACTGTATTTCCCTCTGTTGGAGGTAGACGAATGGCTCTGACACTTCCCATGAGATGTGGATCATTGATGTTGGGCTCTAGCACATCATTGAGATTACCAATATCGTCCTGATGGCCCGCTTGGCTCCCATTACTACCATTAACACTCATGCTTTTTGAAATGTTTACACAATCAACAGAATAAAACAAAAAATTAAATTAGTGAACTACAATTATGAAGAATAAAAATTCTACTAATCTAAAAATTCTCAAATAACACCACTCCCTGGCAGCGATGCCATTTTGATGCTTATCATGACCAACGACACTAACCTACAATATGAGTGTCTACGATCATCGATAGTGTAGTAACCCAACCAAAGGTTGGGGTCATGTCGCAAGGTAGTGGTTTTGAAAATTGAGAGAAAATAAAATTTAGCTCTAACTACTCGTAGCTAAAGATATTAACGAGCAAAAACATGGTAAATTAAAGGGGGTGACAACAAAGTGTCAAATATCAATTTGGGGGTTTTGTCACAAGTAGTAAAAATAGCAAAACTTAACAAGAAAATAAAGTATGGGGAAATGTTCTTGGGGTGTGACCACAATACAAGTTAAGATAAGTAGTTGGGTACATGCTTTTGAAAGGAAATTTGTAAGATAATAGTGAATAGGCTAAGATTTAAATGGAAATAAGTTTCCTCTCGGGCAACTTACCCCGTTTCAAATGTGTTCCTCTCGAACAACCATTTGCCGTATGAAGACCAACCTATGCCTTACCCCACTCACTCTCTCGAGCTGAGTGTTATGATATGCGACTAGGGCTCACCCTCTCAGGCTGAACCTCATGTCGACCAACTCCTTAGGCCATCATCCTAGTGGTCTTGGTTTCGAGACCTCCCTCTCAGGCAAGCCGAAAACACATGGGTGGCTTTGTATTCGCAACTACAAACCCTTTCGATTAAACCACAACCACTAGGTAAAATCACCATTAAACTACATCTAACCTATCAGCAAGAAAGATCCAACAATAATATCAACACATATTTGCTAAATCACACCCCAAGAATGGGGGTTTTTAGCCACACATCAAGAAATAACAAAAGACACCTAAAATTATAGTAAAATCAAATGGGTATAAGAAATTAAACCTTGATTTAAGCGAAGGAAAAAGAATAGAGAAGACCCACTTCCAACTTGGAAAAGATGAAATCCTTCTTTCTTCAAGTCTCCCAAAAATCCTCTCCAAACTTGAGAGAAAAATATCCAAAAAGTACTATTCTATTATGGAAATTAAAATAAAAGTTTTACTCCCTAAAATTAATAATAAGTTCAATATTTATAGACTTCATAAAATAGCGCTAGCGGATCTTTCAGCGAAGTTAGTAGATATCGCCTAATGACTTCGGCGATTCGCCCTTCATCTGCCTCTTCGCCGTTTTGTGCTTGCCTTCCGCATCTTCAAGTTCTGGACCATTGGGCGGTATAGTACTACATCACGGAACTATTCGGCGAAGTGCCGACTGCTCCTTTCATTACCTTTTTGATACTTCTCCTTTAGGGCTTCGCGTACTGGAACAAATGGTGGAGTAAATCCCTTCGACGAATCATCAACTGTTCTTGGTGATGCTCGGGATTCAGCTTCTTCGTTCTTTTCAGCCTTTTTGTTCCTTTTTGCGCTTAATTGTCCATGCTTTCACTAAAACTTTAAATACCTAAAACTTAAAAGTTTTCATCAGATATTTAGATAAAATAAGCATTCGAGGACACTATTCTCATCAAAATAAAGCCCTAAATGAGTCCAATTTGTGGACTCATCAAAGCATAGGCAATCACCTTACCATTTTGCATAAGCACACGTCCCAACCCAACTTTAGAGGCATCACAATACACCACAAAACCATTTGTACCTTCCGATAAGGTCAACAGCAGAGCGGAAGTAAGTCTATTTGTCAACTCTGGGAAAATTTTCTCACAAGCTTCTAACCAGACAAACTTAGTCTTCTTTTGAGTTAAAGCCGTCAAAGGAAAAGCAATGGAAGAAAACCCCTCAACAAACCTTTTATAGTAACCTGCCAAACACAAAAAGCTTCTAATGTCGGAAGGGGTTAGAGGTCTAGGACAACCGCATTCGTCTTCTTCAGATCTACCTCAATCCCCTTGCATGACACAATATGATAAAGTAAAGCTACAGACCTTAACCAAAATTCACACTTTCTTAACTTTGGAAAAAGTTGTTGGTCCTTGAGAACTTGAAACACAATTCTCAAATGGTCCACATGTTCATTCTTACTCCTTGAATAGATCAAATTATCATCGATAAACACAATCACAAACATGTCTAGGTATTGCCTAAACTCTGTATTCATCAAATCCATAAATACCGCCAGAGCGTTCGTCAACCCAAACGACATAACCAAAAACTTGTAATGACCATACCGAGTTCGGAAAGCCGTCTTTGGGATATCTTCAAATCTCACCCTCAATTGGTGATAACCCGAATGAAGATCAATTTTAGAGAAATAACTAGCCCCTTGAAGTTGTTCAAACAAGTCATCAATTCTTGGAAGAGGATACTTGTTCTTAATGGTCACTTTATTCAATTGGCGATAACCGACGCACATTCTAAGAGATCCATCCTTTTTTCTAACAAACAACACAAAAGTACCCTATGGAGAGATACTCAATCGGATGAAACCCCTGTCTAAAAAATCCTTCAATTGTTCTTTCAACTCTTTTAACTCGGCTGGAGCCATTTTATAAGGAAGAATAGAGATAGGTTGCATATTCGAAAGAAGATCAATACCAAAATCTATTTACCGCTATGGAGGAATACCAGGCAAATCATCAAGGAAAACTTCTGGGAACTCATTAACCATGGGAATCGACTCAAGAGAAGGGGTGTCAAAATCTATATCTCTCACCCTAACCACATGGTAAAAACAACCTTTTGACATCATCTTCCTAGCTTTAAGGTAAGACACAAATTAACCTCTGGGCATAGAATTTCCTGCTTTCCACTCTAAGATAGGCTATTCGGAAATTGGAATTTAACCACCTGAGTTCTATAATAAATAGAGGTGTAACATGTGTGCAACCAATCCATACCAAGAATCACATCAAAGTCTAACATGTCAAGCTGTACCAAGTCAACTAGAGTAACTCTATGGGATATGGAAACGGGACATCTTGTATAAACCCTCTTAGCCACCACAGAATCACCAACAAAAGTAGAGACATAAAAAGGTTCTAATAACACTTTCGGAGGAACATCAAACCTCATTGCCACATAGGGTGTCACAAAAGATAAAGTAGCACTGGGATCCAACAAGGCATACACATCAATAAGAAAGACATTTAACATACCGATCACTACATCCGGGGAGCTCTCTTGGTCACCTCGGGTTTGGAGAGCATAGAAACGGCTTTCCTTTGGAGCATTGGAGTTTGAATCGCTAGGAGGAGGTTTCTTTCCCTCTTTTCCTTTAGCCGTAAGCATTGGGCAATTCCTCACTTGATGACCACTCTTACCACAACCATAGCAACAATTTTTGTCGGCTAGGCACTTACCCTCATGTTGCCTTCCACATTTAGAGCATTTTTGCCTAGCCAAAGAAAAGCCACCTCTATTTCCTCCGGGAGGTTTGGGGTTCGAAACCATATCCTTGTTAACCCTTGGAGGAGCGCTAGAGAAACCTTGGTTGGAAAACCTTTGTGTAAACCTTGGTCTACCTTATCCATCAGACCTAGTATAAGAGAAGTTCACATCACCGGTCCTAGCTCTTTTCACCTCCCTATTCTTTTCCTTGAGTTTCTCTTCCTCCATTTGTTGGGCATGCACCATGAGATGTGAAATATCCATATGTGGGATAAGCATTGCCAAACAAAATTCTTTGACTACAATGTTGGGTACTCCCATCAAAAATTTATTCATCTTAGCCCTTGAATCTTCCACCATAGTTGGAGGATACTTGGATAGTTGGGTGAAATTTAGAGAATACTCCTTCACACTCATACGTCCTTGACGAAGGTTAATGAACTCTTGCATCTTTGCTTCCCTAACTCTATGGGAAAGAATCTATCAAGAAATATTAATTTAAATAATTCCCACTCTATGGGACCCACTCCTACCGACCTCCCCTCTTTCCATTATTTATACAACACTTGAGCAACACCTTTCAATTGGTAACCGGCTAACTCTGCATTCTCTACCGAAGTTACCCCCATAGTAGCAAGTACTTATAGACCTCATCGATAAATTCTTGAGGATCTTCCTCAACTTTGGAGCAATAAAATTCTGGGGTGTTCATTCTTGCAAAATCCCTCACTCTTGAAGCCGCAAAATTCACATTAGGGTTCACAGGAGCAATCATCTCTCTATTGGCTTAAGTCGTCACGACTGGAGCCAAAACTTGAACAGTCACCCTAAATTCCGCATGAGTAACATTCTCAACCATAGGATCAACCAGAGCTTGATGAGAAGATCCTTGTTCCATATTGTCACCCTATATCCTTCTATCAGTAGCCATTCTAGAATTCATATCTTGAAGAACATAGGTCAAGGATTAGGAGAGATATCTTATAGAGTTACACTTTATGGCATGACTTAGAGTAATGAAGAAGTGGAATTTTCTAATCATCTTGTAGCCTCTCATTTATGAATATGGCGCGCTTCATACTTGTGAACAAGAATCTACCAGACGTGGCTTATGAGACATCATCCTAGGATCAATCTAAACTTTGTGCTTTGATACCAAGTTTGTGATGACCCAGGGGTATAGCCTAGATGTAACATGGCGTATAGAACCCCGAAGGACTCCATAAAAGACACTTAATTCTCATAACATAAGCAATATAATAATAAGAGTGAATACCACAATTCAAGTCTAAAAATTTTCATAATGGAAAGCGAAATTATAGATAGTTAGTCTCAATATAGCCATCTATTACAATCTTTAAAATGAAATAGGGCTTAGCCCATACAACATGTCCGAAAAAATAAAGTACATGAAAGGAACTACAACATAAGAAAAAGTCGTCCTCAAACAATGAGGACTTACCAACAAGCTCGAAAGATACTAAAGTCCAAGTTATAGCTACTAGAATGATCACCTCGAGAACCAGATCCTACACTTGGGGAAAATGTAGGAAAACTAGGCATTAGTACAAAAATGTACCAAGTATGATAGCCATGCATAAAAACATTGAAGACATGGAAAAAGGGACATTTCATTTGAAAGCATGCAATTTACCAAATTTAAATATCACCATAAGGAGATAGTTGGGAAACATAGTTCATAACAACATCTTTAATGCAAGCTAGCAACATATTTAATGCTTTTGAGCACTTACTTGATACTTCTTCAAGAATTCCTTAGTTCATTATTAAACTTCTTCTTTATGTGGGAAATAAACCTTAACTGACATGAGACCATGTGAGCTTTAACATGGAATACAGTGACTCCCACACAGAAAAGAGTTGGTCTACTTTCCTAAGGTAGAATCGATAACTCTTAGCTTAGGTAGATCTATTAGCTAATATCTTATGAGGGCACGTAGTTTATGGGATAAGGATATTGTTGCTAGAAGCCCGACCTATCTACAGGAGAGCTTCCATCTCAAGAGATTGCTTCTAGAAACCCGGCCCTACTACGAGAGAGCTTCCACCTCACACAATATCCACTTGGTTCTAAGCCTTAAATTTTCACGCATTAGTTAATTATCTATTAACATTATTACTCATGAGAGGGTGCCCTTGACCTACTAATTGAAGGTACAACATTAGAATATCTCTTTTTAGTTACATATGAAAGGGTGCACATGGCCTACCGATTCAAGGTATATCATTATGTGAGAAAACCTTTCACATCATGTTCATTATGAGTTCATGATTATAACCTTTCAATCAGCCCACAACAACAACATCATCATTAAAACTTCATTCTCAAAGTGTACTCATAACATTTACATAGATTTCATTAAAACATGCATAATCTCATACTTTACCTCCTTGAGGCTCACAACTCACTTTCAATCAACACATATAGAATCTAAGCATTAGACATGGAGATAATTATAATTCAAGTAACCCAATCAATACATGCATAATTTCATAACATTCTTCTTGCATCAACAAAGACCCACATCACAAATTGCAATTGAGTAATATGGGGATTTCATGGGTCTGGGGGATTCATCATAAAACCCATTGTAAATTATCAATTCATACATAATATAACATAATTGAAGCATTAGAATAGTTTTTGAAAGGAACCCATGATTTTGGAGTCAAACCCTAATTTTTGGGGATTTCTCTCTTTGAAATTGGGGGTTTAAAGGGACTCCATGGATGAATCATATCCATGGATGAAGAGCTAGCATACCTTGATCACAAAGCCCTATGAATTTGTTGTAAAAACCTTGCTTCTTGAACCGTAGTTCCAACTTCCTTCTTCTTTGAGTTTTCTAGAGAGATAATTTTTTAGAGAATTAATTTTTGGGAATTGATTTGGGTTTTGGAAATAATGAGTTGAATTCGGCAAGTTTTGACTTACCCTAGACTTACCCAAAATGACTTCACTTTGTTTGGACTTGAACCCAAATTACTCAAAACACCCTCACTTTAACTGAGTTGGCAGGTCTTATGTAGGGACCCACGAGCCGTGGTCCCCTTCGTGGACTTGAGGCAGTGGCTAGGCAACAAGTTCCTTTAGCCCACAATCCCAAGACATCATCACGAGGGGTTACACGAGTCGTGGTGCATGCCACGAGTTGTGGTCCCTCTCGTGGGCCTTGAGGCAGTGGCTAATCCACCCTCCTTCAACCCTCAACCACCAAGGCATGACCAAGGACACTCCCACGAGCCGTCCAAGGCTTCTCGAGCCGTGAAGTTGCTCTTGTGGAGGAGCCAATTTGGGGCAGCCTTAAGGAGGCTATTGCCTCACCACCACAAGTGGCACCACGAGGCGTGGTGACCACCATGAGCCATAAAGGCTCTTATGGCTTGGTGGGAAGTGCCTTGGGAACTTTCGGCAGCCTTGGTCCCTCTCCCTCATGCCCTTTTCCCTAGGCATCCTTCATGAATAACTCTCACGTTTTGCTTTAGTTTAGCCTAGTAATATCTGGGGTGTTACACTTTTGTTTTTTGAGACTGTCTTGTTTCTGTATTCCAGTTTTAGTACTTCTACTCATTTTGTTAGTAGCTCTGTATATATATGAATACAAGGTTCTGGGAGGGATCTCTTATTTGTATATATATTTTGTCTTACTTTCGCTTCTTCATCTATGATTACTGTTATTTATGTTATTGTTTTAGTTTGAGTTTAGTTTTCTGCCCTCAATCCTATTACTGGTAGTTTCGGGATACGGGTTGGCTTGCCTACTGGTGGGTTATAATAGGTGCCATCATAACTCGAGGAATCGGGTCGCGACAAGTTGGTATCAGAGCCCCAGGTTCACCAATCTCACTTGTACAGAACTTACGTCTAGTAAAGTCCTGTGGATTAGCGTAGAGAAGTCCTTGACTAATCTTTGTGAGGCTATTGAATGTCGTTAGGAAGATTTCATGGTTTATATCATTTTCATGAATCGTATGTCTAATTGGTTACATGGGATCTCACTTTTTTTACTGTTTCACAAGATGGCTCATACCCATGGTAGAACGGCCAGGGTTGATGCACTGGGGCCCACAGAAAAAGCCCCATCTAGAGGAAGATCGACAGGGATTATCTCTTTCATGCGGGATCAATGATTGGTTGCTTCAGGTTGTCTAGCCTATTTGCCCTATATGTGAGATTTTAGTAGGGAAAGCCTTTTAGTTTAGTCAGTTCCAGTGGTTAGGGAGTTTGCAAATGTATTTTCCATAGAACTGTCTGGCCTCCCTCTAGAGCGTGATATTGATTTTGCCATAGACATAGAGCCAGCTACCTGCCTATTTCTATTCCATCTTATCAGATGGCACCTCCAGAGCTCAGTGTTCAGTTTGAGGACCTCTTAGGTAAGGGGTTCATTTTCCCAAGTGTATCACCGTGGGGTGCCCATTCTTGTTTGTGAAAAATGAGGACAGCTCTATGCGGATGTGTATTGACTACAGGCAACTGAACAAGGTGGCGGTGAAGAACCGTTATCCTTTACCTCATATTGATGACCTATTTGATCATCTTTAGGGTGCCACAATATTTCTAAGATTTACTTGAGATTCGATTACCATCAGTTGAGGATTAGGGTAACGAACATCCTTAAGACCGCATTTAGGACTCGTTACAACCACTATCAGTTCCAAGTGTTGTATTTTGGGTTGACTAATTCCCCTGCCATCTTCATGGACTTGATGACTCCTGTGTTCAGGCCTACCTTGTGTTCCTTCATCATAGTCTTCATGATGACATATTGGTATACTCGCGAAACTAGAGTGAGAATGAGCAACATTTGAGGATAGAGCTCCAGACTTTAAGAGATGGGAAGCTTTATGCCAAGTTCTTAAAGTGAGAGTTTTGGCTTGAGAAAGTAGAATTATGGATGCACGTGGTGTCCAAGGAGGGCATTATTGTTGATCTGGCAAAGATTGAGACTATCTATGATAGAGACATACCCACTTTTGTTACTGAAGTTTGTAGCTTCATCGGGTTAGCGAGTTACTATAGACACTTTCTTAAGGGCTTCTCCACTATTACAACACCTTTGAATTGATTGAATCGCTATGAAACCCCTTTTGTGTGGTTGGAGAAGTGTGAGTTGAGCTTTCGGAGGCTCAAGGAGTTGCTTACTACCGCTCCCATTTTGACTATTCCAGTTAAAGAAAAGGGCTTAAGTGTATATTGTGATGCATCCGGCATTGGGTTGGGTCATAACTTTTGCATCTAGGCAGCTTAAGTTGCAAATGTGCAACTACCCCATCCATGATTTGGAGTTGGCGGTGGTATTTTTTAATCTAAAGATCTGGAGGTACTACATGTACGGAGTTTGTTGTGAGATCTATACTGATCATACGAGCCTTCAGTACATTATCAGCTAGAGGGACCTTAATTCGAGGCAGCATAATTGGATTGAGCTCATGAAGGACTACAATCTTTTTTATTCTCTACCATTTTGACAAAGTGAATGCAAGACCGGTGGCCTTAAGTGCGGAGAAGATGAGTATGGGTAGTCTAACCTTTCTTTATGTTTTAGAGCAACCTTTGGCCTTGGATATCCGGTCTAAGGTCTGAATAGTGTGCTCTTCTTGACCATCTGTCTAAGGATGAAAAGCAGTACTTAAGTTCACCTTTGAACCCAAGACTTTTTAGAATGACTTCCAAAACTGTGCAATAAATTGTGCACCTCTATCTGATATATCTAAACAGGGACTCCATGAAGTCTTAATACCTCCTAAATATATAACCTGGCATAATCCTCTACTGAATGGGTAGTCTTTCCCGGCAAAAAGTGGGCTGATTTGGTCATTCAATCCACAATCACCCAAATAGAATCATGTTGCCTACGAGACCTAGGCAAACTTGTGATGAAATCCATATTGATCATCTCCCACTTCCATTTTGGAAGTTCTATATTCTGAGCCATACCACCGGGCCTTTGGTGCTCTAGTTTAACTTGTTGGCAATTCAGACACTTAGCAACAAACTTTGCAATGCCCTTCTTCATACTACTCTACCATTAGACCTCTCTCAAATTGTGATACATCTTTGTGGAACTCGGATGAATGGAATATCTGGAGCTATGAGCTTCCTCCATGATCCTCTCTTGGAGTTCATCCACTCTTGGTACACACAATCTACCTTGATACCTCAATACACCATCTCCTCTTTGTTCAAAAGCCATTACTTTTTACTTATGACCATTTGCCTTCAATTCAAGAAAAGTGGGATCTTGGTTTTTCTTCTCTTTTACTTGTGACACTAATGACGATTCAGCCCCATTCATCACCACCCCTTCTCCTTTTGTGGAATCCATTAGTCGGACTCCCAAGTGTGCAAGTCTATGCACATCTTTCGCTAACTCTCTCTTTTATTCCTTAACATGGGCGGTACTACCCATAGACAACCTTCTCAAGGCATCAGCAACAACATTAGCCTTACATGGGTGGTAAAGAATACTCATGTCATAATCTTTGAGTAATTCTAACCACCTCTTTTGTCTGAGATTAATCTCTTTCTGAATAAACACATAATGAAGGCTCTTGTGATTAGTGAACATTTCTGCATGCACACTATACAAATAATGATGCCATATCTTCAAAGCAACCTAACTCTAAGTCATTGGTTGGGTGGTTCTTCTCATGAACTTTCAACTGTCTTGAGGCATAAGCTATAATCTTGTCATTCTGCATTAATACACAACCCAAACCAACTCTAGATGCATCACAATACACCACAAAACCTTGTCTACCTTCTGGTAAGGTCAAAACTGGGGCAGTAGTCAACCCTTTTTTCAATTCCTGAAAGTTTTTCTCACAAGCTTCAGACCATTGAAACTTCGCTTTCTTCTGAGTTAACCTGGTCAAAAGGGATAAAATAAATGATAACCCCTCTATCAACCTTCTATAATTGCCAGATAAACCCAAGAAACTCCAAATATCAGTTGGAGATGTGGGTCTAGGACAATTCTGCACTGCCTCTATTTTTTGAGTATTAACTTTAATTTCCTCTCTATACATAATGTGGCCTAAGAATGCCACAGACTCAAGCAAGAACTCACATTTAGAGAACTTGACATACAACTCTCTATCTTTTAAAGTCGGGAGAACTATTCTGAGATGACTAGCATGCTCTTCTTCATTCCTTGAATAGATTAGTATGTCATCAATGAAGACGATAACAAACATATCTAAATAAGATTTGAAAACTCTATTCATAAGGTCCATGAATGTTGCAGACGCATTGGTCAAACCAAATGACATGACCAAAAACTCATAATGACCATAACGGGTTCTGAAAGTTTTATTTGGAATATCACATTCCCTTACTCTTAACTGATGGTAGCCAGATTTGAGATCTATCTTAGAGAAACAGGTGGCACCCTAAAGTTGATCGAAAAGATCATTAATTCTTGGATAAGGATATTTGTTCTTAATGGTAATCTTCTTTCTCACAAATAAGACCGGAGCGCCCCAAGGTGAAACATTTGGTCAAATAAATCCCTTATCAAGGAGATCTTTCAACTCTGTTGGTGCCATTCTGTATGGTGGAATAGATATAGGACGAGTATCTGAAAGAATATTTATACCAAAGTCTATCTCTCTCAGGAGGGACTTCGGGAAGATCATCTGGAAAGACTTCTGGAAACTCTCTTACTACTAAAACTGAATGAATATGAGGTATCTCAACACAAGAGTCATTAACTCGGACTAAGTGATAGGCACACCCCTTAAAACCTAACTTCCTTTCCTTAAGGTACGAAATAAAACAACCCTTAGGCACTGCTAAACTGCTTTTCTAGTCTAAGACTGTCTCATTTGGAAACTGAATATTGACAACTCGAGTTCTACAATCAACTAAGGCATAAAAGGAATGAAGCTAGTCCATACAAAGAATGACATCAAAATCTACTATGTCTAACTCAACTAAACCAGCCATGGTGCTCTTGTGATTGACAAAAATAGGACAATCACAATAGGCTCTCTCTACAAGAATAGACTCACCAACAAGTGTAGACACACTAAATGGTTCACTAAGTTGCTCAGTAATAACATCAAAATTCATTGCAACATAAGGATTTACAAAAGACAAACTCGCTTCTAGGTCTAGCAAAGCATGAACATTAGAATTAAAGACTTGGATCATACCAGTGACAACATTTGGCGAATCCTCTTACTATTGGTGACTAGTGATAGCATATAGGTGGTTTGATCCTCCACTAGTACCGAAAGTAGCCCCTCTAGGTGCAGCTCTATCTAGTGGAGCAACTAAAGAAGACTGGGCTCTATTGCCCCCATTACCACTACCTTGCTTGTTCTTTGGACACTCTCGCATGAAATGACCATTCTATCCATACTTGAAGCAACTAGTGGAGCCCTCATGACATGTACATGAGTGGGTCTTACCACACTTAGCGCAGAAAGAAGGCTTACTACCCCCTTGTGCCATACTACCCTGAGAATAGGTAGGTCTAGTACTAAAATTTTGACTATTGTAATCACTTTTGTTCTTAGGTATAGGTGCACTAGCAGATCCCTTATGTTTCTGTTGGAAGGATGACCGGTTGGCATTACTGTTCTACTGCCCTAACTCGTTCCCTGTCTTAGCTCTCTTGTTCTTAAACTCCGATCTATCCCTCAGCTTCTCTTCTTCAACCTGTTGCACATATACCATTAACATTGATATATACATGTCCCCAATCAGCATCGCTTCCCTTCCCCCTTTTCTTGATAAATAAAACAACCCAACAACAAACAGACTCATTCTACTCCTCATAGCCGTAACCATCTCCAGAGCATAACGGATAGTTGGGTGAACTTCAACCCATACTCATGAACACTTAGTGACTCTTGCTTAAGGGTAAGGAACTCTTGTACCTTAGATTCTTTTAGCTCTAGAGGAAATAAATACCCCAAGAAAGCCTCTTCAAAACAAGCCCAACTCATAGGTGGTGCATCCTCAACTCGGTTCTTCTTCCATCAATCGAACCAAATCCTAGCGACACCCTTTATTTGGTATGCAACTAGTTCCACCCTCTCGGTATCAACAATGTGCATGGCATTAAATATCTTTTGCAGCTCTTCAATAAAGTTCTCTAGATCCTTAATAGTACTTGAGGCAGTAAAACTTGGAGGGTTCATCCTCAAGAACTCATGAATCCTCGAAGTGTCAGCCTCTTCTTGTCGATCCCCTCTTTGTTGCCCAACCTGATTAGTCACAGCTTTAATTAGCATCCTAATTGCTTCCCTAAACTTACCATTGGTAACTTTTCCTTGGGGTTACACTTTAGGTGCATTGGTCCCCGCTCCTCAACATTACGCCTAGCAGGACGACCTTTAGCAACTCTTCGTGGAGGTATGATTATCTAAAAACACGTGCAAGCACGAATTAGAAGGAAACTTTTCAGAGATCAAACTCTAACGCACGAAATGAGTGTGAAATTTTCCTAAGTATTGTAGCCTCCTAATTAAAGATGTGACGTGCTTCATACCGATAACTAGGACTACAATCACAGCTTCATCGACTCCCTAGGACTCTTGAAATTTGTGCTCTGATGCCAAGTTTGTTATACCCCAAATCTACAACCTAGGTGGGACTGGCACTCGAGAACCATTATTAGCCCCAAGCGAACCCTTGGCCTAACTTACTTACTTAGCAGAAGACTTAGACATAAGAAAAAATACTTTCAAAAGTAAACTGAACTGCTCAACAAACACTTAGAATGAATAAAGATAACATTCACTGGCCAAAAGTGGCAACTCAAGTCTCAACCAATAAAATAGGATATAGAAACTCAACAACTAACATCTGATTGTCTGTCTATGAAGCCTCTAAGCAACTAAGATGGATGTCGGGATAAGACCCACGACATCTTAATGAAATAGTAATAAATCAAAAAGCAATAAAAGGGGTCCTCTAAAAAGGAAAGAGGCTCACCACAAGACTTTGAATGCTCAACTAGATCAACAATGTGCTGGACACTAATCCTGGTTACCTGTGTCTGCATCATAATAAGATGCAGGCCAAATGGCATCAGTACATTGAATGTATGAGTATGCGAGGGGAATTCTAAAATAATACATAAGCTTGAAAGAAATCTGAAGAACTTACATGGCTCCACTCAATTCAACATAACTGAACTCATTTCAATATAAAGTTGTTTAAGACAAGTACAATATAAAGAAAAGTTGTTTAAAACATGATGTCAACTTTGTGTGTATGCAAAGATACATATAACTTTAAAATGTATGTTGAAATACAATAAACTTTGTATGTAAGAATACAATTACTTCTGTGGGAGTTTCTTTAACTGACAACCATCACGTAAGAGCTATTGTGATGATACATCATTTTGCCTCACATTGCCAGGGCCGTCCTATACCTTGTTGAGGGTATAGAACCTGAACTACTAAGTGGATCCACTAGTCTATGCTAAAAAGCACTAAAGAAATCATCTAAAACATATGACCCTTTTCAACCCATGATGGCTACATGGTTTATAGGGGTTGTGAGTTGTCTAAACTCTCCCCAATAACGGTGTTCAATATTACTCCCAAAAATACGATAGTAGCTCTTACGTATAAAAACATACTTCTTTCTGTGATTTGAGAGAATTGCTCAAAAACATAGCTCAAAGGCTATCTTGGAAATCAAAGTTTCCCTTCTTGCTTAACTGTTAAAGCATTTACTCTTTTCTAAAAACTAGCTCAAAGGCTCTTTGGAAATTTCAATTTCTGATCTTATTTAAATGTGAAAACATTTAAAACTCTTTGGGAATACATAGTCCCTATATACTTCTTTGAAGAAATGAACTTCAAACTTCAACTCAACTTCAACTTTAAGTCTTCAAACAAAGTTAAACGCATTTGCAAAAGACTGTAAGAACTTCCTAGACTTGGCTCTTAACTTTCCTTGAATTTAAATTTATGGATTCAAGGTTATGATTCATGTTTCTTGATGATTGCTAGATGTTTAGAAGTCATTTAGAGTAGTTAGAATCTATAGAAGGTGTTAGTACACTTTAGAAGGACTTAAATAGGCTAAACGACGAAAAACTAGTGAAAAATAACGATCTGGGTGAGTCGCTGGCGCGCCACGCCAGCCCCTACTTTCTAAGGCTCCCTTTGGGTGCACTGCAGGCGCGCCACCCCAACCCCTCTAGCACTTTGGGGTCACGACGCGCCTGGCCCTCCCTAGGTGTGTCTAACAAACTTTTCAACTCGTTTTCTAATCCAAAATCATTTTAAATCAATTCCTTTTCTCAATACTTTCTTAGATTCAGATACCCAAAGCATCTACACTAGAATCTAACTCAGAACAGCTCTTAACATCGCTAAATCGTCTCAAGAAAACCCATCAATCACATGTACGTTCAAGAATGGAAACATTTCAAGAACACAACTCTGAATTAAACATGTTTGGTGCATGGGTGAATGGACCTAACACTATGTGATCTCACATACCTCGTAGGGATTACCCTTTGATGAAATCCACAAGCAATTCCTTACGAAGACGACGAATCTTGAACTTTTTTCTCCTTTCTCCTCTTTTCTCTTTTTTCCAAGCCCTAGCGTGAACTTCAGATTTTCTAAACTGACTAAAATTTGATTTGACCCTAATTAATTTCCCAAAAATGATATAAAATAATTGGATAAGGAAAAGACCATAATGCCCTTCTAAAATCTGGATTAGAATTTCCTTATTTGAGCAACCCAACTTCAAATGGGCATAACTCACTTATACGAACTCAAAATCATGCAAACTCGATAGCGTTGGAAAGATTATTCCAAGATATTTCCTACGATATCTGGAAACACACCTAAAAAATCATAAGCTAGAAGTTATTGTCATTTTAAGTTGACAAAAAATTCAACTTAACATAGTTAACAAAGTTTCTAGATTTTATATTATTTCCAAAAATGACTATTTCCACGTTTTAACTTCTTTCTAGTTCTTTTTAGTTATGGGGTGTTAAAAATTGGGCACTCGTGT
The DNA here is from genome assembly GCA_029007595.1 of Solanum commersonii. NCBI lineage: Eukaryota > Viridiplantae > Streptophyta > Magnoliopsida > Solanales > Solanaceae > Solanum > Solanum commersonii. The sequence continues at coordinate 57,601 of JAJTWQ010000324.1, forward strand.
TGACCTTAGCATAACATTTCACCCGTAGACTGATGGTCAGTCAGAATGCACTATTATGGTTCTTGAGGATATGTTGTGGGCCTATGATATGGATGTTTAAGGTCAATGGGACAAGTTCTTGCATTTGGCAGAGTTTTTGTTCAACAACAGCTACCACTCTAGTATTTAGATGGCCCTATTCGAGGCCTTATATAGTAGCCGTTGTTGCTCTTCAGTTGGTTGGTTTGAATCTATAGAGACTAGACTGCATGGTACAAACTTTCTTCAGGAGGCCTTAGATCATGTGATGGTTATTCAGGATAAGCTCAGGACGGCTCAGAGTAGACACTAGAGTTATGCGTATTGTAGGCGTCGAGCATTGAGATTTCTCATTGGTGACAAAGTATTCCTACTAGTATCTCCCATGAGTGGCGTGATGAGATTTTGAAGACGTGGGAAGCTTAGTCCCACATATATTAGGCCTTCTTAGATTTTGAGGATATTTGGTGATGTTGCCTATGAGTTAGCTCTTCCCTCCAACATTCTCAGCTATTCATCTAGTTTATCATGTTTCGATGTTGCGCCGGTATGTCCCAGATGAGTCTCATGTGCTCCAATATGATGGGGTTGAGTTGGATGATCGTCTAACCTACATTGAGGAGCTAGTTGCCATCTTAGCCAGAGATGTGAGGCAGTTGCGATCTAAAATCATTTTTGTTATTAAGGTTCGTTGAAGGCACCGTCCAGTCAAGGAGGCTACCTTAAAGACTGACCAGAAGATGTGGGAGCAGTTTTTCGGCTTATTTGAGCCTTCAGGTACTTCGTGACTATTACTTTCATAGACGAAAATCCTTTTAGTAGTGGATGTTGTAATAACCCTCTAGGTCATTTTCACCTTAATGTTTTCTTTTTTTCATTTAGAGCATTCATATAGAGACCCCAAGTCATTTATGACTTGTTGGCACTGACAGTTTGGTTGCCTGGTCGTTCGTTTGGGTTTTATGCCCGTTCCCCCATTTTGGAGCTTATGAAACTTGAATAGTTGACTTTAGTCAAAACGTTGGGTAAACAACCTCATAATGGAATTTTGGCGGTTCCATCAACTCCGGAATGATCATTTTAGTCTATTGGCATGGTCGGCTCAAATTACGAGGCTTTCGGTGCTAGTTTGTGTCATTAGGCGTTTTAGATTTTAAGCTTTAGCTTAAGTTTGACCTTGGTCCGTATTTTTGATAAACGTGCTCGAATTAAAATTTTGTCATCGCAGTTAGCTCTGAAACATCGAATGTGGTCTAGAAGGACCTTTAGTTCGGGTCCTAAGGATTCTGGTGTGAGTTTGAGCACTTAGACAGGATGTTGGAAAGCTTAAAGGCCTAGAGTTGACTTTGGTCAACATTTGGAGAATAATTTATCGTATGAGCATTCCGTCAGTGCCACAAGCTCTGGAATGTTGAATTTTGCCTAGTAGGACCTTTCGTTTGGGTCTTGAGATCTTTTTTCTGATTTTTGTGTGTCTAGATGAAAAGTTGAGTTTTAGGCCTAATGGGTCCAACAGGGGTATTTCTATCATAACAATCCTTTTAAGGAAATCCGACAATTTTATTGAGTCTGGAATGTCGAATTTAGTGAAGTATAATAACTGGTTTATTTTTGTAAGGTCCCGAATGAATTCTGAGGGTCGATTTGGAGACTTTAAAAATAGTTGAAAAAATTTGATATCTAATGCAGGCTTTTAGCGACAAGAAAATGTATTTTTTTCTTCCAACCAGATCTGCCATTATTTAAAGCCAAAAATCAGCATTCAACCCTCATTTTCTGAACGCGATATTTCTCTCGTTTTAGCTTCGTTTTGGGTGATTCAAAGGTTGGGTTGCTTGAAATTGGTGTGGCTATACATTAGAGTGCTCGAGGACTGTTGAGGAACCTCCATTTGAGGTAATTTTTGAGTTTTAGTTCTTATCAGGTCTCCTTATTTAGCTTTAATGGTGATTTAAATGCACGGGCTAATTCCGGGCTGTTCTGAGCGCAGAATTGTATTCCGTTTTGGGACACAAGTTCGAGAAGTTAAAATAAGCCTTTTCACGGAGTCAATTTTGGGATTCCCTGTGGGGTTCCCACATTCCCATTTTACACCCAATTGTGGGTTTATCTCCGAAAAATGCAATTTTGGTTTCAAAACGATTATATTGACGTTGTGATTTTATTTTTGAAAGCGTGGAAGCATTTCGAGGTCATACGGAAGGGAAAAGCTCTGGCAACCTAATTTGGAGCGCGTGCGGTCGGCCTATAGTTAGGTTAGGACTTCCGTCTCCTTAGACTAAACATTCTTAAGTAATTGTATGTTAATTTGTATGAATTTGAGGTTGAATTGGTTGTTAATCATGTTAAATTCCTAAAATCAATGCCTTAGTCTAGTTTTCGAGTACTTTGGGCAGTTGAAGCATGTTTATTGTATTTGTTAATAATCCTCACCTTGTGGTGTTCCTTATTTGTGATTTGTGAATTTTATTGGAGCATGTTTGGCCTTAGTCTAGGCTTAGGCTAGTGATTGCAATAGAGTTGCATCCCTTTGGAGCCGTTAGGCCTTGTAATCTCCCCGACGTCACTTCAGATGTCTTAGCTCCCTATATACTAATGTAGCAGACCTTAGTTTGATTGTTTAGGCCATAGCTAGGCAACAACACCGCTCTTGGAACCATACATCAACAAATCCCCTATTTCCTTCAAAAAAAAATTGTCTCAAATTCTTGGTGTGGAAGCTACTCGTCGATTCTGGTTTGATATGGTTCAGGCTGGAGTGATTTATTAATGGCACTCGAATTGGGGGTACTCTCCGTGATGCTAGGTTGACCACCGATCCTATTTCTAGATGATTCGCCTTTATTCATGGTTCAATTCCCCCAATTCACTCCACCGGGCGTGGTTTAAGTCCTCGCCTTAGTATTATAGCTTTGGTCCAAGTCCTGGCTTTCTTCAACTGGGCTTCAAGTCCACTGCCATTTGCAGCCACGGTTCAAGTCCACTGCCCCTTACAACTTGGTTCAAGTCCATAGCTATTCTCACCTTGGTTAAAGTCCTTGGTCATATTTATACATGGTTCAAGTCTATGATTATCCTTAGCCTTTGCTCAAGTCCTCGTTTACTCCAAATCTCGATTCAAGTCCTTGATCCTCCATTTTCAATTTGGTTCAAGTCCTTAACCCCTATCATCTCTGGATGAGCTTTAGGCATATGGATTGGTTCGGTTCAAGTCCACAGAAACATTTGGAAATCTTGGAAACTTCGTCAAATCCTCTTATTCTATTCTAAACTCTTCCTTGTACCTATCGGGGCATATAGGAGTCCGCTCAGTTTTTGCTTTTTTCTTGCACACGAGGTACCCATCAGGGTTATGGGAGCCCGATCGAATTTAGTTAGTTATTCTCCTTTTCTTTGTGTGTTAGTACAATCGTGTTCATACCTGTAAGATTTCTTGTTCTTATTTTTGGTAGTGTTTTATATTCTCGCATTTCATATTGCTTTTGTTTTTCTTGCTCAATCGGCCTATTAGTCCTACTGGGTATCTGTTGTTTTGGTACTCATACTACACTCTACAACTATTTTTGTGATGTGAATTCGAGCACCAGCTACCATCATTGACATCGAGCCTCCATCAGTTTGATCATGAGACGGAGGTAAGCACTTGCCATTTTGTGCCATACCAGCCTCCATCTATATATATTGACTTGTCATTTGCTTTTTGAGGCAATCTTATTTTTGTGATTCCGTTTTGGGACTTGTACTCATTTTGTTAGTAGCTACGTACATGTGACTTTCAGGTTCTTGGATGGATCTCTTATTTGTATATATGTTTTGGCTTGATTCCGCCTCTTCATCTATGATTCCTGTTATTTATGTTATTATTTTAGTTTGAGTTTATTTTTCTGCCCTCAATCCAATTACTTGTAGCTCTAGGATACGACTTGGGTTGCCTACTTGTGGGTTATAGTAGGTGCCATCATTACTCGAGGAATCGGGTCGTGAAATAAATGGAGTCTATAGGAGTTAATACAGAGAAAGGGAATATGGCCACAACTTATAGAAGCACATGCCAAATGAAGTCCAAGGGCCCTAGAACACTAACTTGCAAAAAGGAATGAAGCGAGCTAAAAGAGCGAAGAAATGAAGTCCTGGTGATCGCCGAATCCCTTTGGCGAGTTACCAAATGGCCATTACCTTGCCTAGAGTTCCAAAGTGCCAAGCCTTGAAGGAGAAAGTCAATTTGGCGATAGAAAGGAGCAGTCAGCGTGTCGCCGAGTGGTTTCGCGATGTAGTGTTGGATTGCCCAAAGTTATAGAACTTGAGGATGCTGAAGGCCAAAGTAGAAAGCCGATGAACTTGGTCAAAGGGCGGATCGCCGAGTTGATCGGTAAGCCCGACTTACTGCACCGAATGGTCCTTCGCAGCATATTTTTTGGCTACTATACATACATTTTCAAACATTAATCTTAGGACCTTTTATCATAATCTTAGTTTCAATTTTTAGAAATTTGAGTTTTGAACTCTGAGTATTGAGACTAAACTTTTCCTTAGCTTTGAAGAGTTGAAGTTTTCTATTTTTGAGAAATTGGAAGTGGATCTTTGATATTCTTTAATTTGGACCTTTGTAAAGACGAAATCAATCTTACCCAGTTGATGGAAACACAATTTGGTAACGATTTCTATCTTTTTATGATGTCTAGCTAAAACTCCAATTCTTGGGGTGTGATTATGTCATTATGGGTTGATTTAGCTTATGGGTATTGCTAATTGTTAGCTTAAATGTTGTTTAGAAGTGATTTCATTCAGTAATTGTGGTTTAATTTAAAGGGTTGTAGTTGCAAATGCAACTCTAACTTCGTGTTTTTGGCTTGTTCGAGAGAGAGGTTTTAAAACCAAGATTACTGAATTGATGGTCTGTGGGTATTAGGTTGTCATGGGTTCAGCTTAAGAGAGTGAATCCTAAACCCTTTTCCACACATTCAGCTCAAGAGAGTGAATGGATTAAAGCAAAGGTTGTTCTTATCTTCTTTCTTGTTGGTGTTCGAGAGAAACCCACTTCATTCGGGATAAATTGGTCAAAAGAAAATTTATCCCTACTAAAGTCTAGTTTATTCACTGATTTATAGCTATTTACTAACAATTGCAATCACCCATTTGTCTACCTTAGCCTATAAAATCCTATCACATCCCAAGAACTCATCTTATTACTTGTTAATTCGTATTATTTTTTGTTGTTGTAGCTGATAGTTGAAACCAAAACCCCCTGTTATTTGACATTCGTGTCTCCCCTAATTTGAATTATGTTTTTACTCGTAAATGTATATTCCTATGATTGACTTGAACATATTTGTTCTTTACTCTTGACTCATAAACACAAACCACTCCCTATGGGATTCGACCCCAACTAATTTAGTTCGGTTATTATACTTACTAGCGATCGTTGACACTTAGAATTGGATGAAGTGTCCCTAGTACGTTAATCACTTACATACCTAGAAAGAACAAAGGTTCTTGGTGAAATCAATGAAACTTGAAGAACCCTTGAACCCTAGCTTTTTCTCCTCTTGGAACCTTGCTCTAATTCTTCTAAGTGTTAAAGAACGTGAAAAATGTTTTAAAACTATTTAGACCCTTAATTAGGTGGGGGGAAACGTGGCTTAGGCATAGAAGAGATCGGAAAATACCAAACTACCCCTTTAAAACAGTTGAGGTGCCTTACAACAAGAGGCTTCACTAAAATCGACATATCTTTTTACTACGAATATGAAATGAAGCAAACTTGGTGGCATTTGAAAGAGGACTCAAATACCTTTAATTTGATAGGTAATGGGCCACCTAATTATTTATTTTCTCAGAGATATGATTATTTGAACATGACCTTAAACATAGAACTGATGGGTGACTTGTACGAACCCCTCTTTAGCCCTTTATCTAAATCTGAGGTGTTACATCTATGAATAGAAATTTTTGTTTAAGCCAAAAATAGATGTCCTAATTATGTTTATTCAAAAAAAATAAGATTTACTTTTCTTAAGTAGAAACGAGAATAGGTACTTCTAATAGAAACATTTAAGAAATCTTTCCGCAAAAAATAAAAAAGAGTTCTAGGTTACATAGACATGAATAGAAATGCATACGTTTAAATTGATTTTTTTATATCAATACTAAACTAAATAGAAACCATGCATTAAATTATTTTTTTATATCAAGATGAAACTAATACATTGTTTAGTAAACAAAATTTCAATTGGACTTCGAAATTAAAGAGAAATATTGATGTTCTATCAGTTACAGACAAAAACAAATAACAATGAATGTGCAAGTACTCTAATTAAAGAAATCTAGTGAGCTTTCCTAATGTGTTTGTTATGGGTGAGATCTTCATAATGTGAAAATCTTATACCCAACTTCCTTTATTTTTTGCAAGCTAACAATCACTTTTTCTTTGTTGTCTTGAACATTCACCATTTTCTTCAACAATGAGAATATTTATGTATGACTGGAACAATCTCTTTTTCATTGATATTTCCATGCATTATTTTGTCTACTTCATTTTGTGGATGGAACACATCATGTGTGGATGGAAGTCATATTGTCAAATTTATCAAAGTTTCAACCGAAATAGAGGCTTACATTTGTAAATACAATGGACAACTTATAAAAATATAATGCTCATGATTCTAAGCATATGGCCTTCGTTAAATAGGATGAGCTGCGACTATTTTTATTTAGCAACAAAAGTTATGTCACGAATATCTATTTTATTTTTTATTTCGATATTTTTTGTCTAACTGTTATTATCTAATAGCTTCCTTAATATGAGTTACCTTGTTGTTGTATATGTCATCCCAGTTCATAAGGTTGTTCCATGCATCATTGAGAAATTTTTCAGTCTCGCTCTTGTCATGATTGTGGTGTCTATTTCTTTTGTGTTTCTTTGTTGCAGTTCCTCCAGTCCCAGACCATGAGGTTTCGAATGCGGAGTTTAGGAATGCGATTCAACTTTTGGCTGAGAGTATGGCTAGCCAGCACAATGAGCTGGTTTCAGTTCCTATTAATAGTAATAGTAGATTTCAACATCATTCTAGGCATGGATTGGGTACATTCCTATTATGCCTTAGTCGATTGTAGAACTAGGATCGTTTGGTTTTAGTTTCCAATGAGTCAGTCTTAGAATATAAGGGTAGTAGCTCAGTGTGTATAAGTCGAATTATTTCTTACCTTAAGGACAGAAAGGTGATCTACATGGTGGTGTAGCACATGTTGAGGAAAAGGGGAAAGAATTAGCAAAATATGTTCATCAGCTTGCTCGCTTAGGATTTAGTCTTACAGACACATCAGATGGTCGTGTGATAGTCCAGAATAGATCAGAACCTTCATTGGTAGCGGAGGTTAAAGAAAAACATGACAGTTATCCTATACTGCTTCAGTTAGAAGGTTCAGGTCATCAACAGAAAGTAAAGGTTTTCTCCAAAGGGGGAGATGGTCGGTTATGTGTTCCTAAGGTGGATGAGTAGGTGAAGCAGCCTTGATTGGGCCAGATTTGGGTTATGAAACTATGGGAAAAAGTTCAGCTCATCAGAAATAGAATTAACACAGAAGTCCTATGCAGGTGTAGGGAAAAGGAACTTATAGTTTGAGATAGATGATTGGGCTTTCTTGAAAGTATCACCTATGAAGGGGGTGATGAAATTTGACAATCTACGAGGAGTTAGTCCATAGAGGAAGCTACTTGGGAAGAAGAAGCAACCATGAAGGCCAAGTATTCTCATATCTTTCCTTTCGATTATGTTTCAGCTTGATATAATAGTTTCCTCTCCAGTCTTCCAGTTTACTCGTGCGTAAATTCAGTCTTAGTACCATGTTCCTTCAGTTTTTCTTGCATTTTCAGCATATTTGCATGTTCTTGGAACTCAGTTCAGTCATACATCAATTTTTAGTACTTAGTGGTAGGGATTTTAACTCCTTCCCTCCATACCCAGCTTGTTAAGATTTCATTTGAGGACGAATGTTCTCAAGGGAGAGATATTGAAATACCTCGGATCTTAAAATGAAGAAAATCCTAGTTTTCAGAAGACCTGGTGCCAGTACCAACGAAACTATCCACGAACCTTAGGTGGGGTTCTATCGTTAAGGCCCAATCTTAATAGTGTCTGATCCCACCCACGGTCAACTAGTATGGTCCGTGCTAGGACATACGGATCATAGGTCTGATCGTAGGTGAGGGTCAGTACCCAGTTAGAGTGAAATTGGTGATGGGTCAACTTCAAACGGTCATATCCCTTAGAACAAAATGCATTAGGTGGCCCATGACCTACCAAATGATATATAATTTAATCTTCTTTCCAACGCCACCGAATTTGCTAAAATCCAAACTCAGAGTAAAAAGTTATGCTTATTATAGTAAAGTCCTGTCGAGTAGATCATGACCGATGGACCCAAACGACGGCCTGTAGGTCAAACGATGGACTGTAGGTCCCTCCGTGGATGAGCTTCGTTAGAATTAAGTTAGGGTTATTTTTGTCCTTTCCCCTATGTGTTGGGCACTTAAACTACGTTGTTTGATGCCTAAACTATGTTGTTTTAAGCCTAATAACCTAGTCAGAACATAACCAAAACCTTTATTCATCTAAATTCACAAGAACTTAGAACAAAAGAAGAGAAAGAGGCTACTCAAAACCCTTCCAAGAACGCAGGAAGTTTCCTTCAGTTCCAGTCTCGAAATCGAAATATTTCTCGTCACCAGGTACGTGGGATTTCACTAGTGGGTTCCTTTAACCCATTAGGTCCCTAGAATTCAGTTAGATTCTTGATTCCATTTATCTTTTTTAGAGCTAGTTTCTAGAACTTTAGAAAATTGTTGTGATTTAGCTATTGTAGTATGCATAATCAAAATAACAGGTTTTCTTTGAAAGTTTGCTTAATTCCTTGTATGAAACTTAGAACCCTAGTTTGTGTAGATTCTCTTAGTTCATGAATTACCCTTGCTAGGTCAGTTAAATAGATAATCATACTCTAGATTTCGAATGTCATATTATCAGTATATATAAATGTTGCATTCTCAGATTTGCATGTCAGTATTTGAGCTATTCAATATTTCAGTATTTTAGTATTTCAGTCAAAATATATCATATACATATTCAGTTGGGAGTAGGCTTAGCACCCAGTGGACTGGGGTTTCAGCATAGCCTCAGAGTCCCAGAACTACGTGCCCCCATAGGTTTCTGAGTCCCCTCATTTGGGCATCAACTTTAGTGATCATGCCATCCATGCCTTTATACCCATCATAAGGTATATTGGGTCCTCTTAATGGGGCGTATACATTGGACTTTACGGTTAGCTCACGTGGTTTTATGTCGGTTAATAGTAACTCCTACAGTCAGATTCTATTGCATTGACCAGATTATCAGTTACAATTTAGTATTCAGTTTCAGCATGTTATGAATTTGGTCATTACATTCCGTTTAGTTCATTTTCAGTATCCTTAGTATATTCATCATGTTCATCTTATATCATTGCTCAGTATGCTTTGTTCAGTTATGTATATTGTTCAGCTTTATCCTATCCTACATGCTCATTACCTTTCAAGTACTGACACATACTTTGCCCTACATCTTCTCGTGATGTAGGTTCATCTCCTCAGCATTCAGATCACGCGTAGATCAGTAACCGATCCACATTCAGCAACTTCAGTGGTGAGTCCTCATACTTCGAGGACAATAGACATGTTTTCTACATTTAGTCTTTTTATTTAGTTTGCACTTTTGCTAGGGTTAGCTGGTGACATGTCCCAGCAACTCTAGTTAGTTAGAGGCTTTTTCAAACATAGTTTAGATTCAGCTTCAGCATTTTAGTGATTGTTCAGTATCACTAAACTCTTATTCAGTATTTATATATTCATATCAGTTTTGGATATTTCCCACTATTAGTTATCTCATGATTTAGCTTCTGCATTGGCTTATCTTTCATAGATGTATTAAGTTTTGCTTATGATATACCATCTCAGGGTTAGGTTGGGGTCACTCGTGATCCTAGGTCTCGTGTTTACCCCCAAGGGGTAGACTCAGGGCATGAAAATCAAATTGAGTTAGAGTCTTTTATAACTCAGAAGTACCATGAAACTATGTAGCCAGTGTAGGATAGGATAATATTGCTTCTTCATGCGACACCTCACCGCCTTTGAGAAGGCATATAGTTGGATCCATAGTCACGATATCATCCTATACCCCCGGCAAGGTGTAGGATGGGCCTTTCCAACATACAACGGGACATTGTATCATTGCTAAGCTCCTAGTAATGGTTGTCAGTTAGAGAAACTCCCCACAATGTAAAGTATATTATTTTCATGTTGTTTTTCATTGTATATTATGTTGTAAAATTTAAATGGTTTTCATTCCATACTCATGTATTGATCTAGTTATGTTGTTTTCAGCCATTCAAGCCAGTAAGTTGTTTACTCTAGCCTTATCACTTAACAGTACATTCAGTGTAATGACGTCATTTGACATGTATCATTTCATGATACAGATATAGGTACTCAGGATCATCAACATGCGCTTCGTTGAGATTCTATCCTTTCGTAGATAGATTTTGGTGAGGCCTTCTCGCTTCTCGGAGACTCCATTTCCTTTCAGTTTAGTAGTTTAGGAGGTGTCTTCGGTCTAGCCCCGACACCTACCATAAGTTGTTAGAAGCTTCATAGATAGATGGTATTATATGTTTTCCATTGTTTTCTCATGATGTTTTCTTATTTTATAACTCATGTTAAGTATTTTGAAAAGACTATGTTTTAAGACTTCTTTTGAATGTCTAAGTGTTCACCTATTTTAAGCTTCCGCATATGGTTTAGTGTCATGGATGTCATGAGCAAGGCCAAGGGTTTGCTTGGGGATTAGAAATGGTTCTTGAGTTTCAGCTACGCCCAAGGTGTAGGCTCGGGGCGTTACATCTAATGAGCTTTTCAAATGTTTTTGTGAAGGGTGAGATCTTCATAATGTGAAAATATTATTGCCAACTTCCTTTTTTTTTGCAAGCTTACAATAACTTTTTCTTTTTCGTCTTGAACATTCACCATTTTATTCATCAATGAGAATATTTATACATGTATGGAACCAGGGGCGGACCCACATGGGGCTATCCAGGTGCTCGAGCATCCATTAACCTCCTATCGAACAGTATATACTTATATCGAAATTAAGACAATATATTATAAAATAAAAGGCGAGCACCAAATGATTAATTGGCTTAGTTGGTGTAGTGGTTGTACGTGGTTGTTGAAGGTTATTTATTTCTTGTATGCCCAAGCTTAATTCCTTGTAGCAGCAATAATTTTATTTTAAAATCCAGCTCTTTTCTTTCTACCTTTTCTTTTTCTCCTATTCACCAACTGTTCTTTCACTAACTTTTCTTAAACAAAATTCCTTTTTCAAGATAAGTTTTATTTTATTTTTTCTTATTGATTTTTTTTCTATTATATTTAGATATAATTGTCTTTCTTATGAAAATTGTCAAATTTGTACATCTATATTTTATGATTGTTATCTTAAAAAGTAACCACGATTTTAAAATCTTGAATTGCTCATGTTTATTGTGCAACTTAATCTCCCAAAAAATATAAATACTCATGATCTTCCATGTTTCTTAAATCTTTCTTTCTATTGAAAAATAAATAAATTGTTCTAGCGCATTCATTTCAGTTCTCCAATTCAAAAGAAAAAAAAAATCTCCTCCTCGCCTTTTTGGTAATTCCAATTGTATAAGAAGGTATATTGTTTCTCCTCCTTTTTTTCTTAAACCAATCCAAAGATTCCGATTGTCTATTTCAGTGAATTGAAAAGAAAATAATGCATATGTTGAAGAATTTTAGCTCGCAATTATGCTCTATGGTTGATACAAGTTTATGTTACAAATAGTGAGCACCCATAGCCGTAAGATCTAGGATCCGCCACGGTCTGGAAAAAATCTCTTTTTCATCAATATTTCCATGCATCATTTTGTGTACTTCATTTTGTGGATGGAACCCATCATCTGTGGAAGGAAGTCATATTGTCAAAATTATCAATGTTTCTACATTTTGTGGATGCTTACATTTGTGAATGCAATGGACAACTAATAGAAAAATAAGGTTCATGGTTCTAAACATATGTCCTTCGTTAAATAGGATGAGCTGCGGCAATTTTAGTTTAGCAACAAAAGTTATGTCATGAATATCTATTTTATTTTTTGTTTGTGTAATTTTTGTATAACTTTTATTATCTAATACTTGTCTTAACATGAGTTACCTCATTTTTGTGTATGGCATCCCAGTTCATAAGGTTGTTCCAAGCATCATCGAGAAAATTTTCAGTCTCGCTCGTGTTGTGATTGTTGTGTTCATTTCTTTTGTGTGTCTTTATTGCAGATTCTCTCTCCGAGATTGAAGATTCTTTTTCTCTTTTCTTGGATTTCTTTTCTCCAACCCCAACCTTAAAATTCAATTAGAAAATATTGGTGAAAATAATGTAATTTTCATGGCGCCTTATAATGAGGATAAAAGTTACCATTGTGTAATTAAGGTTATAGTAAAGTTCAAGCTATGAAAATAATTTCTTGTAGAAATAATTACAGCAAGAGTACATACATAAGACCAAATGTGGTTTAACCCTTTCCCATACCCCTAATATATTGGAAATATTTCATTTTGTTAGAAGTGTTATTTAAAAAGGTAATTTTTTAATGTAGTAAATGGCTTTGTGTTTGCTTAAATCAATTTGAGAAGAATACTTTATCAAATATTAGAGAAATATTTAGTGCTCGACTAAACCTTAAAAAGGTAAGAAGCTACTTATATAGCTTAATTCTAAAAATACGTAACTACTATACTACAAAAAAGTCCTTATTTTTTCATAAAATGTTGACCAAATAATTAAACTCTCTAAATAAGTATATTCAATTTCCCAGAAACATAACCAAACCGGCTATCATTATCAAAGAAAACATCTTACCATTGACTCTATTATTGCATTGTTTTCCTGTTGAAATTCTAACTTCAATTTTTCAAAACCTTGGAAAATATGTCTTCTTACATCCCTAGTAGATCGACACATAGTGTGTTTCCTCTCATGGAAGTAAAACTGCAATCGAAGAAGAATTTTCTTAATTTCCATAAAAAAATTACATTACAAAGTAATAAAAACGTAATATAACAAAAAAAAATTAAAATCATAAGAAACATGTTAATAATTTTGAATTCATGCAAAATAAATGCTACCTTAATTGTTTTTGTTTAAAGGCAATAGGAAAGAGAAAATGAGTGAAACTAAATTAGCATATACTTGGAAATGACTATCACTAAATCCAATTTCCAAGTATGACATAAAGAAAAGATCATACATGTCGAAGGTATATATATAACATTCCTTTTAAATAATAAATATTGATAGATAAATGTGAGTGTACTCTAGGAAAGAAGTAAGACAAGATATTCAGATAAAAGAAAAAAATTATAAAAGAGCATATATTACCGTTTCATATTTTCCATTTTGACGTTATCTCCTTTCAGCTTTCCATCCATATAGCATGTCATAATATTTGCAATTAAGTCCGTAGGGATCACTTGCCTCGTCTTCATTATAGTATTTCAGTCCATAATAAAATATTAAAATTGATAGGCCTCTCCATATACTAAACATCCTCTTTTTAGAATATTTTACTATAATAGTCATAATTTTTAGAACTAAATTTTCATGTTATGTTATATTATATGTATTTATTACTATATTTCACTATGGTAATAATAAAAATAAAATATCCAGGCAATGGAAGATATTATAGAAATGTATAACAATATTAGTGTGTTTTACATAAAAAAAATCTTAGTAATCAAATATACTAACCTTTTTTAGTTTAATGGTGTAAAGGTTCTGTACACCTTTAGAAGGGACAATAACGAAGTCAACAAATGTATTTGCTATGACTTTACTAGTAACTAGTCTTTTCTTCTTCCCAGTCAATTTTTGGGTTACTTTCATTGTTCCAACATCATTCTGCACATAAGAAAATATGTTAAAGTTTTGTCACTATAAATGAAAAATGAGACTCTCTAGTTAAATTTGTTTTAAATATCTAAAAAGTATTATTTTTGGAAAAATAGAACTAAGAAATCAAGTTCACATCAAATGAAGTAAGGAGAAAATAAATTTCTTAACAAGAAACTAAGAGAATTGAATCGCGTGGTAGAATTGCTATAAAAAATCAATTGAATCAATAATTAGTTCTATTTACACTTAGAATTTTTCAATCATCAACAAAATGTGACTATATTTATACTCTGTGAATTTCTTCTGAAAAAACATTAACCTCCCTCAATTTAGTCAGTTTATAATGCTAGAAAATTCAAACTAATTAGTATTTTAAAAAATTGCGCCTAATGTTCTATCATACTAAATAGTTGGCTAACTATGTGAAACATATCGAATATTTTTTTATAAAAAATTGAAGAGAAAATCAACAATTATAAATATTAAATATTTAAATTTTAATTTAAATAATTTATAAATAGGACAATTTGAGAAAACTTCACAAATATTAAAATAGTAGTGTATTTGATTATCTATTTGATTCTTTTTAATTTTGCATTAGTATAAAATTGATTGCATGATATAAATCTTGAAGGGAATGAACAATTTTAATACGATTGCAAATTAATATTCTCGACTTCAAATTAATATAAAATTTAGGTAAAAATACACAATATACCCTTCAACTTTGCAAATTAAAGTTGTTATGCCTCTCGTTAAAAAAATAGTTTACGTATATCCTTACCTTTACACAAATGAGCATATATATCCTTTTCAACTGAAATAACTAAAAATAAAAAATATTAAATTTATAGTAAAATAAAATCTATAGAGGGGTATGTTTGATCCTTTCTCGCAAAGTTAAAGGGTATATCTAATCCACTACACAACTTTAAAAAAAAAAATTAAAAAAATAAAATAAAATATATATATATATATATATATATATATATATATATATATATATATATATATATTATCTATTTTGTTTTTAAAAAAAAACTATATGACGACAAAAGTCAAACGCCACCAACATCAAGTGTTATTAAATGCCCCTAAATATTTTAGTAAAACTAGAAATTAAAAATATCATTAAAAAATTATAGAAAAAGACGGGGGGAAAATAAAAGGAATAAAGTTGTAGAAATCTTACTTTTATTGGATGACTTGATATTGGAGTGGGTGCTAGTATAAATTTTGTGTTATAGAGTTAGTTTTTTAGAACCTATAAATGAAACATATGATTTTTAATAATATAATTAAGAAAAAAAGGTAAAGAAAATTCTATCTTTTGTATTAATTCTCTAGTTTTGACTTATCTAAATAAAAGAAATGGAATAACGAGTCTTTTCACATTTTTCATATTTTCTTTTGCTTTCTGAAATTGTTCATACAAAAAGATTTTAGAGATTAGCAATGATAAAGAAAAATCAGGTAAAAACATATTAACAAAAACATAATAATTGGTGAACAATTTTTAGAAATCATAATAAGGACGGTTGTATTTTCCAAAAAACAAATGTAAAAAACTTTACCCAAAAATTTCTCAAATGATTTATGCATCTCAAGTAACAAATAAAAATTATTGAGAAATTAAACTTTGTTAGAAGACGACATACCACAATTTGAGCACTACTAATTATAGGCACATGCAGAACTATTTCGCGACAAGTGTTTATTTCAAGACTTGAGGAAGCCATGTATATATGAAGATGTAAAGAAATCAAATTTATTCATCAAAAATCTCCCGAATGAGAGTTAAGAAGAAATTCAACTTGAGGGATGAAATGTTGAGGCGTATGTATAGAAAACGAAATCAAGAAGAGGGAAAATATTAGGGGTGTCAAAAATGAACCCAAACATAGGTAACCCACCCAATTTGCCCAGAATTTTTAGGGTTGGGCTCAAGATAATTTGAATTGGGTTCAATCTCAACCCATTCAAGCCTAACCCATTTTAAGAGAATCCTCAATTGAGCCCAATTCAATTTCCAATTTCAACCCGTTTTAAACTCTTTACTAAGATATGTTCCAATATTAAAGGTATGAATTATTATCTATTTAACATCTTTTAGAATTTATCTATCCATTTGTTACTTTATTTTTATTAAAATCTTGAGCTAAAATTCGCATTGTGATTATAAAAGTTAAATATCACTATTTAAAATTATTGATATTAATTGGGTCAAATTGGGCGGGTCAAGACCCAACCCCTTTTTTTGCCCATTTGAACCTAACTCATTTGAGCCGAAACTAAACTTGAGTGGGTCAAGACCCAACCCGATTTCTATTTCAACTCATTCTAATATATCCAATTTCAACCCAACCCGCCCATTTGACACCCCTAGAAAATATTATTGAATATAGATGATGATAGACTTAATATGATCATTACTGTTGAATTTACTCTTTTGAAAATCTGATAATTGTATTTCCCATATTTGGACATTTTTAAAAATTAAATCTGGTCAATTATTATTTATTACTTAAGCATGTAGATAATATGTCAATTTCTCATAATTTATCTTTTCATGTGAACATAATTTAGAGGTCAAGCTACAATTTACTTGTTGTCCGTTTTTGTGATTACTAATAATCAATTTTTTAAAGTTGAACTTTAAGTATCTCATATGTGTTTACTTCACAATATTCACATTAAAGACACTATAAGTTTTGGGCATGTAAACTCGTATGATTTTTAGGTTGATTGTCACAATCCAGACCATCATGAGTGAGACCCACACTAACCGCCAGGTGGATAACAAATTACGTACCCCAATCAAACCCATCAATCATTTTTTAGAAGCAAAATAATTACATAAGCACTAGGAAAATAGATTTTAAAACAATAACAGATCAAGTTCTTATAAACTCAATCAATTATTAAAAAAAATATTATGGAATTAACTCCCTGGAATATGAAAGCCTTAGTACGAAAACTCTAAAGTGTAATGACCTCCAGGTCATTTATATGTTTATGCTTCTTGTTCATCGTTTAAAGCTTTCCTATAGCAACCACAAGTCATTTATGACTTGCTAATGCTGACAGTTTGGTCATCTGGTCATTCATTTAGTTTTTATGTGAGTTTTAGTATTTTGGAACATTAAAACCTTGAATGGTCATTTTTATTAGAAGTTTATGAAGATGACCTTAAAATCCAATTTTGACAATTACATCATCTCTAAAAGGGTCATTTTAGAATAGTAGCATAGTTAACACTACTCCCGAGGTTGTTTGTATGAGTCTTTGTGAATATTGACTGCTCCATTGAGTCTAGAATATTGAATTTGGTAGGGTTGCATATATCTTTTATAATTATAGGGTTCTGAACAAATTCAGAGCACCCCGTTGGAGAATTTAGAACTTGTCAAACTAGCTTATATGCATTAGCTGGTGCGGGCTATTTTTGGTCTTCATAATCATGGGTTGAGGATCGTATTAATGAAGAACACTAAGAGTATTTGTTGCATTCGCGTGAGTCTCATCCACATTTGTGAGCCTTTGCATTTTGGGGACCTGTTCGTGTACACGGGACCTGGACTCTGCTTGCCTTCGTGTTTGCTAGAGATACTTTTGCATTCATGGTGGCCAACTTACCAATGATGTCGTGGTCGCGAGCCTTTTCCTACATGATCGCGATTAAGAGTCGTGTCCAGTATTTAAATAAGATATGGACATGAAGGCAACTTTGTTCTTAAATTGAATATACGATTTCTCACTCATCTGAGCTAGGATTTAAGTAATTTGATGTCCCACAGATATGTAATTTTCAAGGATACGTAGTGGGTTGATTGAATTGAGTCGGTGAACCTCCGCTTAAGGTAAATTTGGTGCTAAAGTTGCTGCCTTAGCTTGGCTTTATTGTTAATTTATTGCTTGATTGTTGTTTCCACTATTTTAGGCCTCGAATTGAGTTCACATTTGGGACACATATTCGATGCATATTATATGACCTCTTGATGGTGACAATTCCAAAAATTCCAACACGGATCCCACAATTCTCATTCAAATCTAAAATTGCTCCATATAGGTTTTATGTGATTTTAGTGTCTGTATAAATGTATTGATATTGTGATCCTATTCTTTATAGCATGGTAGAATTCAGAGGTCATTCGGAAAGGATAAGTTTCAGCCTTGTGATTTGGAGCGCGCACGATTGGCTTAATGGTAGGCTACGGTTTCCTTTCTAAATAGGTTGAGTATGAGTGTATGAATTCATGAGGATTAGTTTGAATTGAGGGCGGGGAACAGACACGAGAGTGAGCACTTAACGTCCTGGACAGGCTTGTCTCCTTCTGGACCTTGAAACTCATCTTATTCTTTTTAAGACAACTTTGTTTTGTTCCACTTTTGGGACTTCTACTCTTTTGTTAGCACAACTTATTACTTGTGATATCAAGGTTCTGGGAGAGATGTTTATGCATATAGTTTTGGGTTGCTTCTGTATGGTGACCTTGTTCAACTAGCGGTAATTGATACGCATCCTAAGGGAGCTATCTTTCTTCCTCACGAATAAGACCAGAGTGCCCTAAGGTTAGACATTTGGTCGGATGAAACCCTTATCAAGAAGATCTCTTAATTACTCTTTTAACTCTTCTAACTTAGATGAAGTCATTCTATATGAAGAAATGGGTTGAGTATCGAGAAGAATATCTATTTCAAAGTCTATTCCTCTCTCGAGAGGTACTCGAGAAGGAAGATCATCAGGAAAGACCTTTACAAAAATCACTCAAAACTGGAACTGACTTGATAGGTGCGTTGTCTCAAATCTAGAGTTATTAAATCGAGCTAATGATAGATACACCCCTTAGAAAATAACTTTCTGGCCTTAGGGTATGAAATCAAATTACCCTTATGCATTGCTGAACTACTGCTTCACTCTAAAACATGCTCATTAGGAAACCAAAACTTGACTACTCTAATTCTACAATCAACTGAGGCATAACAAGAATGAACCTAGTCTATAACTAGAATGACATTAAAGTCCACCATGTCTAACTCAACTAAGTCCGCCATGATTTCCTGTGATAGATAGAGAAGTTACAACCATGATACAGTCTTCCATCTAGGATAGACTCGCCCACATGTGTTGAAACACTAAAGGGCTCAAGAAGTTGTTCAAGAAAAACACTGAACCTCGTGGATACATCAGGAGAGCTCACCAAATACTTTAAGAATACCAGTGGCAATATCTGGCAAGCTCTCCTGATCCTGGAAACTTGATATAGCATACAAATGGTTTGAACCTCTGTTTGTTCCTGAAGTAGCACCCTTTGATGTAGTCTTACCCGGTGGGGATGGCAAAAAAGTTTGGGCCCTGCTACCCCACTACCTGGTTTTGCATCAGGTATTCCCTAAAAAGGTGACCTGTCATTCAACACTGGTAACAACCATCGGTACCAACGTGACATTATCCCGATTGAAGCTTACTACACTTACCACAAAGTGGGTTGCGAGTGAACACATGTGCCATACATTCTTGGTCTTTTCCTGGCGGGACTTATGATTTGCTGTCTTAGATCTCTTACTGCAGAACTCTTCTATGTCTTTCAAATTGTCTTCCTCAACCTACTATACATGAATGATGAACCTGGCTATGTCCATGTCCCATATTAACATAGCTGCCTTACCTACCTTACACGTTAAGCGGGCTAGGTCAGACACAAACAAACTCATCCTACTCATCATATCAGCCACCATCTCCCGAGCATAGCATGATAGTTGAGTGAACATGAGGCTTTACTCTTGCACACTCACAGACTCCTGCTTCATATTAATAAACTCTCTTACGTTTGCTTCCATTTGCTCTTGCGGAAAAAAAGGCCCCAAGAAAGTACCTTCAAACACAACCCAACTCAAAGGTGGTGCATCCGCTACCCTGTTCTTCTTCCACTGATCATACCTCATCCTCACAACATCTTTGAGTTGTTATGCGACTAACTCCTCACTCTTTTCATCAACAACACGTTTGACCTCAAACACTTTTTAAAGTTCTTCCACAAAGTTCTTTGGATCCTCTGTGACCTTTGACCCTATGAACTCTAGGGTGTTCATCCTAAAAAACTCACAAATTTTGGATGTATCATCCACATCTTGACGACCCACTCCTTGTTGGCTAGCTTGGTTTACCACAACCTAAGTCAGCATCTAGATAGCATTCCTGAATTTCGCATTGGTGACATCTCCCTGAGGGGGTTGAAATTTTGGTGCATTAAGAGCTTATTTACCTTGAAGATTAACATTCCTCCTAATAGGACTTCCTCGAACAACTCTTCATGGAGGCATGATCTGAAAAGACACATGTACTCACGAGTTAGAGACAACTTTTATAGAGTTGAACTATATGACACGAACAAGAGTGAGAAGAAAGTGAAATGTTCCTAAATGTTGTATCCTCCTGATTATAGATATGACGTGCTTCACACCGAAAAAGGACTATAATAGACACGACTTCATAGACACCCTAGGACTCTTGAACTATGTGTTGTGATACAAAGTTTGGCACTCCTGAGCCTATATCCTCGACGTGGCAGACAATCGAGAACTATTTAGGATCCCTAAGCGAACCCTTGGCCTGGTTGACTACTTAGCAAAGGACTAACTGAAGTGAAAATAGGCTTAAAACATTCATTTATCTCAACATAAACTCAATTGGAATGTCTAAAAATATTTAATTTCAATAATAATAATACTTTACAAAATAGTGTTTAAAGGAAAGAAAGTACTGGGAAATTCCTGAACTCTAACTTCTATGAAACCTCTAATACTAGGATAGATGTCGAGACAAAACCCACGACAACTCAACAATAACATGAAAATAAATGTGAAATCCTCTGAAATGAAACGAGCATCACTAAAGCTATCTGAAGCGTAAAATGATCTCAACTTAACACTTGTTGATGATCCTGAACACTTATAGCTACATCATAATAAGATGCAGGTCGAATGATATCAGTACATTTGAATGGATGATTATGTAATATGGATGACTAAGACAATAACTAAACGATGGGACTAAAAACAACTCAGCACTATATCAATACATGAATTTGAAGTGAAAATTATTTAACCTTTACAATAAGATATGCCATAAAAGCAATATGAAAAATAATATACTTTACTTGTAGGGAGTTTCTCTAACTCAACCATTACTATGAGCCTAGTAGTGATACAATGTTTCACCCACATTGCAAGGGTCATCCTATACTTTGTCGAGGTATACGATGATATTGTGACTATGGATTTATATAGTAGGCCTTCTCAGAGGTAGTGAGGAGTCGTATGAAGAATCAGTGCTATTCTATCCTATGCTTGCTATATAGTTTGTTTGGAATTTTGAGTTATAATAGACTCTTACCTAATTCGTTGCTAGATACAACTCACAAAATAATAATAAATACCAGTGATTCTCAATTTACCCTTACAAAGAAATGGACTATTTCTTCACACGTCACTTTACTTTTCTAAAGAAAAAAAATTTAGTACATCAACTATCCTTTTTCTCAACTATTTGATGGTACATAGGAAAACATTTAATTCGCCTTTCAAGGATTCTATTCAAAACATGCATTTAAAACATATGCCTATGGATTTATCTTTCAAGTCCAAGATCGAAATATAAAATTTAAAAAGTTTTGTACTTTTAGAAAATAGTGCTCACTTTCAATATAATAATGATACATTCAGAACCCTTTAAATTCCCTTAAACCCTTTTTCAAAATAATGCTTTCAACTTTCCTCTTATCTCACCTTATTTATGAACGTGCACTCAAACATATGATTAGGTTATGCAGGGACTTTCAAAGGTAAATGGAGTCTATAGGAGCTAATACACAGGAGGGGAATGTGTCCACAACGTAAATGAGCACACACCAGGTGAAACAAAGGAAAGAATCGCCCCAACGACCCTTGGCGCAGGGCGCTAGGCCCTGAACTGATGAAGGACAACCTTTCCTCCTTTGTGGTGTGCTGCTCTAGGCTCCTCCCCAGCATCCTCGATGAACTCAAGTTAAATTAGGACCCTAAATTAGTTTGGATTTGGGAAATTTTCCCTAACCTCTACTTATCTTTCAAACCCAAAATCAATACATGAGAAACTTTCACACAAGTCCTTTTGAAAAAATAACTTTAATAAATCAATAGCTTTTATGTGATACTAAGCATAAATAATTTTATAAGATTCTCAAAAACAAAGGAAATCAAAATCTCAACCGTTATAGAACCGGATTTAATATCAAGAACTATGAATGGATCTTTAAGATGTGACAATTTTTGACTGAATTGAAAAGTTGAGTGTGAGGAAAAACTATTCCAACACTATGAATAGCCTTACATACCTGATAAGAACAAAGGTTCTTTGTGAAATCGATGGAAACATGAAGAATTCTTGAACCTTAGATTTTCTCCTCTTGAAACCTTGCTCTAATTCTTCTAAGTGTTAAAGAACATGAAAAATGTTTTAACATTTTTTAGACCCTAATTGGGTGGGGAAAACGTGGCCTATCCCTAGAAGGGATGGTAAAAGACCAAAATACACCTCTAAAAATGGTTGAGGTGCCTTATAATAAGAGGCTTCACTACACCAGGCATCTCTTTTTACTCTGAATATGAAATTAAGCAAACTTGGTGGTGTTGTGTAACGACCTAATTTCCGTACTTATGGAAAAGCTAATGGAGAAAGAATTGGGGTTAGAAAATTCTTTCATAGTAATTGGATTTTTCCAACCTAGTCTAGATTTGGACGAAATCAGAGTCATTAAGATGTAGGTAAATCTGGTAACAATCGGGTGAGTTAATTATGTTTTTGATTACATGAGTAGTTAGATAACTCGTTAAAAAACCCGTACGACTTTACATAATTGAATTCGGGTGAGTAGAACTCCCAAAATCGATCTTAGCACTAAGGGTACTTTATGAGCATCATTAGTTAGAGGTATATTGTGAAATGGGGATTTTGGAATTCTTTAAATAGCTCACTGGTTCATGCAAGCCGCTTTGGTGAGGGTTTTGGTCGCTCTAGCGGGGCTGCTACGGCGGGGTGAGGGTCGCTGTGGCAGATTCGATGTGACTTAATGTCATAAATAAACCCTTAAACGTCTTTATTATGAACTTTTCAACTTTGAGAGCTAGGAGACAACCCCAGCCGAGTTCTTAAGCGTTTTTCACTATTCTTGAGGGCTGAAGGTAAGCTTTTCACTCCCCAAATTCATTTTTCAATCCATAGAACGTAATATAATGGATAAATATTGATGGGGGAGGGTTTATTTAAAGATTCTAGGTGGAAACAACCCTAAATTGGGTATTAGGGGTTTGGTCTAGGGTTATTGGATTTGTTATAATCCAGATAATTAGACCTTTGATTGTTGATCCTTCCATTAAATGCATATTTTTAGACCACGAACAAGTGGGAAGAATACGAAAAGGGTAGATTCAAGTGCCATAGGGGATTCAAGCTTGGATTCGAGGTAGGTGATGGTTGTGATTCTATGATTGTGTGATGTGTGTTTGTTCTTGCTTCATTATGATACATGTATGTATGCAAATGTTGCATTATTGATCACACTTGTTGTAAATGAGGATAATTGAATAATTGTATGCCATGAATCACCTCTTGTTGTATGATTGTGAGAATATACATTGTGATTGTGATGTGGTTTGTTGAATGGGTGGGTTTCACGATTCGACACACTAACTGGATCAGTTTCCACGTTCTGACATAAAATTGGGATCGATTGCCATGTTCTGTCATAAATATGGGATCGGTTACCACGTTCTAGCTTAAATATGGGATCGGTTACCACGTTCTGGAACACTAACTTGGATCGGTTACCACGTTTTGGCACACTAACTTGGATCGGGTACCACAAACCAGTATGCTAATAGTTTGGGTTTGAATTCCATGAGAGGACTATTGAATTGGGTTCCGTGAGAGGACCATTGAATTGTGTTGTGTATCTACTTGTGATGAGTTTGTTCATATCTAATGATGATTGATATTGGAAGACAGTATGTTGCTCTAAATGGATATAACTATGATATGTGAGAATCGTGAAGGTGTTCATTATTCGTATATGTTGATGATATCGTATATGCTCAATATGTGCATGTGATTATATTGTTGTATTGACTAATGTATGTTACACTTAGTAGGATAGCGGTGTGATCCTACTAATACACGGTAGTGGTGTACTGATATTGCACTTGCTCTTTTTTTTTTAGTACATCGTATCTTTTGACAGCTATTGACAGACCTCCCTTAGAAGATCAGTGATCGCCAATTTGAATTTAAGGGTGAGTCAATTCTTCTAGGCTGCCTTGAGTTTTCTTTTTGTTTAGTCCATCCTATTCGGACTTAAACTAGTTCGTTAGATGATTTTCTTGTTTAGGCTTATGAATCTTGTTAGAGTTTCGGTACATTGAGTTTCAGGTTCTAGGGGTTGTTCTTCCGCATTAGTTTGATTAGTTGTTTGTAAAAAATCTTTGGAGTTTATGGAAACTCTATATAATTTCTACATTTAAAAACTTTCTTCTCATCTTTAAATGCATAGTTTTTGGTTAAGTGGTTTAGTCTGGGTTGTAGTAATGGTTCTCCCACCGGAGGGTTAGTGTGGGTGTCAATCACGATGGTCTAGGTCGTGACAAAGTTGGTATCAGAGCCCTAGGTTTGTTGATCTCATTGTATCAAAACGAGTCTAGTAGAGCATTGCGGACCGGTATGAAGACGTTCGTACTTTTCTTCGAGAGGCTATAGGACTTTAGGAAAAACTCACTTATTTTTACTCATTTGTTCTATGGATTGAATCCAATTGGTATCTAGGTGATACAAATTGGTATCTTTCCTCCTTCACTCTGTGGTTTGAGCTAGAGCAAGAACAACGGTAACACCATCACTAGCAAGAGAAGATGTGTATAGACTACTGACAGTTGAACAAGATCACCATTTAGAACAAGTATCCATTAGATGACCTTTTTGACCAATTGCAAAGTGCATCGATTTTCTCTAAGATTGATTTAAGGTCTGGTTACCATCAGTTAAAAATTGAGGTGGTTAAGAATTGGGTTCGACCAAGTTCTATGATTGAAATTAGCAGTTTTGTGGGGCTCGCTAGCTACTATTATTACTTGTGGTATGAGTTGAGTCCAATTGGTATCTCTCGATTCCAATTGGTATCTCAACAAAGTGAACTAGATGTCGTGGTCACGACTGAGGGGCCACAAGCAAAGTAAATTGTAAACTGAGAAGGTTCCAATTGGTATCTGGCCCTAGGGGTGGTGTGAAGGCATGGATGATCAGGAATGGTCATCCATGGAGCGAAATAATTAATTAAGAATTTGGACTTATTTGTAAATTGTATCTTGGAAGCTTTGAATGTGTTCTTCTGGTTGTCTGAATTAATGGCGAATGTGAAGTTGTAATTGCTTGAATATGATGAATTGATTATGTGCACAATAAATGTGTGTCTGAACTTTGATATCTAAAATATGTTGGCATGGTCGTTGAAGTTATGCAAGTTGTAAATACTTGAGTATCGTGAAATTCGTTGTGAAAGGAATATTTGACAAAGGATCATGTGAGTGTCTGGGTGTATCCTGGGAATGTGTGGGTAGTGGTGCTGAATTGACAAGAATGAATTTGTTCGTGTATCATGGGATTGACTGGGGGTAGATAATGATTATCCTAGTTATGAGGATTATTCTAAAAATGTGTGTGTTATAGCTAGGAACCTTTGGGGGAAATTGGGAAAGAAAAGAAACCCAAAAAAATTGTTGGCAGGGATTTTGTTTCTGTTGTGGCGGCTGAGGAGGGATTCTTCCCGCCAAGGCGAGATCGCCAGTGCGGAAATTTACCCGTCAGAGTGGGATGAGGCGAGGTAGAACCTCAGCTTGTCTTACATGTTTTCCCTTAGTCAGAATTATGGACACCGAATAGTACCCGAACTAACCCCCGCGATCTAATTCATTATTCAGCAATTGAATATAAGTGATAAAGTGTGTTAAATTATGGTGAACCTGGGCATATGAGGAGGAAATCAGTGAGGCCGTGGAGGCCATAGAGGACATGGAAATGGTAATGCAGGCAGAGAAGTAGTGAAACTAGGTGAGGAGGTTTCCCGTCAAGCGACAGGGCTCAGTTATATGCTTTTTTTATCAAGACCGAGTTTGAGGTGTGTGATGCAGTGGTCACTAATGTTGCTCTTTTCTATGCCCGGATGGCTATTGTTTTGTGTGGTATGGTTCTACTTATTCGTATGTGTCAGTTCAATTGTCTTGGGATTTGATGTGGTTTGTGATATACTTGATGTCCCCGTCCATGTTTCCATCCAAGTTGAAGAGTCAGTCATAGTTACCCTTTTATATCATGTTGTGCTGCTGTGTTTATGGATTTTCATAGTTGGGTTGATTTGTTATGTTAAATATGACTGACTTGATATAATCTTAGGCATGACTTGGTTATCCCCCTATTAATTATATCGGGCTTAATTGTAATACTAAGTCGGTAACTCTAGAGATCCCTGGTAGGGAAAAATTAGAGTGGGAAGGAGTGTACAAGCCTATGCTAGCTAAGATCATGTCCTCCATTCGGGCTAGGAAATTGGTAGGGCAAGGTTGTTTGGCTTATTTAGCTCATGTTTAGGATGTTGAGGTTAAGTCCCCCTCTGTTGAGTCTATTCCTGTGGTGTCAGAATTGAGAGAACTTAAAACTCAAATCCAAGAGCTTCATGATAAAGGTTTCATTCGTCCTAGTGCTTCCCCGTGGGGTGCTCCTGTCTTGTTTGTTAAAAAGAAGGAGGGTGTTATGAGGATTGGTGAATTTATCTTAAGCCGTAAAGAAGTGGATTGATATCGGCATGACAAACTTATGGATAATGAAGTCCCAATGAGTATACTTGGGTGAAGGAAATTGAAGTATTTTAGTAAGAAAGTGCGTATAAATTGGGTTAGTCCTCTAAATATGATGAGTATACCTGAGTTTGAGGTGTCGTATTGATGAAAAGGTTGACTTCGTAGTGATAGTTAAGGATGATGGAGCGTAATGGTAATAAGAGTCGTGATTGATGATGAGTCCACAAATTGGACTCATTCCGGGCTTTATTTTAATAGAAATAGTATCCTCGAATGCTTGTTTTATCTCAATACTTGATTAAAATGCTTAAGTTTCAGGTATTTGAAGTTTTATTGGAAGCATGGACACTTAGACGCAAAACGGAGCAAAAAGGGGTGAAAAGAACAAGAAATGAAAGTCTGCGAATTGCCGAGTTTAACTTGGCGAGTCGCTGAATTGACATGCACCGCCCGTTATTCTAGTACGCGAAGCCTTGAAGGAAGTGGATCAAAAGGTGAGTAAAGGAAAAGTTGGCAAGTCGCCGATTAGTTCCGCTAAGTAGTACTATACCGCCCAATGATCGAAAATATGAGGATGCTGAAGGCAAGACACTGAAGGCGAGGAGCTGATTAAAGGGCGGATCGCTGAGTTCATCGGCGATCTCGACTAATGTCACTGAACAATCCTCCGCAGCACAATCTGTGAAAACTATAAGTACTAGTTAGAGTTGTAGTCTTGTGGAGAACATTTTAGAGTAAAAATTATTAGTCTATAGTATTTTTCTATATTTTTCTCTCAAGTTTGGAGAGAGTTTTGTGGAGACTTGAAGAAAGGAGTTCATCTTCCCCAAGTTGGAAGTGGGTCTTCTTTATTCTTCTTCCGTAGCTTAATTCTAGGTTTAATTTCTTATACCTAGTTGATTTCTTTATCATGTTAGGTATAATTTCTTATTTTTTGATGTGTGGCTAAAAAAAAAACCCCTATTCTTGGGGTGTGATTTAGCAAATATGGGTTGATATTCTTGTTGGGTCTTGCTTGCTGATAGGTTAGATGTATTTTATTGGTGATTTCACCTAGTGGTTGTGGTTTAATCTAAAGGGTTTGTAGTTGCAAATACAAAGTCACCCATGTGTTTTTGGCTTGCCCGAGAGGGAGGTCGTGAAACCAAAACCACTAGACTGATGGCCTAAGGAGTGGGTCGACATGAGGTTCAGCCTGAGAGGGTTAGCCCTAGTTCTATATCCTAACGCTCAACTCGAGAGAGTGAGTGGGGTAAGGCGTAGGCTGGTCTTAATGCGGCAAATGGGTGTCCGAGAGGAACACATTTGAAATGGGGTAAGTTGCCCGTGAGGGAACTTATTTCCATTTAAAGCTTAGCCTAGTCACTATTGTCTTGCAAATTTTCTATTGAAAGCATGTACCCAACGATTTATCTCAACTTGTATTGCGGTCGCATCCCAAGAACCTTCCCCATACTTGATTTTCTTGTTTATTTTGCTGTTTTATCACTTGTTAGAAAACCCCTTTTGATATTTGACACTTCTGTGTCACCCCCTTTAATTTACAATGTATTTTATTGCAAATGTTTTTAGCTATGACTAATTCAAACGAAATTCTAATTGGTTACTGATTTTCAAAACTGCTCTCTTGGGACACGATCCCAACACTTGCTTGGGTTACTATGTTATCGACAATCATAGATACTCATACCGTAAGATAGTGTCGTTGGTCACGATTAGTATCAATGGATTGTGACGGGATGCAACTATATAATAAGATTGTTGGTTAAGCGAATTTGTATAGTAATTACGCCTTGCAAGTACCTAAGATTGTGGTTTTCTAATATTTGGTGAGTAACGTGGTTGTATGGAAAGTTATAAAGAGATGGTAGGACACCACTCGAATAGAATGTTAAAGATCTTTATAATGAAGGAAAATATAGTAGAATGTAGTACAACCTTTAAAGAGAGGCTAGAGAAAGAATATTTTATTTGATTCTTAAAGCTAAAGAGTTATCTTTAAAAAAGTAGATAATTGGGTTTAAAGACGCGTGGTTTCATTTGTATTATTGTGGCAATGGTAATAGTGTCACAAAAGTGTCAAATTGGTTAAAAACTATTGAAAAAGACTTGAGAAATGAGTGTACAGACATTAGCTTGAGTGTGATGATAAGTGCTTTGTTTTGTTTTGAGTTTAGTAATGACTACAATTGAATTTTAGCGAAGGAAATTGTAAGATCGATGGAGATGCGATCACTGATAAGCGAAGATTTATGAATTCATAAGAATCTTCAAGGTACAAGCTAATGTTGATAGAGAAAAAGGATTGTGTTATACAATGAAAATTACAATTCAGATTTTTCATTGTAAGTCTACATTCGTGATATATTTTGTCAAGGTATGAATTGGAAAAGTGAGAAATGATCAATTGTATCCAGTATTGAGCATTTGAAAGAACTTACACCTGGGTTGAGTCGTAAGTCTACTACTATTGATTGTTAAGTACCTAAAAGAGGTTTCATTTTTAAAAGTGTCGGTTCATAATAAGGTAAAAGGTCGAAGTGTTTATAATGGTTGTTAGTGTTGTGAGTATGATTCAGTAGCTATGCTTTAGTGTGTTTTCACTTTTGTGGGTAGATCCCTAGTGGTGGATCAGGTGTACCAAATCCTGCGATGTTCTCTTGGTTGAGTGGGAAGATTGAGAAGATTAGGCTATCTCGAATGACATAATTGGTGTTGTCTTGGAGTTGTTAAAGTATTTTAGTGGTTCTACATGTACCACCTTGCTTATGAGAAATTATAGAAGAGCTACCATGCATATTTGTGGTTGTCCGGCAATTTTAATATTTCATCTTGTCATCGAGGTCATGTATCGATTATGTGTGGTTAAATGTGGGGATCATTGAATCCAATTCTACTGTTCTTAAGAGGTAATCTAAAATTACTAATTCTAGCATTTCTATAGTGTTGTTGGAGGGTTTGTATGCTTGGGCATATCCTTCAATGAGTATTGGATGTCTAAGGATCATTTTTTTATAGCTTAAACTCATGGGAAATTGGTTAATTTGAGGTTGGAGCTGTGAAACCCATAGGGGGTAATGAGATTCGGTAAAAAGGGCATGTGATACAAGTATCCCCAGTAATTCGACGATTCAGATACTACTCTATCCTTACTTTAATCAATCTTTCCTAGTTGATCACTCGAGGACGAGTGAAGGGAAAATTGGTATCTATTGTAATGACTTGATTTTTGTCATTATGGAAAAGCCAATGGAGAAAGAATTTGGGTCAGAAAACTTTTTTGTAGTAATTGGGTTTTCCCAACCTAGTCCAGATTTGGATGAAATCGGAGTAATTAAAGTGTAGGGAAATATGGTAGCAATCGGGTGAGTTAATTATGTTTTTGATTACATGAGTAGTTAGATAACTTGTTAAAGAACTCGTACAACTTTACGGAATTGAATTCGGGTGAGTAGAACTCCCAGAATTGATCTTAGCGCTAAGGGTATTTTCTGAGCGTCGTTGGTTAAAGGTATGTTGTGAAATGGGGATTTTTGAATTCTTTAAATAGCTCATTGGTTCGTGCAAGCCGCTTTGGCAGGGGTTTTGGCCGCTCTGGCGGGGCTGCTGCAGTGTGGTGGGGACCGATGTGGCGGGTTCGACGCAACTTATAGTCGTAAATAAACCTTTAAACGTCTTTATTGTGCACTTTTTGACTTTGAGGACTAGGAGACCACCCCAGATGAGTTCTTGAGCATTTTTCACAATTCTTGAGGCTAAAGGTAAGTTTTTCACTCCCTGAATCCATTTTTCGATCTGTAGAATGTAATAGAATGGATAAATATTGATGGGGGAGGGTTTTATTAAAGATTCTATGCTAGAAACATCCCCAAATTGGGTATTAGGATCTTGGGTTTGGTCTAGGGTTATTGGGTTTGTTATAATCCAGATAATTAGACCTTTGATTATTGATCCTTGCGTTAATTGTATGTTTTTAGACTACAAACAAGTGGGAAGAACCCGAAAAGGGAAGATTCAAGTGCCTTAGGGGATTCAAGCTTGGATTCGACGTAGGTGATGGTTGTGATTCTATGATTGTGTGATGTATGTTTGTTTTTGCTTCATTATGATACATGTTTTAATGGGAATGTTGTATTATTTATCACACTTGTTGTAAATGGGGATAATTGAATAATTTTATTCCATGAATCACTTCTTGTTATATGATTGTGAGAATATGCATTATGATTATGATTGTGGTTTGTTGAATGGGCAGGTGTCACGATCTGACACACTAACTGGGATCGATTGCCACATTCTAACATAAATATGGGATTGGTTGCCACGTTTCGGCACAAATATGAGATCGGTTTCCACGTTCCGGCATAAATATGGGATCGACTGCCACGTTCCTGCACACTAACTTGGATCGGGTACTACAAACCGGTATGCTAACAGTTTAGGTTTGGGTTCCATGAGAGGACCATTGAATTGGGTTCCGTGAAAGGACCATT
The DNA here is from genome assembly GCA_029007595.1 of Solanum commersonii. NCBI lineage: Eukaryota > Viridiplantae > Streptophyta > Magnoliopsida > Solanales > Solanaceae > Solanum > Solanum commersonii. Next base: position 88,994 of record JAJTWQ010000324.1, read on the forward strand.
AAATTGTGTTGTGTATCTACTTGTGATGAGTTTGTTCATATCTAATGATGATTAATATTGGAAAATGGTATGTTGCTCTAAATTAATATAACTGTGATATGTGAGAATTGTGAAGTTGTTCATTGTTCGTATATGTGAATGTTATTGTATATGTTTAATATGTGTATGTGATTATATTGTTGTATTGACTAATGTCTGTTACACATAGTGGGATAGCCGTGTGATCCTACCAGTACACGGTGGTTGTTTACTGATACTGCACTTGCTCTTATTTTTGTTGAGTATAGGGCATTTTCCGGCGGTTATTGACAGACCTCGCTTAGAAGATCATTGATTGTCGATTCGAATTCAAGGGTGAGCCAGTTCTTCTAGGCTGCCTTAAGTTCTTCTTTTGTTTAGTCCATCTTATTCGGACATAGACTAGTTCTTTAGATGATTTTCTTGTTTAGACTTATGAATCTTGTTAGAGTTTCGGTACATTGACTTTCAGGTTCTAGGGGTTGTTCTTCCGCATTAGTTTGATTAATTGTTTGTTAAAACCTTTGGAGTTTATGGGAACTCTATATAATTTCTGCATTTAAAAACTTGCTTATGTTTCTTTAACTGCATGGTTTTATGTTATGTGGTTTAGTCTAGGTTGTAGTAATGGTTCTCCCACTGGAGGGTTAGTGATTGACACAATCACGACGGTCTGGGTCGTGACATGTTGGTAAGAGGACTCAAAGACGTTTAATTTTGTAGGTAATGATCCACCTAATTATTTATGTTCTTAGAGATATGATTATTTGAAATTGACCTTAGAAATAAAACTAATGGGTGACTTGTACAAACCCCTCTTTAGCCCTTTTTCAAAGTTCGAGGTGTTACTTTTATTGAAAAAAAGGATGCCCTAGTTACTTTTATTGAAAAAAAGATTCACTTGCCTTAAAGTAGAAATAAGAATAGGTATTTTTAATAGAAGCATTAAAGAAATCTTTCCACACAAAAAATATGAGTTCTAGGTGACAGACATGAATAGAAATGCAAACGATTAAAATGATTTTTTTATATCAAGATGAAACTAAAACAGAAACAATGCACGGAATTATTTTTTATATGAAGATGAAACTAATCCATTGCTGAATAAACAAGATTTCAATTGGACTTCCAAATTAAAGAGAAATATTGATGTTCTATCAGTTATAAAAAAAATAACAAAAAATGTGCGAGTAGTAATTAAAGAAATCTAGTGAACTTTTTGAATGTAATTGTTAAGGGTGAGATCTTCATAATGTGAAAATCGTATAGCCAACTTCCTTTTTTTTGCAAGCTTACAATCATTTTTTCTTTATTGTGTTGAACATTCACCATTTTCGTCATCAATGAGAATATTTATGCATGTCTGGAACAATCTCTTTTTCATTGATATTTTTATGCATTATTTCGTGTACTTCATTTTGTGGATTGAACTAATCGTCCGTGGAATGAAGTCATATTGTCAAATTTATCAATGTTTCAATAGACATAGATGCTTACATTTGTAAATGCAATGGACAACTAATACAAAAATAAGGCTCACGATTCTAAACTGTCCTTCATTAAATAGGATGAGCTGCGACTATTTTTGTATAGCAACAAAAGTTATGTCATGAATATCTATTTTATTTTTATTTGTGTAATTTTTGTATAACTGTTATTTTCTAATAGTTGCCTTAACATGAGTTACCTTGTTGCTGTGTATGTCATCCTAGTTCATCAGATTGTTCAATGCATCATCGAGAAATTTTTGAGTCTCGCTCTTGTCATGATTGTAGTGTCCATTTCTTTTGTGTTTCTTTGGTGCATATTCTCTCTCTAAGATTGAAGATTCTCTTTCTCTTTTCTTGGATTTATTTTCTCCAACCCCAACCTTAAAATTTAATTAGAAATCTAGGTAAAAATAATATAATTTTCATGGTGCCTTAACATGAGGATTACATTTACCATTGTGTTAGCAGGGGTTATAGTGAAGTTCAAGCTATGAAAACAATTTCTTGCAGAAATTATTCAAGGCAAGAGCACAAAAATAAGATCAAATGTGGTTTAAACCATTCCCATACCCCTAATATTTTGGAAATATTTCTTTTTGTAAGAAGTGATATTTAAAAAGGTAATTTTTGAATGTAGTAAATTAGTTTATGTTTGCTTAATCAACTTGAGAAGACTACTTTTATCAATAGAGCAATATTTAGTTCTCGGCTAAACATTAAAAAAATAAAAAGTTACTTAATATAGCTTAATTTAGAAAATCCGTAACTACTATACTTCACAAAAGTCCTTATTTTTTCTTAATATCTTGAAAAAATAATTCTAATCTATAAATAAGTAAATTCGATTTCACAGAAAGATTACCAAATCAGCTATTACTACCAAAGAAAATCCATGCAATATACCAACTTACCATTGACAATATTACTGCATTGGTTTCTTGTTGAACTTTTACCTTCAACTTTTCATAACCTTGGAAAATATGTCGTCTTACATTCCCAGTAGATCGACAGATAGTGTGTTTCCTCTCATGGAAGTAAAACTGCAATCCAAGAAGAATTTTCTTAATTTTCATATAGAAATTACATTACAAAGTAATAAAAAGATGTAATATAAACAAACAAAACTAATTAAAATCACAAGAAACATGTTAATAATTTTGAAATCATGGAAAACAAATGCTACCTTAATTGTTTTTGTTTAAAGGCAGAAGGAAAGAGAAAATGAATGTAACTAAACTAGCATATGCTTGGAAAATACTTTCACTAAACCCAATTGCCAAGTATGACATAAAGAAAAAATTATACATGTCGAAGGTACATCTAAAACATTCCTTCTAAACAATAAATATAGATAGATAAATAAATAGATAAATATGAGTGTACTTTAGGAAAGTAGTAAGACTGGATATTCAGAATTTATAAAGGAACACATATTACCGTTTCACATTTTTCATTTTGACGTTGTCTCCTTTCGGCTTTCCATCCATGTATCATGTCATAATATTTGCGATTAAGTCCATAGGGATTAGTTGCCTCGTCTTCATTCTATTATTTCAGTCCATATTGAAATATTAAAATAATTAGGCCTCTCCATAATATAAATATCCTCTTTTTACAATATTTTACTATAAAAACCATATTTTTTACAACTAATTCTTAATGTTTTGTTATATTATATGTTTTTAAAATAAAATATTTCACTATAGTAATAATAATAAAATATCAAGGCAAAGGAAGCTATTATAGAAATGTATAACAATATTAGTGTCTTTTACAGTAAAAAATCTTAGTAATCAAATATACTAACTTTTTTTAATATAATGGTGTAAAGGTTCTTTACTCCTTTAGAAGGGACAATAACTAAGTCAACAAATGTATTTGCAATGACTTTTGTACTAACAAGCATTTTCTTCTTCCCAGCCAGTTTTTGGGCTACTTTCGTTGTTCCAACCTCATTCTACACATAAGAAAATATGTTAAAGTTTTGTTCCAATATATGAAAATTAAGAATCTATAGTTAAATTATTTTTAAATATATAAAAAGTATCAATTTGGAAAAAAGAACTAAGAAATCAAGTTCACATCAAATGAAGTAAGGGGGAAAGATTTATGCTTAACAAGAAACTAAGAGATTTGAATCGCGTGGTAGAATTGCTATAAAAAATCAATTGTGTCAATAATTAATTCTATTTGTTAATCTCATGTATTCAGGATAACAAAAAAGATAAAACAGACAAAAAATAAATAAGCCAAGTCCACAGAACCCACTGTGATTCTTTAAGAAATTTAATCCCCTAAAGTACCCGAGGTTCTAGATTAATTCATCCCAAGATAAAATGGATTAACTATTAGAGAAGTAGTGGTACCTCAAACTTCAGTAATTTTAGCAAACACAAGAGTAGCAACGAGAGTGCACACACACTCAGTTGATCGTCAATTTTATTTGTAAGAAAATGTATGCAGAAGAGAGAAAAAATTTCAGTGTTTGAAAAATGAGAAAAAACTCTCTATTTATGCCAATTGCAGCAAGGAACGTGTCTGTTCAGACAACGGTGTGAACGCATCTGTTCAGATATGTCTTTCCAGAATGTTGTGTCTTTTGGAAAAAATAATGTATGTTCCGAAGGAACAGGTCCCTTCAGAACAACTTTACTGATACACGTGATTTTTCAAAAAATTCCGTTACGTGAAATAAATTATGTTAATTAATTAACATTATGAATTAATTTATAAGAGAAAGGAAATTAATTAATGAGATTGATTAAATAAATGTTGCCCAAAAATATTATCAATCAATCACATCATTTGCCAAAGCATGGCCGAGGTCGAGCGACGACGATGACGGTGTGAGGGGGCACCTTCTTCTTAACCCTTTAAGAGTTAAAGGTAGTGTTTCCTAACATAAGGACACCATTTTTCCTTTCTTCTACCAATATGAAAGAAATGCCTTTCATTTTCAAATACTTTTCATTTGAAATGACTTTTCATTTTCCCTCCAAATTGGTTCCCCCACATTTCCTAATTTCTCATTCTTATTTACCATTCACACCTTGCTAAAACCCAAAAATCCCCCACATGAATGGGGGAATGACTATTGTTAAAACATATGCATGAAAAACTTGTGTGTCTCGTAAGTAAGGGTTAATCGCATCTGGATAAGTAGGTTACCATTTGAACTTTCCATAGTGAACATATATCTGATATAATCGGTCAATCAGTAGATTTGATATCTTTGAACCATCAAGCTTTGGTGTATACCTAGACAATATAAGTCATACAATCAACCCTTGAACTATTTTTGGTTCTCATTATTTTGTTCGTTTCTGTCAGGAACACGTCTTGGTTAATAAGTGCTTAGAGAATTGGCCTTACCGGATTCTCCTTGAAGCGGATTACACTTCACACTTACATAGGTGGTTTCTAAATGTGCTATCCCGTAGATACACTATTTTATATACAAACTTAGAAACCATTAAAAAGTCCTTATGCCTTTATCTTGGTTATTGGACATTGTCTCATCATGAGAGTGGACCATAAAATAAATTTTGACAATGTTGAACTGTCATCTATGACTTTGTTTGATCTCCTTGAACCTAGATCTTGGGATCTCCGGTCTTCTAGGTAGAGTTACCACTAAGATGCCTTTTTCTTGAACATAGTCCCATTCTCATCAATGATCTATTAACTCCCTCTCTAGTTAGGCCTTTTGTAAGTTGATCCAACACATTATCCTTTGACTTTACATAGTCAATTGTGATAATTCCACTAGAGAGTAGTTGTCTAACAGAGTTGTGTCTCCATCGTATGTGACTAGACTTGCCGTTACACATAATGCTTCCGGCCCTTTCTATTGCAGCTTGACTATCGCAGTGTATGCATATAGGGGCCATTGGTTTTGGCGAAAATGGAATATCTTCTAAGATATTCTGGAGCCATTCAGCTTCTTCACCTGCCTTGTCTAAAGTGATGAATTCAGACTTCATTATAGAGCGAGCTATACATGTTTGTTTGGATGATTTCCAAGATATTGCTCCTCCACTAATAGTGAAAACATATCCACTCGTGTATTTCGTTTCAGTTGACCTAGTAATCCAATTTGCATCACTATAGCCTTCAACAACTGCTAGATATTTGTTGTAATGCAAAGCATAGTTTTGAGTGTCATCTAAGTACCCCAAAACCCTCTTCATTGCCATCCAATGATTTTGATTGGGATTACTTGTGTATCGACTCAATTTACTTATTATGAAGGCTATGTCTTGGTCGTGTACAGTTCACGACATACATTAAACTTCCCAATACTCTGGCATAATCCAATTGATATTGACTTTCACCTTTATTTTTAGCAAGATCAAGGTTCACATCAATTGGAGTTGCCCTTTTGAAATTCAAGTACTTGAACTTTTCAAGTACCTTTCGAATATAATGAGATTGAGACAATGCTAGACCGTGAGGAGTTTTATGAATCTTAATTCCCAATATCAAATCGGAAACTCCTAGATCTTTCATATCAAACTTACTAGCACGTATACACTTAGTAGCTTTTACATTAGCTATGTCCTTGCTCATTATCAGCATGTCATCCACATATAGGCATACAAAGACCTCCTGATTTGGAAAGTCTTTAATGTAGACACATTTATCACATTCATTGATCTTAAATCCATTTGCCAACATGGTTTGATCAAGGTTTGCATGCCACTGTTTTGGTGCTTGATTTAGTCCATAAAGTGACTTAATAAGTTTGCATACTTTCTTTTCTTTATCAGGAACTACGAAGCTCTCAAGTTGTTCCTTGTTAATCTCTTCCTCTACCTTTCCATTTAAGAAGGCATTTTTCACATCCATTTGATGGATTTCAAGACCGTATACTATAGCTAGGGCAATTAACATCCAAATTAATGTGATCCTAGTCACTAGCGAGTATGCGTCATAATAATCAAGACCTTTTTTTTGTCTGTAGCCTTTGACAACAAGTCTTGCATTATATTTGTCAATAGTTCCATTATCTTCCATCTTCCTTTAAAATCCATTTCAAACCCAAGGGTTTGTTTCTTGGAGGAAGATCAACCAAGTCCCAAGTGTGATTGCTTAAGATTTATTCAATCTCACTATTAACAGCCTCTTTCCAAGAGGCTAAGTGGGTAGATAACATAGCTTCCTTGAATGTTTGAGTCTCACTTTCAAGAAGCAATGTTACAAAGTTAGATCCAAATGAAGTAGCTGTCCTTTGACATTTACTGCGCCTTGGACTCTCTTCATTAGGTACATTCTCTTTTGGTTCTTCTTGAGGTCGTTTAGACCTCCTACTAGATGACTCAAGTCTAGTTTTATACGGATAACTATGTTCAAAGAGTTCAGCATTATCTAATTCCATTACCATATTGTCATGAATATCCGAATGTTTGAACTTATAAACAAAAAATTTGCATGTATTACTGTTTGTGGCATATCCAATGAATATACAATACACACTCTTAGTTCCTATTTTGACCCTCTTAGGTATATGAACATGGACTTTGGAAAGACACCCCACACTTTAAAATATTTGATGTTGGATGTTCTACCTTTCCATTTCTCATATGGAATAACATATGTATTGTTGTGAGGCACTCTATTGAGCATTTGATTTTCTATAAGGATAGCTTCCCCCCACAAGTTTTGTGGTAAACCTAAACTTATAAGTAAGACATTCATCATTTCCTTTAAATTTCAGTTTTTCCTTTCCGTGATTCCACTAGATCGAGGAGAGTAAGGAGTAGTAGTTTGATGGATGATTCCATTTTCCACACATATTTCTGCAAATGGAGATTCATATTCTCCACCTCTTTCACTTCTAATCATTTTGATCATTTTATCCAATTGATTTTCAACTTTAGTTATATATTGCCTAAATGCATCTATTAATTCATCATTACCATTTAGCACATAGACATAATAGTTTCTAACACAATCGTCAATAAAAGTTATGAAATACTTTTTCCTACCACGTGATGGTATTGACTTCATGTAAAAATGTCAGTGTGAATCAATTCTAAGGGATAGGAATTCCTTTCAATAGATTTATAAGGATACTTAGCATACTTAAATTTAACGCAAACTTGAAATTTTGATTTATTGCACTCAAATTTAGGCAAAACACTTAAGTTAATCAGTTTTTGCAAGGTTTTGTTATTGATGTGTCCCAAACGTTCATGCCACAAACATTTCTACTCAAGCAAGTAAGAAGAAGCAGAATATTTATTCATATCAACTGCAATTACATTGAGTTTGAAGAGGACTTTTCCTACATTCATCTCATTCTTACTTACTACAACTTTATCAAAAACAAATATACATTTGAATCCATTATTGGTCAGAACTGGTATAGAAACTAAGTTTTTTCGCAATTCCGAAATATACAAGACCCTATTCAAAGTCACCACCTTGCCTGATGTCATCTTTAAGTGGACCTGTCCAGTTCCTTGCACATTTGCAAAACCGGAGTTCTCCATAAACAACTTCTCGTCTTCAAGTGCTGGAGTATATGTGTAACACCCTGTTATTTTAAAGAACTAGAATTACAAAGAAACCATTTTTGGAAGTAATTAAATTTGGAAATTTTGGCATGTTATGCTAAGTATAAGTTTTTGGTCAACTTCAAACGACAATAACTCTCAACACAAGATTATTTAGGTGAGCTAAAAGTTATTAAATGAAAGGTCTTTCAATTATCTTTCCAATACCACAAAATTTGCTAATTTTCAAGTTTGTATGAGGGAGATATGCACGTTTGAAGTCGGGCTGTCTAGATAAGGAAAGTCAACTAGATTTTAGAGGGGTATTTCGATCTTTTCATTACCCAATTAAGTTATTTCATTTTTAGTAATTTATTTGGGGTCTAAACTGATTAGGTTCAGTTTACGTAGTCCAAATTAATGCTAGGGCTTTGAGAGAAGAGAAAAGAAGAGAAAAGAGGAGGAAAGTCAAGATTTTGTCAAGTTCATTAGATTTCATTGTGGATTCCGCCAAGGGTTGATTCCTAAAGAGGTATGTGACACTTTCATAGCGTTGGGTTCATTTACCCACGCGCCAATCATGTTTATTTCAATGAAATTCATTCTACAAAGTTGAAAGTTTGATGATCTTGAATTGTGTTATTGAAATTGTCTTTCATTCTTGAGTTAAGATGTGATTGATCAGTTATTAAGAAAATTGTGTTGATTTTAGAGTTGTGTTTGATTGGATTCTTGTGTACATGTATTGGGTATCTGAATCGAAAGAGAAATTGAGAAAAAGAATCAAATTTAGGTGAATTGGGGTTAGAAAATAAAGAAGGAAAAAGTAGAGCAGATTTTGGCACGATGCAGACTTGCTCTCACCAGTGCACAAAAATCTCCTCCGCGTCGCGGAGAGGACGCGGACTCTACTATTTCAAAACTAGTTTTGCGACCAAATATTAAAATACATTTCCGCATCATGGACTTGCCCCCAGACAGTGTTTTCTTGATCGTTTCTCCTGATTAACTATCTAGAAACACTCCTAATCATCACGATATCTTTCCTATCGCAAATCATAACCTTGAATTCATAATTCATAATTCATAATTCATAATTCAAATTCAAGGTAGAGTTAAGAGTCTAGTCAATAGAGTTCTTAGAGTCTTTCAAAAGTATTTTACAATCATTTTAAAGTTGTTTTAAAGACTTGAGCATTGAGTTGAGTAAGAGTAAGAGCGAAGTTCATTTCTTCAAAAGATTATATGGGAACTAAGTATTCCCAAGAGTAAAATGTTTTCACATTTAAACAAGAGAGGAAACACTGATTTCCAAGAGAGCTTTGAGCTAGTTTTTTAGTAATAATCAAAAACCCCAGAGAGTTATGTTTTTAAACATATGAGTTGAGTATATTTTGGGAGTAGTATTGAGCACCGATATGGGGACGAGTTCATAATAACTCAAGTCTTCATAAACCATGTAGCCATCCTGAGTAGAAAGGGTCATACTTTTTAGATGATTCCTTAATGCTTTTTTGCATAGACTAGTGGATCCACTTAGTTGAGGCGTTCTATATCTTGACAAATTATAGGAAAGTTCTGGCAGCGTGGGTGAGACATTGTATCATCACATAGCTCATAGTGATGGTTGTCAGTTAGAGAAACACCCACATAATTATATTATATTTTATTATATAAATTGAGTTGATATTGTATTTTTCGATACATTGAGTTGCTATCTACTATTTAAATGCTTTATATAATCTCATATTTATTGTTGTTTATTTCTGCATTGAGTTAAGTATCCATGAATTGAGTAAAGCTGAGTTAAGTGATTCATTTAGATTCCAGTTCAAGCTTATGTCATGTTTAGTTTTACCCTTGCATGTTCGTATATTCAATGTACTAATGCCATTTGGCCTACATCATTTTATGATGTAGATACAGGTGACCAGGATCAGCATCCAACGCTTCTTTAATCCAGTTGAGCACTCACTATCAGTTAGTGAGCCTCATTACTTTCTAGAGGATCCCTTTTTACACTGTTTTAGCATTTTTAGTTTTTAGGATGATCGGGGGTCTTGTCCTGACATCCCTTATAGTTTTAGAGGCTTCATAGACAGATAGCTATAGTTCTTTAATTTTTGCATTTCATTTGAATTGTTATAAGACTTGGTTCGCCACTTTGGCTAGTTAAATGTTTATTTCTAAAACATTCTAAGTTATTTTGAGACAATTGAGTAGAGTTGCATTTGATTTATTTTATTAATACTTAAAGTCTTCTGCTGAGAGTCTAGTCAGGCCAAGGGTTCACTTGGGGTCATCAATGGTTCTCGAGTGCTAGTCCCACCCAGGATGTAGGCTCGAGGCGTGACAAACTTGATATCAGAGCACGGGTTCAATAGTCCTAAGGAGTCTATGAAGTCGTGTCTGTAGAGTCCTATTTATTGGTGTGAAGCATGCCACATCTATTGTTAGGAGGTAGCAATATTTAGGAACTATCTCACTTATTTCATACTATTTCATGCTATAGAGTTTATCTCTATGAAAGTTCCTTTCTAACTCGTTCTTGCGCGTGTCTTTCAAATCATGCCTCCACGAAGAGCTGTCAGAGGTCGTCCTGTTAGGAGGAACGTTGAGGAACAAGGGGTACCTAATGCACCAGGAGTGCAACCTTAAGGAGAGGTCACTAATGTTGAATTTTGGGAAGCTATCTGAATGTTTAGTCAAGCTGTGACCAATCAAGTTGGGCAACAGAGAGTAGTTCGACATGAAGGGGCTGATACTTCAAGGATCCATGAGTTCTTAAAGATGAATACTCCAGACTTCACTGGTTCAAGTGTCACAGAGGATCCAGAAAACTTTGTTGAAGAGCTTCAAAAGGTTTTGGAAATTATGCATGTTATTGTTGCTGAGAGAGTGGAACTAGATGCTTACCAACTGAAGGATGCCGCTAGAATCTAGTTTGATCAATGGAAGAATGGTAGAGCTAAGGGTGCACGATTGTGTCATAACCCAGGGGTGCCCCTTAGATGTAACATGGAGTACTTGACCCCGAAGGGGTCGCATACAAGCCATTATCATATCCTAAACATAAGATAATAGAAATTGGGGAAAATTTAAAACTTTTACAATAAAAGACATTTTTCATAACAAAATCAAGTGGAAGTTTTTCTACGACCTTTGTCTCAAACCATCTATTAAACTCTTAAATAAAAGTCTTTGGATGCAGCCCGTATAAATTCTAAAACATAAAGAAAATGACATAAAGGAATAATGGGTTTGTCCTCGAAGATATGAGGACTCACCAAATCATCAACTCTTCTTGCACCTTAGGAACCTAGCCTCCAAAGCAACTCAATCTCCAAGACCCTACATTTGATTAGAATGTAGGCAATAGGCGTTAGTACAAAATGTACCAAGTATGAAAGCTAGCACAACATCATAAGAGCATCTCAAATGGTTAGTCAACATATGACGTAAGCATAAGAGATAATAACATAGTTATAGCATAATCATCATAGTTATAGTATAATCATCATAGTCATATCATAATCTCCAACAGAAGCATCAGATAAACATAAATCAACATAAGACATAGTTAAAGAGCATAGGAGATAAATCATAATCATAATAAGCCAAGTCATCAACCTAAGCATCATATAAGCATAATTGACTCTTAGTCATCTCTACCACAATAAAACCATTCTCAAGTAACCTTAAAAGCATACAAGTACAAAGCATGAATAGCATCCTATAATACAACCCAAGCCAAGTATCCCTTGTTAGTAATTTTAATCATAGCCCTATATACATGGTCAACTCTTAAGCTCTTCTTAACATAAGGGAACCATACTCCTAAGTAACCTCAAAGCACACTTGTGAAATGTATGAGAGGCATCCCATACTACCCTTCACACTAAGCATCATCTTGAAGTCACCATAGTCATATTTACCCTAATTTGGTCTCATTATTAGCTTACTTCATATAGATAAGGGAACTATCACCTTAGTCAATCATATCACGCAAGGGAGGTAATTATAGCACAATCCTATCTAAGCATAACTCATATAAGAAAACACTCAAAAGGCAACTTTAAGTCATACTTGTGCAATGCATGAGTGGCATCCCATACTACCCCTCATACTAAGTACTTCTTTAAGTCATCATACTCATGTTCCTTAGTTAGAAACTAGCCCCTCTCTTTTTAAAGCATGGGAACTCTAGGAGATACTTTACTAAGTCTATCTTAGTTCCTTCTTGTTTTGAACCCTAAGAGATACTATACTAGGTACATCTTAGTTCCTTTAGGTTGAACTCTAGGAGATGCTACTTAAAGCACATTTTTGGTTCAATTAGTTTGATCTCTAAGAGATGCTCCTTCAAACACAATTTTAGACCATTACTTACATTGGGATCTAGGAGATGCTACATTATGCACAATCTTAGCCCATGAGGTTTGAACTCTAGGAGATGCTACATTGAGCACAATCTGAGTTCATTACTAATCTCTTTTAAATGGGATATAGCCTTAACTGACATGAGAGCATACGAGCTGTCACATGATCTCTCATGGTTTACCCACACCATCAAGGGTTGGTCTACTTGCCTAAGGTAAGACCGGTTTGTTATCTTAGTCAGATCCACTAGCTAACTTTCCTACGGGGCATGTAGTTATGGGATACAGAGATTGCTACTAGAAACCCAAACTCAGTGAGGATTCTATCTCATGAGACACACTTTAGGAAATCCATACTCTTCTAGGTGAGATATCCCATGTGGGAAGCCCAAACTAAACTAGGTGGAAACCACCATGAAAGCCCAAACTCAACTAGGTGGGAACCTCCATCTCATTTCAATATCCACTCGGTGCTAGGCATAAATCCCACAAGATAATCCTTAAGTCTCTACTTTGACTCAAGTTTATGGAAAGATATTCTTGACCACCAATCCATGCTAATACCTCCTTTAGACCATGTGTGAGCAACTATCACGATCCATGACCTAGGTATAAAAGTTTTCTAGCCTTAGGTTCAATTAGTTAGAAAAAGTCCTTCAACCCTAGAACTATTACTAGGTGAGAAGTCTTTCATGTTAATTCCATATTCATACTTAGTATCATGTCTAGAATTCTTCATTAGACAAAGATATCATCATGACCTAAGTGAATCTATCACTTCCCACCATCTATGATTCATAAGGTGATCTAGGTAGGTGAAGGTCTCTCAACACAATTCTATTCATTAGCCTTGGGTTCACATGTAGATTTTACTCTCAAAGCGTCATCCTTCATAGTTCATTATATTGGATTTACCATCAAACCCAAGTGATCAACATTAATTACTATATGCCTTACATTCATACTTTACTTCTTATCATCACCATTCATACCTGCATTTAATGTATTCAAATCATATGCATCATTACTAGGTGATTCTAGTCATAATTGATCATAAAAGTTCAATTCTAACTTTACATGTCAAGATTTATCATATACAATAGGGTCTAGTTCAATTCATGATTATATGATCCTAACTTTGATAAATTACTACACATGACATTGGTTTAGGAAGATCACTAATGAACCTTCAATTTTACCTCTAATGGCATCAACCCACAATTATCACATTCATCAATTTAGATTATGGTTTACCATAGTAATCACATGAATTCATCATAATATCAATAAAAAAAAGCTAAATCAATCATAATTAGGTAATATCCACTAGATTGGAATCCTACCCAACCCTCTACCCACAATGCAAGCACAACCCTAGCTAGGATTGGGTTTTTGATTTCACAAGTGGGGGAAACTATGGGGGTTTTATAGGTGGAAGAACCCATGGATGAATAAGGTTCACATACCTTAAATCAAAGCCCTAAAAAAATCTTGAATCAATGGAGAAAACTCAACCTAGGTGCTGCCCTCTTCTCTTCTTTTCTTCTTCTTTTTCTTGCTTCTAGAAAGAGAATTTCTTGAGAGTAATTTGGAGTTCTAATATGAATGAGTTAATGACTTAGTTTTAGGGGTGTATTAGACTTATATAGGTGGCTAATTAATTAACTAACCAACCTACCTTAACCCTGATATACCGTGAGTTTACGGTATTTCTAATACATTTCACTTACAAGTTGTGTGTGTCTAGGGCCTTTTTGTATTGGTTTTTATGTATTTTTATCATATTTGCAGGAAAGATGTTCAGGCGCGAAAGTATAGAGACAGCTAAAAGAAAGGCAGAAAAAGGGCATTCACGGAGGTAATCTACGGACCGTAGGTCAATTTACGGTCCGTAGATGATGACCGTAGATCAGCAGGCAAGGTATGGAAGAAAAATCAGGGAAATCTGACCAAGTGTGGAACCACGGTGGACATTGACGGTCCGTAGGTTCCTGATAGATCCATAGATTGATACTGCGAGGGTTCCAGTACCTGATTTTTGAAGATTCTAAGTGTGAAGCTACGGAGGGGATTGACGAACCGTAGATCAATCTATGATCCGTACTGCAAGTTCGTTGTTTGATTTAGAGAAGCTAATTTTTGGAAGCTGAAATATTTTCCAAGTCCTGGTTGACGGAAGGGACTTACGGATCGTAGATTAAGGGTTAGTAAATTATACACACGTAGCCAGACCAAGGTGCGGGGTGAAATTCTCTAGATGTCGGACCAAGGATTTAGAGATACATAACTTACCACTTTGCATGTGATATACTAGGAAAGGATTGCATTACTTGGATTACTGCGTTATAAGCTTGTGAGGAACACGTATACCCTAGTTATTTCTCTCATCTTGATAACAACCAAAATTGAGTTTTGATTACTGATTACTTATTAAATTCTTACTATTTGTTTCACACAAACAACCCCCCCCCCCCTTTTAATTACCTATTTTTGGAAGTAATTTGACTAATTGAATATAATTGTTGGTTAAAGTAAAGTCTAAACCATTTTCCTCGTGGGATCGACCCACCCCAACCTACAAGTTGGGTTCTTTACTTGATAACGATCGCTTATACTTCTGTAGGAAGGTGTAATTTGAGCATATCAAATTTTGGTGCCGCGGATCTACGGTTCGTAAATCCCTTCTGTCAGCCAAGACTTGGAAAATATTTCAGCTTCCAAAAATCAGCTTCTCTGAAGCGAACAACGGACTTGTAGTACGGACCGTAGATCGATCTACGGTCCGTCAATCCCCTCCGTAGCTTCACACTTAGAATCTTCAAAAATTATGTACTGGAACCCTCGCAATATCAATCTACGAATCAATCAGTACGGTCTGTAGATCAACCTACGGACCGTCAATGTACACCGTGGTTCAACACTTGGTCAGATTTCCCTGATTTGTCTTCCATACCTTGCCTGCTGATCTACGATAATCACCTACGGACCATAAATTGACCTACAATCCATAGATTACCTCTGTGAATGCCCTTTTTATACATTTCTTTCAGTTGTCTCTATACTTTCGCGCCTGAACATCTTTTCCGCAAAATATGATAAAAACACATAAAAACCAATACAAAAAGGCCCTAGACACACACAACTTGTAAGTGAAATGTATTAGAAATATCGTAAACTCACGTTATATCAACACCCCTAACTTAAATTCATTGTTTGTCCTCAAGTGACGCACTACGACTCTAAACGACACTTGTATAGAAGCAAGCATTTCAGGCCCAAGCAATCACATGGCTCTCTACCCCTCTCACATTTCGGGTGCAACTTCGTTCTCTTAGACTCGACAAGCTAATCCATGCAGATCAAATCATGACACAGATCGACCAACTAATACACAACATACACCTTCTCATTGTCACCAAGGTACCGACTTTCCGACAATGTAACTAGTTCCCTTACTTCGAACGAAATCCCCTTTTCACAAGAAATGAATGTCATTCATGGTACAAGGATTTATTCAACACTCACGCTCAGAAGTAATTTCAAATACAGTTAGTACTTAATGCCATAAGCTTGCCCTTATTTTCACTGCTTAGACTCTCCAAACTAGACTCTAGGATCACTATAGAACTTTATTGGCTTGTAACGTAGGCTCAGGGTCAGGTGTGGTACATTTGGGTACTGCTTAGTGACTTTCTGCCCTCCTTGACATTACACTTGGGCTTTTAACCTCTTTTTGCCCTATTTTTGTCATACTATCTGTTTACCTTCTTTCCCTTAATTTTATTCACCCATGGATGTGACTTTAGACTTTGTAGCTCTTTTTACTTTTTATTTTATTTTTCTTTTAGCTTTCAACAAGTCACATCATTTCCTCACGTTTTCTCTTCTTTTTTTTCACATCACTCTTTTCATACCCATTTTTCTTTTAGTTTCCTCTTTCATAGCCACCCTCAACTTATGGATTTTCCATTAGTTGAGGTGCACAATACCCGATGTAGGGCCAGGGCCAAGATTGAAGTTACTTTTTACATTAGCCACCCTCAACTTAGGCTTTTGGCCTATGTCAAAGTGCACATGTCCAAGGAGGAACCGGGGCCAACATAGTAGATTATGGGAAGGTTAGTTCGGGGTTTAGAAAGAAATGGTTTACTTTTAGGCTCAAAGTTGGATCAAAGGGAGCAGTTATTTCATTTGGTTGGATCCTTCTTTTAGGCAATGTGTGGACTTTTCAGAACAATGGCCTATGATCACTTCCTAACATCTAGATTGAATTGTCTTAGCAGGACTAACCGGGCTAGTTCTAGTTTTGCACAAAAACTATTTGAACACTCAACGAGTCTCACCCACTCTTGGCTCAGAGTTTCATTATTAGATTATCAGATTACCCAGTTCAAGTTTCAGCTCAAGTCATGCCATCGAGGTGATTCGTTATGATGTCATACTCAGAGCCAACACATTCAACTAATCGTAGCCTACAACTTCTAGCATACATCCCAAAATCTGACGGGTATCATTTTTCATAAGCCATCATTCTTCTTTCTTTATCATGCTTCTACACATACATTCCTAAGACATGTCGATTCAACAAAAAATTAAATAGTCTCTTGGGGGAAAAGAACACAGGCAAGAAAACCCCAAGAGAGGATGCATGAGTTGGGTTATTCAGACTTCACCCTATCACTCACAATCCATTTACCCCACCACTAACAAAAAATAGATGCACTTGTCCCCAATGCATACAAAAACAGTAAAAGAAATTGACTGGGTGAAGCAAACCTATGGCGCAAAGCGCCGGCGAAACATCAACACGCAGGGGGGTTCAGTTTCCCGGAGCCCGCTGGAACAATAGTGGGGGCACCCTCAGTAGTGCCCACATCAGAAATCATAGCACCCTCAGTAGTGCTCTCTATCAATTTCACCGCACCATCAGTGGTGCTTACAACGTCCCCCAAAGCAGGCTGGACTTCTACAACCGGGGCAGAGCTCGATGCCCCTGCAACTCTCTCACACACCCTTTGCTAGAGCAACTCTTCTTCTAAAATCGAAGCCCTCCTTGCCTCCTTCTCCTGCCTACGCTGTCTCTTGTGAGCTTTCTCCTCTTTAGTGCAATGAGAACGGTGCCGCTTGCCCTTGGCATGTGTAGGCACAAGCCCCTCCTCGGTGTTCCCACTTAATAGAGCATCCAACACTATATCATCAGCCAATGTAGTAGGTGCAACCTGAGGCTCAACTGAAGGTGCGGTAAGAATGGCATCAACGTCAGTCCCGAGGCTGGCTAAGTCAGCCTGCAAAGCAGATAGATCTATGGTCGGGGCTGATCGCTCGAGGACTCGTAATTCAAAAGTATCAAGTCGCTTATTAGCAGCCTGGACCTTCCGGTCCATCATCCACTCCATCTTGCGCTCCATTCTAGCCTCGGGCTTAGCTATCAACTTTTACATCCACGACTGGATGTGATGTAGCAGTGTGGCCATCTGAGCCTCTAACTTCTGTACTCTGGCCAATGGGACAACAGTAGCTCCTAACTGTGGTATGGACCAGGAAGAGCTAGGAGCCATACTAGCTGTCTGAGATGAGGAGCCTGGGACAGTATCGGTGTGGTCTGGGATGCTGAGGTCACTGCTTTGTGCCTGCCCCACTGTGTCTGCAAGATCGGCACCCAAGGGAGGTACCTCAACCTGAGGCTCTCTGCGAGGTGCTACCATATTTGCCTCATCTCGAATAAAGGCCGATGTCCAATGCCCCTGTAAGGTGGATTAACTTTTCACAATGCCAGTTCGGCATTTCAGAGTCCTTGCACAAATGAAAAATTAGACATGGGAATAGGTAAGTAGCGGAGGTCCTGAATGCCCTCTCGTGAATCTCTGGCAACAGCATGCGGGCAAAGTAAATCTCCATTCCTGCTACCAATGCCACCACCATGATCACTCTGTCCCATATGACTTGGTTGGCAGCTTTTGTAGGCGACACTCTATTACGCACCAGTAGCCAGAAGAACTTGGCCACAAAATTTAATGTGGCTTTTCGAATGCCCAATCGTGGAGCGGCGACCCATTCTGCACGCTTGCCATTTGCAGCAATGTACGTGGCCAACCAGAGTAGAATAGCCTCTCTTTGCTCAGCGTTCCTCTGGAAAGCGCCACTTCGCACGATGTCCCCTCTGTAATCAAACTCTGCTGTGTTGAGAGACCAAGAGTGACCCGTGGTAGGACCATAGAGAACATATATAATCGTGGCAGGTGATATGTCCACTGGACAACCTCTAACCAAAGTGGAAGTGAGAGGATCTTGAGCTAGGGGCTTTGACTGCTTGGAAATTGAACCGCAGAGAGTGGCAGCATAGGAGGCATAGAATTCCTGCACAATCTCCTCGCTATACATCCCTGGGTCTCGAGCCATCTAGTCACACTTGTGAAGGTTGAACAGCCAGTGAATGTCCGGAACAGCGTGCAAGCTCCCCGTGAGGACTCTGCACTCCTCTGTAATTAGTCGGGCCATCTTCTATTTGTTGTTTACCATCTTGGCATCTCGATAAATTTGTCATTGGCCTTCTACACACCACCTATTTAGCTCACCAACTACTGGAGTGGGGTCATCATTTTGTGGTGCAGGTATGGACTCTGAGCTAGTTTTCTTATCAAACGAGGATGTTTGGTCATTCTCATCGGACCCTATGGCTAATTTAGCATTGGACCCTGCAGCATGGGCAGACTCGGATCTTGAAGAATGGGCAGACTCAGAGCCTGAAGCATGGGCAGACTCGGATTCGAACATAGACCCCTCTGAACTGTAAGCAGCCCCAGTTGGTGATCCGATTAGTGTGGGCTCCTCATCAGACTAGGAGACAGTGACTACGTCGGGAAGCACCTTCCGGGGGTGCCTCGAGGTGCTGTACGAGAAGTCCTAGTGTTGAGAGGAACATATGCTGGATCTGTGTCTATGTCCGTGTCCTCATCAATTAACCTGAAACTAGGGGCAACAAATTTTGACTTGCCCCCATTTTGAGTAGGTGACTAGCTTCTTGGTGCCATCATACCTGCGGAAGCGATATTAGTGCCCAAGACTACCCATAAATATATTATGAAAAAGTTGAGAACTAAAAATGAACAGTAACAAAGTCCCAAAAAACTTTTAGACAGAGGCTATAGTGGTCATCCATAGAGGATACATACGGTCCGTAGACTAATCTACGATCCGTGGAACTCTTCCGTGGGTCAGGGGGCCAACAATATAAGTCACAGATGAAAACCACGGATGTGCAAAACGGTCTGTATATTGATCTACGGACCGTAGTCCACATCCGTGGTTTCACACTTAATGAAAAAAAAAATTCATTCACATCCAGTCACGAACCTCATCTACGGTCCATAGATGGATCTACGTTCCATAGGTGGGGTATCGTGGATGCCATCTGTGCCAGGTTTCATCCAATTTTTACTTCTGATCATACATTTATGGCCTTTATTTGCAACATTAACGAAGTCTAATCGTGTATTTCACATTCGATTATGCTAGTTCTTCATCCTTAGGATTTCTAATGATCATTTGACCAAATAGTTAAGACAACTAGTGGAACTCTAAGTCGAAACTTACAGTTAGAATTATAAGCACATACAATAAAGCTACACAATCACTCTCTATCATTCCAAGGGCATTGTAATTTTCAAGTTTATCATGCAATTTCATCTTACAATTACCAAGGTCAAGACCCAACTCTCGACTTTCTATATTCTATCTATGAATCAAAATTCAAAGTGAAGGGAAAGTCTATTACCTTACAAGCAACGAGGAGTGGGGTGATTGTGTGACGACACTAAGCTTAGCAAGACCAAGGAATCAACTCTTCGTTACTAACCAAACACCGGACCCTTCTTGTGGAATATGGAATGAGTTGTATTTGAAATGGAAGGGAATTTGGGAATTATGGAAGGGATGATACTATGGGGGAGTTATGGTGTGATTTAGGGAGGTTATGGGATGGTGGAAATGGTTTTGGGTGTAATGGAGGGAATTGGAATGGTTTAAACCATGGGGGTTTTTAAATAGAGGGGTCCGGGTCGGGTCAGACGACCTTAGGGTTTGGACTCACGAGACCTCGTCTACGGTCCATGAGTCTATCTACGGTCCGTAGATCACTCTTACACTTAGAAAAATTTAGAGGCTTACCTGGGATCTACGGACACCATTTACGGTCCGTTGATGAATAACAGACCGTCGATGGGGTCCGTAGACCTCTGCACTAGACCATTTTCTAAAGAATTTTCATGGTGCACCTGCATATGTAGCAAACATTAGGATATTCTTTTTACATTTTTTGGACACATTTTAGAAACGAACCCTATACTATTTCTAGCCAACACTAAGAACTAACACACTAAGAAACCTACCTAAATTGATACAAAGAAGTAATTAAACAAAGAAAAACTACTAAATGAAAAACAGAACCCTGTCGTTGGCTAGATTGCACATCTTGGGTTGCCTCCCAAGCAGCGCTTGATTTAAGGTCGCGGCACGACGCAAGTGTCTTGATTACTCAGACTTCATCAAGATTGTAGGCCTCAATCACTTCTTGCACAGATTCAGCATTTCCCAGATAGATCTTGATCCTTCGCCCGTTTACCATGAACCTTGTTACATCCCTATTTTCAAGCTCAATCGCTCCATGTGGGAGCACTTTTGTGAGCAAAAATGGCCCGGTTCATTTGGACTTGAGTTTGCCTGGAAATAGGCGCAACCTAGAGTTGAATAGAAGCACAAGATCACCAACCACAAATTCTCGCTTTTCAATTCTTTGATCGTGATACCTCTTCATCTTCTCTTTTTACAAGGCTGAACTTTCATCAGCTTTTAGGCGAAACTCATCAAGCATATTCAAGTCATTCATCCTTTGATTAGATGTGGCGCCCCTATCCAAATTTAACTCCTTCATTGCCCACATTGCCCACATTGCCTTATGCTCTAGCTCTACTGGTAAATAACAAGACTTCCCATATATAAGTTGGTAAGAAGACATACCTATGGGGGTCTTGTATACAGTGCGATATATCCATAGAGCATCATCAAGCTTCCTTGACCAATCTGTTCTATTAGCATTCACAGTCTTCGCCAATATCTGTTTGATCTCTCTATTGGATACTTCAACTTGACCGCTAGTCTGTGGATGGTAAGGAGTGGCTACACTGTGACAGACACCATATTTCTCAAGTAATACCTTGAACAACTTATTACAAAAGTGAGAACCTCCATCGCTAATAATAGCCCTCAGTGTACCAAATCTGGAGAAGATATTCTTTTACAAAAATGCGGTGACACTTTTACCTTCATTGTTGGAGAGTGCAACTGCTTCCACCCCCTTCGATACATAATCAACTGCAACAAGAATGTACTTCATCCCATATGAACTGACAAATGGACCCATAAAATCAATGCCCCATACATCAAACAACTCTATCACCAATATAGGATTTATTGGGAGCTCTTGCCTATTTGAAATCCCTCCTTCTCCTTGGCAACGATCACAAGACTTGGCGAAATCATGAGCATCTTGGTGGATGGTAGGCCAGTAGTACCCACATTGCAAAATCTTGTGTGCAGTCCGAACACCACTATGATGCCCACCAACGGGTGATGAATGGCATGCTTCAAGTACACTCAACATCTCAACCTCAGGCACACAACGACGAATAATCCCATCAGCATAACTACGATACAAGTAAGGTTCATCCCAAAAAAATCTCTTCACATCATGCATAAACTTTTTCCTTTGGTGAAAAGACAAATCAAGGGGCACAATATTGCTTGCCAAATAATTAGCAAAGTCTACGAACCAAGGAATAGGGCATCTAGCACTGTATCATCAGCCAGTGCAGTGGGGGCAACCGGAGGCTCAACTGAAGGCGCAACAAGAATGGCCTCAACGTCAGACCGGAGGCTAGCTATGTCGGCCTGCAAAGCAGATAGGTCTATGGCCGGGGCGGGTCGCTCGAGGACTCTCTGTTCGAAGGCATCTAGGCGATTATTAACAGCCTAGACCTTCCGGTCCATCATATCCTCTATCCTGCGCTCCACTCTAGCCTCGGACTCGGCGATCGACTTTTGCATCCATGGCTGAATGTGATGTAGCAATGTGGCCATCTGAGCCTCTAACTTCTGAACTCTGGCCAAGGGAACAACAGCAGCGCCCAACTGCGATATGGACTGGGAAGAGCTAGGACCCATGCTAGCTGCCTGAGAAGAGGAGCCTGGGACAGTGTCGGTGTGATCGGGGGCGCTGAGGTCATCGCCCTGTGCCTGTCCCACTATGTCTGCAAGGTCGGTACCCAAAGGAGGTACCTCAACCTAAGGCTTTCGGCGAGGTGCTGCTATATTCGCCTCATCTCGAATGAGACCGATGTCCAATGCGCCTGTAGGGTGGACTAGCCTGTCACAATGCCAGATCGGCACTCCAGAGTCCCTGCATAACTGAAAAATAAGGCATGGAAAAGGGTAAGTAGTGGAGGTCCTGAATGCCCTCTCGTGTATCTCTGCCAGCAACATGCGGGCAAAGTCGATCTCTACTCCTGCTACCAATGTCGCTACCATGACTGCTCTGTCCCACGTGACTTGATTATCAGCTTTCGTTGGCGACACCTTTTTACGCACCAGTAACCAGAAGAACTTGGCCACAAAAGTTAATGTCGCCTTCCGGATGCCCAAACGTGGAGCAGCGACCCATTCTGCACGCTCTCCATCTGCAGCAATGTATTTGGCCAACCAATGTATCACAGCCTCTCGCTGCTCAGAATTCCTCTGGAAGGCACCACTCCGCACAATGTCCCATCTGTAGTCAAACTCCGCTGTATTGAGGGACTACGAGTGACCTGCAGTAGGACCATAGAGAAGTCGTCTGATCGTGGCAGGTGATATGTCCACTAGGCATCCTCGAACCAATGTGGAGGTGAGTGGATCCTGAGCTAGGGGCTTCGACCGCTTAGAAATGGATCCCCGGAGAGTGGCTGCATAGGAAGCATAGAACTCCCGTACAATCTCCTCACTGTACGTCCCTGCGTCTCGAGCCATCCAGTCACACTTGTGAAGGTTGAACAACCGGTGAATGTCTGGAACAGTGTGCAAACTCCCCGTGAGAAATCTCCGCTCTTCTGTGATCAGTCTGGCTATTTTCTGTTTGTCATTTACCATATTTGCATCCCAGTAAATTTGCCATTGGCCCTCGACACACCACCTATTTGGTTTGCCGGCTACAGAAGTGGGAGCATCATTTGGTGGTACGGGTATGGGCTCCGAACTAGTAGCCTCGTCAGATGAGGCTGCTTGGTCATTTTCTCCAGACTCGGTGGAAGATTTGGCATTGGACCCTGTAGCCTGGGCAGAATCGGATCGTGAAGAGTGGGCAGACTTGGAGCCTGAAATAGACTCCTCTGAACTGGAAGCAGCCCCAGTTGGTGACCCGATCAGTGTGTGCTCCTCATCAGACTGGGAGACAGTGACTATATCGGGAAGCACCTTCCGGGGTGTGCCTCTGGCATGAGAAGTCCTTGGGTTGAGAGGCACGTATGCTGGATCAGTGTCGGTGTCGGTGTCCTCGTCAATCAACCGGAAACTAGGGGCAACAGATTTGGACTTGCCCCTTTTGGAATAGGTGACCATCTTCTTAGGTGCCATTGTACCTGCGAGAACGATATTAGTACCCAAAACTAACCAAAACTATACTAAGAAAAAGTAAAAAAATTATAAACCAACCATAACAAAGTCTCAAAAAATGTTGCAGAAACAGACTACAGTAGTCATCCACGGAGGGTACCTACGGTCCGTAGACTGAGCTACGGCCCGTGGAACTCTGTCGTGGATTAGGGGATCAAAAATATAGGTTGCAGATAGAAACCACGGATGTGCAGAACGGTCCGTAGATCGATCTACGGACCGTAGTCCACTTCCGTGGTTTTACACTTGGATATAATTTGTGTATGCATCCAGTGACGAACCTTATCTACGGTCCGTAGACGGGGTATCGTGGATGCCATTTGTGCCCAGATTTTACCCTATCTTACTAACTAGACATATATGGTCCTAAATTTCAACATTAACAAGCCTCATCATGCATTTCAACACTCAATTATGCTAGTTCTTCATTCTTACGATTCTGATTGGTTTTTTGAACACATAATTTAGATAATTTCTGGAACCCTAAGTCGAAACTTACATAAAGGCTTACAATCACATACAATCAAACTACACAATTACTATCTATCATTCTAAGGGTATTGTAAATTGTAAATTTATCATGTAATTACATCAAACAATAACCCTAAGTGAAGACCAAATTCCCGACTTCCTATATTCAGGCTATGAATCGAAATTCAAAGTGAGGGGCAAATTCATTACCTTGCAAGCGACGAGGAGTGGGGGATTGTGTGATGACACCTCTTAGCACGACAATTGAAACACCACTATTGCTACCAGCCCAACACCGGACCTTAAAGAGGGAAATATGAAATGGGGGAGTAAACTAAATTGAAGGGATGTTGGTAATATATGGAAGGGAGTGTGATGTATAGGAGTTATGGAGTGAATTAGGGAGTTGAAGTAGTGGGGGAAACGGTTATGGAGTAAGTGGAGGGAATGAGAATGATTTTAAAACAAGGGGTTATTTAAATAGGGGGTCCGGGTCGGGTCAGACAGCCTTAGGGTTTGGACTCACGAGACCCCGTCTACGGTCCGTGAGTCGATCTACGGTCCGTAGATCAAGGCCGTAGATCACTGTTTCAGTTAGAAAAATTTAGGGGCTTACCTTGGATCTACGGACACCATTGACGGTCCGTGGATCAATCGACGGGCCGTTGATGGTATCCATAGACCTCTGCACCAGACCAATTTCTGCAGATTCATTATGTGGTGTACCTGCCCATGCAGCACCCAATAAGCTATTTTTTTTTACATTTTCTTAACACTTTTTAGACACGGACCCTATACTAATTCTAGCCAACACTAAGAACTAAATTAATACAAAAATGCAAGTAATCAGAGAAAACTAAACTACTAATTGGAAAATTTAACCCTATCATTGGCTAGATTGTACATCTTGGGTTGCCTCCCAAGCAGCGCTTGATTTAACGTCGCGGCACGACGCTAGTGTCTTGATTACTCAGACTTCATCAAGATTGTGGGCCTCAATCACTTCTTGCACAGTTTCAGCATTTCCCAGATAGATTTTAATCCTTTGCCCGTTCACCACGAACCTTGTTCAATCCTTTTTCTCAAGCTCAACCGCTCCATGCGAGAGCACTTTCGTGAGCAAAAATGGCCCTGTGCACTTGGACTTGAGTTTGCCTGGAAACAAGCGCAGCCTAGAGTTGAATAGCTACACAAGATCACCAACCACAAGTTCTCGCTTTTCAATTCTTTGGTCATGATACCTCTTCATCTTTTCTTTGTACAAGGCTGAACTTTCATAAGCTTGTAGGCAAAACTCATCGAGCATATTCAAGTCATTCATCCTTTGGTTAGATGCGGCGCTCCAATCCAAATTTAACTTCTTCATTGCCCACATAGCCTTATGCTCTAGCTCTACTAGTAGATGACAAGACTTTCCATATACAAGTTGGTAAGGAGGCATACCTATGGGGGTCTTGTATGCAGTGCAATATGCCCATAGAGCATCGTCAAGCTTCCTTGACCAATCCGTTCTATTAGCATTCACAGTTTTTGCCAATATCTGTTTGATCTCTCTGTTAGATACTTCAACTTGACCACTAGTCTGTGGATGGTAAGGAGTGGCTACATTGTGACGGACACCATATTTCTCAAGTAGTGCCTTGAATAACCTGTTACAGAAGTGAGAACCTCCATCGCTAATTATGGCCCTCGGTGTACCAAATTTGGAGAAAATATTTTTTTTCAAGAATGCGGTGACACTTTTACCTTCATTATTGGAGAGTACAACTGCTTTTACCCATTACGATACATAATCAACCGCAACAAGAATATACTTCATCCCATATGAACTGACAAATGGACCCATAAAATCAATGCCCCATACATCAAACAACTCTATCACCAATATAGGATTCATTGGGGGCTCTTGCCTCTTTGAAATTCCTCCTTCTCTTTGGCAACGATCACAAGATTTAGCAAATTCATGAGCATCTTGGTGAATGGTGGGCCAATAGTACCCACATTGCTAAATCTTATGTGCAGTCTGAATGCCACTATGATGCCTACTACCAGGTGATGAATGGCATGCTTCAAGTACACTCAACATCTCAACCTCAGGCACACATCGACGAATAATCCCATCAGCACAACTACGATACAAGTAAGGTTCATCCCAAAAAAATCTCTTCACATCATGCATAAATTTTCTTCTTTGGTGAAAAGACAAATCGGGGGGCACAATGTCGCTTACCAAATAATTAGCAAAGTCGGCGAACCAAGGAATCAAATCATGAGAAGCAGCCAATACCTTTTAATCTGGAAAAGCATCATTGATTTTAGCCCTATCTCCAAGCTTTAGCATAGCCTCTTCCTCTAATCTCGACAAGTGGTCGGCAACTTGATTTTCGGTCCCCTTTCTGTCTTTTACTACAAAATCAAACTCTTGCAGTAGTAATAACCATCTAATCAATCTCGGTTTTGCATCCTTTTTCGCCATCAAATACCGCAATGCAGAATGGTCAGTATGCACTGTAACTAACTTTTTCTTCAACTCTTCAAATGCTCTAAGACAGTCATCATCAAAATAGAACTTACACTCCTTCTCAAACAATTTGCATAACGGATGTGCAATTTTGGAGAAGTCTTTGATGAATCTTCTATAAAAACCTGCATGCCCAAGAAAACTTCTAACACCTTTTACAGAGATAGGTGGTGGAAGCTTTTCTATTACCTCAACTTTAGCTCTATCAACCTCAATACCTTTCTCGAAATGCGATGACCCAACACTATACCTTCTTTCACCATGAAATGACACTTCTCCCAATTCAGCACCAAGTTGCAGTCTTCACATCTTTTAAGCACCGCGGCCAGATTATATAGACAATGGTCAAAGGAATCACCTACAACTGAAAAATCATCCATGAACACTTCAATAGCATCCTCCATCATATCTGAAAATATCAACATCATACACCGCTGGAAGGTTGCTGGAGCATTGCACAACCCAAAAGGCATCCGTTTGAAAGCAAAAGTCCCATATGGACAAGTGAAGTAGTCTTCTTTTGGTCTTCTGGAGCTATAGAAATTTGACTGTAACCAGAATACCCATCAAGAAAGCAATACCAACCCTTTCCTGCAAGTCTATCCAACATCTGGTCCATGAATGGCATGGGAAAGTGATCTTTTTCAGTCCATGCATTCAACTTCCGATAATCCATGCAAACTCTCCATCCAGTAACAGACCTCATTGGAACAAGCTTATTTTTTTCATTTGGAACAACAGTCATACCTCCCTTTTTAGGCACGCACTGCACAGGACATACCCAACTACTATCTGCAATGGGATAGATGACTCCTGCATCCAACCACTTTATGATCTCCTTTTTAACTACCTCTTGCATAGGTGGATTTAATCTTCTTTGGTGCTCAATACTGGGCTTATGATCTGGCATGAGTTGGATTTTGTGAGAGCAAATACCAGGGGGAATCCCAATAATATCTGCAATAGTCCACCCAATAGCTCGCTTGAACCTCTTTAATACAGTCACCAAACACTCTTCTTGCCTTGAATTCAAATTTGCTGCAATGATGACCGGCAAAGTATTCTCTTCGCCTAAGTATACATACCTCAAGTGCGGTGGTAGAGCCTTAAGCTCCAATTTTGGTGCCTCCTCAATAGATGGTCTTGTGGGTGGGGACTCGCGATTCTTCATGTCTAGCTCATACTTCTTTGGTTTGGACCGGTATTCATGCTTATCAAGTGCAGCCACCAACTCATTATATTCTTCAATACCATTACTATTGAAATTCATCATGACCGCTGCGAGTGTCTCAACACCTAGTCACTCTTCAATCTGTACCTCTGACCCATTCTCAACTCTGTAGGTGATAGCAGATACTGTTTGGAGCTCACCATTCTGCTTCATGGACCTACAGATATTGAAAGTCTCTTCTTCATTGTTCAATCTGAACTTCATCTGTCCCTTTTCCATATCAACCAACGCACGCCCTGTAGCAAGAAATGGTCTCCCAAGGATGATGTGAACCTTAAAATCAACCTTATAGTCAAGAATCACAAAATCCGCTGGAAAGATGAAGGACTCCACTTTCACTAGCACATCATGGAGCACACCTATGGGCCTCTTCACAGTCCAATCAGCCATTAATAACCGCATTGCAGTGGGCTTTGGATCTCCCAGACCCAACTTCTTGTAAATAGACAAAGGCATGAGATTTATGCTAGCACCAAGATCACACAATGCCTTAGCAAAGTGTAGCAACCCTATAGTACATGGGATCGTGAAAGCACCAGGATCTTCCTTCTTTTGCACCAAAGATCTTGTAGCAATAGCACTACAATGCTGCAATTTGTCGTCATCTTCAAAACTCACAGACCTTTTCTTTGTCACCATATCTTTCATAAACTTGGCATACCCGGGCATTTGCTCCAATGCTTCTATCAAAGGAACATTGATAGAAAGCTGCTTCAACACAAATGATAAATCTGCGATATTTACCATCTTCAGCCTTTTTTACTAACCTCTGTGGAAAAGGTGGTGGTGGTCTAGGTATGGGGACCACTTTCTGAGGTATCTCAACTTCTTGTTCTGTCGCAGTCTCAGACTCCTCTCTAGCTTTCACCGCATCATCTGTTTTTCTAATCTCAGTATCCACCACAGACGGCATAGGTGGATCTATGGTTTGCTTACCTCCTCGAGTAGTAATTGCCATACAATGACCATCATTCTTGGGATTCTGGATAGTGTTGCTAGAAAGAGTGCCAGGTTGACGTATTTGCTGCTCTAGATGTTTTATTGACACTGCATGTGCATCAACCTTTTGACCAATGCCAGATAAGTCGTTTCTCATCTCCTTCACATTCTCATCAGTTGCATCAAACCTTCTCATCATCTTCTGCATCATATCTTCAATCCGCGCCAAATTACCTCCAGCTTCCCTAGCACCAGATTCCCGATTTTGAGGGGGAACATAGGGTCCAACCCGATCGTTTCTGTTGCCATAATTATTCCTATTATAGCTGTTGTCGCGATTAAAGTTCCCATCCCGAACATAGTGCCCCTCTCGGTTGTAATTTCCATAGTTCCGACCTTGGTTTCCTTGACCTTGGCGCCAATTTTCCGTGTTGGATCCTTGGGCATTTGGTCGGAAACCCCCCGTCTGATCATTCACTGCATAAGTGTCCTCTTCATACTAACACTCCTCAACTGGTGGTGGAGTTCTTGTCAAGTAGTTCACAGCGTTTACCTTTTCTGCTCCTCCGCTCACATGCTTCAGTACCAACCCCAACTCTGTCCTCATCTGAGCCATCTCCTCACGAATATCATCTGTAGAGTTGACAGTTGCATTATGAACGGCAAATGTGTTTCTCACAGTATCTGCTCTTCAAGTGCTCCATGTTTTATTTTTGCGAGAGATCTGCTCCAATTTTTCAGAAATCTGTGCATATGTACAATCACCATATAAACCCCCAGCAATAGTGTCGAGGATTGCTTTATTGTTATCATCCTGTCCTCAATAGAAGTACTCCTTCAGCAACTCATCATCAATACGGTGATTTGGAACACTTCTAACGAATGCAGTGAATTGCCCCAAGAGTCGCTCACGGACTCTCCGAGGTAATGCTACAAAATTGTTGACCCTATCTTTGTGATTGAGCTTCTTGGACACTTTGGATAGTACTTCACTTTGAACACCTCCGCCAATTGGTCCCATGTAAATATTGAGTTATAAGGAAGCTCGGTGAACCATACCGCAGCGTCGCCTGTGAGTGACAGAGGAAACACTCGTAAACCAATGACGTCCATATCTAGGTCTGGTCTACCTACACAACTCTTGTAAACTACTCTTAGCTTGGTTAGGTGAGCATGTGGGTCCTCCGATGGCAATCCTGAGAATAAGCCTCTTGCTGTAAGCATCTGCATCAAACTGCTAGTCACCACAAATGTGTGCCTTGGAGGTAAAGGAGGTAGGACAATGGGTCCATCAGAGTTTTCTATGTTCAAGTTGCCCCGATAGTTGTCATATTATCGTGGGCCTAGTGGATCTTGCGCCCTCAGTGGATCTTCCAATCGATTTTCAGCTGGAGCCTGATTGTCACCACCTACTACCCTCTACTGTTGTAATTCTTCTGCATCATCCAGATCTCCTCCGATAGGATTAATTGGACCTCTTGGGTTATTCATTCTTCGTAAAGTGCGGTTTAGCTCGGATCGTAAGGAGTAAGTGGTTCACCCCCGACTCCGTGTACTTGGCATACACTAGAGGTAGAACCCGAGAGAGACAAAAACAAAAAGAAAAAGTAAAATACGGAAATATTTGACTAACGTTCAATAATGTAGTTAAAATAAATCTAAAAGCCAAAATTTCCCCAGCAGCGGCGCCAAAATTAGATACGCTCAAATTACACTTCCCTACAGAAGTATAAGCGATCGCTATCAAGTAGAGAACCCAACTTGTAGGTTGGGGTCGATCCCATAAGGAAAAATGGTTTAGATTTTACTTTAACTGACAATTATATTTAATTAGTCAAAGAACTTCCAGAAACAAGTAATAAAAGGGGGGGTTTGTTTATATGAAACAAATAATAATAATTCAGTAAGTAATCAGTAATCAAACTAAACTCAATTTTTGGTTGTTATCAAGATGAGAGAAATAAATAGGGCATATGTGTTCCCCACAAGCTCATAACGCAATAATCCTAGTAACAGCAATTCTTTCCTAGTATATTACATGCAAAGTGATAAGTTAGGTATCTCTAAATCCTTGATCCGGCATCTAGAGAATTTCACCCTACACCTTGATCCGGCTACGTGTGTATAATTTACTAACCCTTACCTTTACCTCATATTAGACATCATAATCAATGTTTGGCTTAGTTATTACTTCGCACCAATCGACACTAGTCTATTAGATAGTATCACACTAAATCTATGTTGATAATTCTTTTTTTGTTGATTACCTCCTTGATCCAGCAAATAGCAACAAGGCGAGTTCTAACGTTGGCCACCGTTAAAAAGACTTCTAAACGAAAGAATTATCAATGCATGCAAAATACTATTCACGAATT
Organism: Solanum commersonii; assembly: GCA_029007595.1. Classification (NCBI taxonomy): domain Eukaryota; kingdom Viridiplantae; phylum Streptophyta; class Magnoliopsida; order Solanales; family Solanaceae; genus Solanum; species Solanum commersonii. The sequence goes on from JAJTWQ010000324.1 coordinate 120,615, forward strand.
ACTTATTTACTATTCATATTTTGTTAATCACTTATGGTTCCCACAACCCTAGTTGTGGATTTAGTTAATCATATTAGCAAGAATACCATTCATAATAATAGATAAAGAAATCATGAACTTGCAGAAAGAGAATAATAAACCCAGAAATTCAACTTGAGTTGCAAAGCCAAAAATCTTCAAAACGAACTTGTAAAATTAATCATTGCTAAGATTGTAATTCAATCTCCAAAGTCACAAAATAGAACTAGAATAATAATGTCTAACCCTTAAAAACGAGGTTTACATGCCCTATTTATAGAAAAACAAATCCTAATTTAAAAAGGAAACAATTTAAGGAAAGTCTGTTCAGGTATGCGTCTTCAATCCACGAGACTGACTTACGGACCGTCGATGGATCTACGGTCCGTAAGTCCCTTCCGTCAGCCAGGACTTAGAAAATATTTTAGCATCCAAAACTCAGCCTCTCTGAAGTAAACGATGGACTTGCAGTACGGTCCGTAGATCGATCTACGGTCCATCAATCCCTTCCGTAGCTCCATACTTAGAATCTTCAAAAATCAGGTACTGGAACCCTCGCAGTCTCCTTCTACGGTTTGACCAGTACGGTCCGTAGACAGATCTACGGACCGTCAATTGATACCGTGGTTCCACACTTGGTCAGATTTCCCTGATTTGTCATCCGTCCCTTGGTTGTTGATCTACGGTCATAACCTACGGACCGTCAATGGACCTACGGTCCGTAGATCGTCTCCGTGAAGGCTCTTTCTCTGCATTTTGATCAGTTGTCTCCATACTTCTACGCCTGAACATCTTTCCTACAAAAACATAATAAAACACATAAAAACCACTACGGTAAGGCCCTAGACACACACAACTTGTAAGTTGAATGTATTAGAAATACCGTAAACTCAGGGTATATCATTGACCCCAAAGGGGTCGCATACAAGCCCTTAGCATATCCTGAACATAAGATAATAGAAAATACAGGAAAATTTAAAACTTTTACAATCAAAGTCATTTTTCATAACAAAATCAAGTGGAAGTATTTCTAGGACTTTTGTCTCAAACCATATATTAAACTATTGAATAAAAGTCTTGGGACACAGCCCATACAAAGTCTAAAACATAAAGAAAATGACATAAAAGAATAATGGGTTTGTCCTTGAAGTTATGATGACTCACCAAATCTTCAACTCTTCTTGCACCTTTGGAACCAATCCTCCAAAGTAACTCAATCTCCAAGACCTTACATTTGATTAGAATGTAGGCAATTTGTGTTAGTATAAAATGTATCAAGTATGAAAGCTAGCACAACATCATAAGAGCATCTCAAATGGTTAGTCATCATAAGACATAAGCATAAGAGATAATAACATAGTCATAGAATAATCATCATAGTCATAGTATAATCATCATAGTCATTGCATAATCTCCAACATAAGCATCATATAAACATTAGTCAACATAAGACATAGTTAATGAGCATAGGAGATAAATCATAATCATAATAAGCCAAGTCTTCAACCTAAGCATCATATAAGCATAATTGACTCTTAGTCATCTCTACCATAATAGAACCATTTTCAAGTAACCTCAAAAGCATACAAGTGCAAAGCATGAATAGCATCCCATAATACCACCCAAGACAAGTATCCCTTCTTAGTCATCTTAATCATAGCCCTATATACATGGTCAACTCTTAAGCTCTTTTTACCATAAGGGAACCATACTCCTAAGTAACCTCAAAGCACACTTGTGCAATGTATGAAAGGCATCTCATACTACCCTTAACACTAAGCATCACCTTGAAGTCACCATAGTCATATTTACCCTACTTTGGTCTTATTATTAGCTTACTTCATATAGACAAGAAAACTATCACCTTAGTCAATCATATCATGTCAAGGTAGTCAATTATAGCCAAATCCTGTCTAAGCATAACTCATATAAGACAACACTCATAAGGCAACTTTAAGTCATAAGTGTGCAATGCATGAGTGGCATCCCATAATACCCCTTTTACTAAGTACTTCTTTAAGTCATCATATTCATGTTCCTTAGTTAAAAACTAGCCCCTCTCTTTTTAAAGCATGGGAACTCTAGGAGACACTTTACTTAGTCTATCTTAGTTCCTTCTTGTTTTGAACCCTAAGAGATATTATACTAGGTACATCTTAGGTCATCATGCTTGAACCCTTGGAAATGCCACTTAAAGCATATTATAAGTTCCTTAAGCTTGACTCTTGGAGATGCTACTTAAAGCATAATCCTAGTTCATTATTATTATTATGGACCCTATGAGGCACTACCTTAAGCATGTCTAAGTCCATTTATACTCTAGATCATTTGAGGTGCTTCATTGGCTTATCTTAGTTCCTCAATATTTAGAACCCTAGGATATACTAAATTAAGTACATCTTAGCTCCCTTAGCTTGAACTCTAGGAGATTCTACATGAAGCACAATCTTTGTTCAATTAGTTTGATCTATAGGAAATGCTCTTTTAAGCAATATCTTAGACCATTACTTACATTGGGCTCCAGGAGATGCTACATTATGCACAATCTTAGCCCATGAGGTTTGAACTCTAGGAGATGCTACATTGAGCACAATCTTAGTTCATTAGTAATCTTGTTTAATTGGGATATAGCCTTAACAAACATGAGAACATATGAGCTATCACCTGATCTCTCATGGTGTTACCCACACCGTTAAGGGTTGGTCTACTTTCCTAAGGTAAGACCGGTTTGTTAGCTTAGTCGAATCCATTAGCTAACTTTCCTACGGGGCATATAGTTATGGGATAGGGAGATTGCTACTAGAAACCCAAACTTCAATAGGTAAGGCTTCCATCTCATGAGACACACTTGGGAAATCCATACTTTTGTAGGTGAGAGATCCCATGTGGGAAGCCCAAACTAAACTAGGTGGGAACCTCTATCTCATTTCAATATCCACTCGGTGCTAGGCATAAATCCCATAAGATAATCATTAAGTCTCTACTTTAACTCAAGTTTATGGAAAGATGTTCTTGACCACCAATCCATGCTAATACCTCATTTAGACCATGTGTGAGCAACTATCAAGATCCATGACCTAGGTATAAAAGCTTTCTAGCCTTAGGTTCAATTAGTTAGGAAAAGTCCTTCAACCCTAGAACCATTACTAGGTGAGAATTCTTTCATGTCAATTCCATATTCATACTTAGTATCATGTCTAGAATTCTTCATTAGACAAAGATATCATCATGACCTAATTGATTCTATCACTTCCTACCATCTATGATTCATAAGGTGATCTAGGTAGTTAAAGGTCTCTCAACACAATTCTATTCATTGGCCTTGGGTTCACATGTAGATTTTACACTCAAAGCCTCATCGTTCATAGTTCATTATATAGGATTTACCGTCAAACTCTAGTGATCAACCTTCATTACTACAAGCCTTACATTCAAACTTTACTTCTTATCATCAGCATTCATGCCTAGATTTAAGGTATTCTAATCGAAATCACCCCGGAGCGTGTCGTGATGGCTCCACTGGTTGCTTCAAGTGCAGTCAAGAGGGTCATTTCATGAAAGAGTTTCCTAAGAACATGCAGTGTGGTGGAAATAGGGGAACTAGAGCCCACTCTTTTTCAATTGCTCCAACAAACAGAGCTGCACCTAAAGGAGCTATTTCGGAGACTGACGGAGGAGCAAACCATTTATATGCTATCACTAGTCGCCATGAGCCTGAGAATTTACTAGATGTTTTCACTGGTATGATCAAAGTCTTTACTTTTAATGTTAATGTTTTGCTAGATCTAGGAGCGAGTTTAGCTTTTGTGACTCCTTATGTTCCTATGAATTTTGATGTTCTTCCTAAACAACTTCTTGAGCCCTTTAGTGTTTCTACACCTGTTGGTGAGTCTATTCTAGCTGAGAGAGTTTATCGTGATTGTATCATTTTTGTCAATCACAAGAATACCATTACTGACTTAGTTGAGTTAGATATGATAGATTTTGATGCCATTTTATGTATGGACGAGCTTTATGCGTGTAATGCCTCAGTTCGATTGTAGAACTCAAGTTGTTAAGTTCCAGTTTCCTAATGAGCCAGTTTTTGAGTGGAGTAGTTCAGCAATGCCTAAGGATCATTTTATTTCGTACCTTAGGGAGAGAAAGTTAGTTTCCAAGGGTTGTGGCTATCACTTAGTTCGAGTTAATGACTCTAGTGTTGAGACACCTCCAATTCAGTCAGTTTTAGTTGTTAGTGAGTTTCCAGAAGTCTTTAAATGATCTTCTCAAAGTCCCTCCTGAGAGAGAAATAGAATTTGGTATAGATATTATTCCCGATACTCATCCTACCTGTATTCTATCATATAGAATGGCTCCATTAGAGTTGAAAGAGTTAAAAGAGTAGTTGAAAGATCTCCTTGAGAAAGGCTTTATTCGACCAAGTGTCACACCTTAGGATGCTCCGATCTTATTTGAAAGGAAGAAAGATGGTATCCTCTTCCGAGAATCGATGATCTTTTCTATCAACTTTAGGGTGCCACTTTTTTTTCTAAGATAGACCTCAGATCTGGCTATCATCAGTTGATAGTAAGAGAAAATGATATCCCTAGGACAATTTTTAGGACCCGCTATGGTCATTATGAGTTCCAAGTTATGTCCTTTGGTTTGACCAATGCTCCTACAACATTCACATACCTTATGAACATAGTATTCAAGCCTTATTTAAATATGTTTGTTATCGTATTCATTGATGACATTCTATCTATTCGAGGAGTGAGGAAGATCATGCTAGTCATCTCGAAATAGTTCTCCAAACTCTCATGGATAAGAAGTTATATGACAAATTTTCTAAGTCTGAGTTTTGGCTTGAGTCTGTGGCAATCTTAGGCCATATTGTTTCGAGTGCAGAACTTGCCTAGCACTACGTCTCCAAGTAATATTAGGAGTTTCTTAGGATTGGCTGGCTATGATACAACGTTACGCCTCATATTGAAAGGGACACCCTATACTTTTCCGGGGTATAGGATGATATCATGACTATGAATCCATCTAATTGGCCTTCTCAAAGGTAGTGAGGAGTAGCATGAAGAGATAATACTATTATATCCTACGTTGGCTACATTGTTCTGTGGGACTTCCGAATCATAAGAGACTCTAACCCAACTTGGTGCTTGACACTACTCCCAAAATCATAGATATAACATTATCCTCAATTCACCCATTACAAGGAATGAAATTCGTACTTGATTGAAGTACTTTTCAAACATTCGACGTGTTTACATTCTTGAAAACATGTACTTGTGAACTTATCTTTCAAGTTCAATAATCAACATAGATACATAAGAATACATTTAGTTATATAAATAGCATTTGAAAGCTCTTAAGTTTTTATGAAATAAAACATTTGAACTTCCCTCTTAACTTTACCTTGACTTGAAAATGTGAGTTTAAGAATAATGATTAGAATATGCATAAGATCTTTCAATGACTAACAAAGGTTTAGATAGTTGATAATAATAAGAGAATGACAACTCAGCTCAAACGAACAAATATGTAAAGAGAACAAAGAAGGAACCATTTACTAGGGTCTGATTTGGAGTACTACTGACGCGTAGCGCCAGGCCCTAGTTACTGGGGGTCTGATTGGGCGCACTGTTGGTGCGTGGCACCATGCCCCCATTTACTTGGGGTCTGATTTGGAGCACTGCTGGCCCATCTCTCCAGACCCCCATTTACTGAAGGTCTAATTGGGTTCACTGTTGGCGCATCGCGCTAGGCCCCCTGGCGCCTTGGGGGCGCGATGTCCCATTTCAAACCCAGAATTTTGACAAGTTTTTCTTGTTTTCATGGCGTAACCCCCTTGGAATCAAATGATTCTTTCCAAAACTCATTTATATTCATAAAACCGAAAAAAATCATCGAAAACTCAGTCAATTTACACCAAGAACAACACTCATTCATAAAAACATCACTTTAACAATCCAACCTGACTCCATTGATAAAGAATGAAGTAAAATCCTAGGAATTCCTCAAGAACCTATACATAACGATTTCATGGATGATTTAATGAAATAAATACATTTTTGGTGTGAGAATGAACATATCCATCACTATGAGAAACCTCACGTACCTCGAAAGAACCAAGTTCTTAACGATTTCTCTAAAATCTTGAAGAACTTCTTCAAACTTCTCTTTTCTCCTATTGAATTTTTCCCCAGATTTCTTGAACTCTTTACACTTAGGCGTAAACTAATTCTAATTAGATTTGACCCGTAATATATTACTAAAAACGTTTAAAGCTGATGGGGTAAGGAAAAGACCAAAATACCCCTCATTAATTTGGGTAAATTACCTTAACTGGATAGGATGACTTCACACGGGCATATCTTCATCATCCAAACTCGAAATTTAGCAAACTCGGTGGCGCTGGAAAGAGGATTCAAATATATTTCATTTTATATCTTATGGGCCACCTATATCATCATGTACTTAAAGTTACAACAATTTGAAGTTGACCCAAAACTCACAACTTAAGCATAACTTGCAAAATTCTCAATTTAGCTCTTTCCAATTTAGTTCTTTCTGAAATTAGCTCTTTCTAATTCTGAGGTGTTACAATATCTCTCCCTTGGGAACATTCATCCTGAAATGAGATCACTCTAACTATACTAAGGGTGGTAACATCTAACACCCATCTTAAACACCCAACATGCAATTAACACAACATAACATATCAATTAAAGTGTTTTACAAAAAGTCATTACCTTGATTTGGAATTTCTCCAGAAGTAAAGAGATATGGGTATCACCTCTTCATATCCTCCTCAGCCTCCCAACTAGCTTCCTTAACAAAATGGTTCCTCCATAAAACTTTGACTGATGCAACCTCTTTGGTTCTCAACTTGTGAACCTGACGATCAAGTATATCAACGGGAATCTCCTCATAAGATAGGTTTTCCTTAATACCAATATTTTCAATAGGTATATGAGTGAAGGATTGCCCATACACTTCTTCAACATTGAAATGTAGAATACCAGATGGACTACTACTAACTCTGGCGGTAGTTGCAACTCATAGGCTACATTGCCAATCCTATTGGGTACTGGGGACTGAGCTTACCCTTCTTTCCAAACCTCATAACATCCTTCATGGGTGAAACCTTCAAATAAATCCAATTGTCCACCTCAAACTCCAAGCCCTCAACATATCCTCTAAAGTCTGAATTGTACGCTCTACTTGACCATCAGTCTGGGGATGGAAAGCAGTACTCAAGTTTACCTTTGAACCCAAACCTTTCCGAAAAGACATCTAAAATTGCGCGGTGAATTGTGATGAGCCCACAAATTGGACTCATTTAAGCCTATGTTTTAATAGAAATTGTGTCCTCAAATTCTTATCCTATCTCAATATCTGATGAAAACCCTTAAGTTTTAGGTATTTGAAGTTTTAAGGAAAGCATGGACACTACATCACAAAAAGGAACGAAAAGGCTTAAAAGAACGAAGAAATGAAGGCTTGAGGATTACCGAGTCCACTTGGTGAGTCGCCGAAGGGTCTTACTTCGCCTTTTGTTCTAGTGTACTGAGCCTTGAAGAAAAGGATCATGTCGGTGGAAAAAGGAGTAGTCAACGCATTGCTAAGCAGCTCCGCGAAGCGGTACCATACCGTCCAATGAACCAGAGCACGACAATGTTAAAGGCTGGTGTAAGAAGGAGACGAACTACACCAAAGGGTGAATTGCTGAGTTGATCGGCAATTCTGACTAACAATGCCGAACGATCCACTGCAGCACAAATATGTGATTACTATAAATACTAGTTAGAGTTTTAGTTTTAGAAGGGAACAATTATTATAATTTTCACTTAGAGTCAAACACTTATTATAGTTTTCATATAGAATAGTACTTTTTGAGGGTTTTGTAGACTTGAAGAAGAAAAGGGTTTCATCTCCAAGGATTTGGACTTAGGTCTCTTGGATTCTTCATTCTTAGCATGTAACAAGACTTAAATCTTCATACCCATTTGAATGCAAGCTCATTTAGGTATAAATTTCTATCACTTGATGTGTGGCTAAAACCCCCAATTCTTGGAGTGTGATTTAGCGAATATGGATTGAGATAATTGTTGGGTCTTGCTTGCTGATAGTTTAATCGTAGTTTAATTGTGATTTCGTTTAGTGGTTGTGGATGAATTTAATGAATTTGTAGTTGCAAATACAAGTTTATTTATGTGTTTTTGGCTTGCTTGAGAGAGAGGTCGTAAAACTAAGACCACTAGATTGATGGCCAGTGTGAGTGGGTCGACAAGAGGTTTAGTTCAAGAAAGTAAACCCTAGTCCCATGTCCACACACTCAGCTCGAGAGAGTGAGTGGGTTAAGGCTTAGGCTGGTATTCATGCATCAAGTGGGTGTCCGAGAGGAACGCATTTGAAACAAGGTAAGTTGTTCGAGAAAGAGCTTATCCCTCTTAAAGCTTAGCCTAGTCACAATTACTCTATGAATCTTCTATTGAAAGCATATACCCAATAATCTAGCTTAAACCGTATTCCCGTCACATCCCAAGGATCCCCTATCATTTCTTAGAATCCCCTGTTTATTTTTTTGTTTTTTACTTACTAGTGGCAAAACCCCCCATTGTTACTTGACACATTTGTGTCCCCACTTTAATTGACAATGTTTTTACTCGTTAATGTCTTTAGCTACGATTAGTTCAAACTAAATTTTACTTTTCTATAAATTCTCAAAACTACACTCTTGGGACGATCCCAATCCTTGGTTGGGTTATTAAACTATTGTACGATCGTAGATACTTGCATCAGAAGTTGTGTCTTGATTACACAAACATCAAAATGGATCCACTGCCGGGGAGTGATGTTACTTGAGATTTCTTAGTTTAGTAAATTTTTTGTTCTTCTTAGTTGTAGTTCACTTACTTAATTTTCAGTTTTGTTTTTATTGTTTATGTATTGAAATAGGATAGATGAGTATGAATGGTAACTATGGGTACCAAATGGACCAAGTGTTGTCTTCTCTCTACCCAGATGCAAAAGAGGGGTGGCCTCATGAAAATGAGGCAAACCTCACTAATGGAACTTGAGTGAGGAGTTGCGTCATACCACGACGTTAAATAAGGTACTTCTTGGGAGTCAACCCAAGGTTTTACCACTTTATTTTTTCTTTAATAAATAATGGTGTGTTGTTTGTGTAGGTCGATGTATGGAAAGAGAGTGAAAAGTGCAAATTGGCTAGCCAAAGGTCCAGTCAGTGCATGACCGAAGAAGTCGGCGATCCCGACTTAGACCGCCGTTGGACTAAAGACAACTTCAAAGTGGAGTCTATAAAACTCGGCGTGCCCAGGAAATTATTAGTGAATTGATGACCTGGTCGGCGATTGCGATCCATTTCGTCGTTTGAACCCCCAGTTTAATTGGAGGTCTAGTAAAACTCGGCGAGGTAAGTATCCATTCGACGAGTCACCAAATGGATCAGAGACCACGACTGTCGTCTAATGGGTGAGAACTGGATGGTTTCCTAAAACGCCAAAGGTTTAAACTTTCAAACTATACACTTTCCCTCAATTTAGACCTTCACAAACTCGCACCCGTTTAGTATTTTAAATATTTCTTGCATTTTTACTGTATTTGAATTGTTGATTGGTGCTCGGAGTTGGATTACATTGCCTCGTAGCATTTCAAAAGTATTTTAATCAGCATCTAGGGTTGGTTTTTCAAACCCCGAATTTATTTTTAGCAATTTTGTACTCATTTGCAATGATCTTATCTTAGTGATGTGTGATGGGCCTCTCTGATCTTAATTGTTCTTGCTTTTGCCTGTGAAAATCTTGCTCGTAGTGTTTATATTGTTAAAATCCCGTATTTTTTTGTGCCTTCAAACTGGTTAAATCTTGTGGGGTTATGCTTGCATGTTGTTGAGTCTAGCAAGGAGAAGTTTAAGTATCCCGAAGATATGTTAAAGACCAATATTGTCATACCACCCCAGAAAAGAGCACGAGATATCATAATAAATGAAGGGGGATAAAATCCTCCCAAGAAGGGAAGACAAAAACCTCCACCTGGAAATAAAGACAAGGGCAAGAGGCCCACTTCTGACAGGAAAAGCACTATCAGAGATCCTAATGTTCCTTCGTGGTCCTGGGGATTCTATGCAGTTGTGCAGGCCTTTTTGGCAGAAACACCCTTGGCAGCTCCTAGTGGGTCTGATACTGTTGTTTCTTCTTAGGCGACTCTGGGTACTGAGACCCAGGACAAGAGTGATGCACCGGGCACTGATGCCCAGATAGATGGAGCGACTGTGTAGAATGACCCCCTCTTTACCTCCCTCTCTGTCTTACTTTATTTCACTTTTGGATATTTTTGTTTGCATTTGAGGACAAATGTTTTATTTGTGGTGGGGTGAGGCTCACCTTTTGTGTGCTATTTGTGACTCGTGTTTTTGTGTATATATTTGGATTGTTCTGTTTAAAAATTGTGTTTTATACGTTGCTTTTGTGAATGTTTGAGCTTATGGCTCCTTTTGTTTTAAATTGCAAAATGATTTTGACCCTTCTGAATTTTTGTTGAATGTGGCTATTCTTTTTCAAAATTTGAGTCTCGGTCCCAATCGATACCGATGACTTGAATAGTGCTCTCAATCGAACGAACATGAATGTATGGCTACAATGAGCCAAATGAAGTTGCATAGACAAGATGTGAACTCTTTGCATTTCATTGTGATTGATCATTTATCAAATCGATTCTCTTGTGATAATCGTTGCACACTAGCAAAAGTGTGGAGTCTTGTTTGACTTAAGTGTCGATGCCTTGTGTGATAAGCTTACCTAGAACCATGCATGACAACACCTAGAAGTTACCCCGTTAATCCGGTCGACTAAGTGAAACGACCCCAAAAATGCCCGAAAATGTGCTTCGAAAACACCTAAAATTGTAATTTCCATATATCTCAAAATTCGTGCATCATTTCGGAAATTTGACTTCATATTCTTATTCAGGGGGTCAAATTGAGTGGGAAATGAGTCTAACCCGAATTTTAGAACAACCGTATCAAAATTCGAAAATCGCAAAAATGCGATTTTGAGGGTCAACTTTAAAGGGGCATATCTCCCAGCACACAAGGAACTGGAAGGAGCTCAAACTATCAAAATTAAAGCTCTATGAGTTAGCTTTCCAACGCAATTTGTTTCACCTCATTCCGAGTTAGGATGAAGGAGTTATGACCATTTTCGTAAAACCTCGCCGGCAGAAAAGTGCCATTTCCAGTAAACTGAAACACTGTTCACCCGCCCCATTATTTTTTCTAAGTGTTGGACAATTTTTTTCCAAAGGGCATATGATATTCCCTATATATCATTAGTTCATTCCAAGTCTCTAAAACATTTCTCAAACATCCAAAAACTCTCTCTAAACCCTCTCCAAAATTCCACCAAGATCATCAACCAAATTCAAGGATCCTAAGCTTTAATTCCGGATTCAAGATTCAATCTCAAGCAATTCTCCATTCCAATCTTCATCTAGAAGTCTCCAAAGTTGAGGTATGTGGGTTGATTGTGGAAACCTTCCTTTCCACAAGCCCAACCATTTATCCTCTATTTTACTTCAAGTTTATGGGTCCTTATGATAATTTATGAACTCTTGAATTATGGAATTATTACTACACATCCTATTATGGTCTATTTTGTATATTATCATGAAATGGAATAATTATATGATGTTTATGGTTTTCATGCCTCAATGATCAAATTATGAAGGTTGTTATATATGTATATATATATGTATGTTGTTGGTGGGCTGTTTTATATGGATTTTGAAATTGGTTGGACTTAGTACTCTTGAAACACATGATTTTATTTACATGAACAAGTAGCCCACCATATGTTTGATAAAATGTCATTCATAGAATTCTTATGAAATGGAAGGTCCAATGTACGTCCTATGAGTCGGATGATTATATAAGTATTGAAATGATGATGAAATGGATATATGTATATGATTTTCTCTATATAGTGTGTGAGTCGATCAAGCCTAGTACGGGGGGTAGTAGGCCCGTATAACCGTATCGAGGGGTTTGTACCTTGGTTGCCTAGTACGGGGGGTAGTAGGCCCGTATAACCACATCGAGGGGTTGGTACCTTGGTTGCCTAGTACGGGGGTAGTAGGCCCGTATAACCGTATCGAGGGTTTGTACCTTGGTTGCCTAGTACGGGGGTAGTAGGCCCGTATAACCATATTGAGGGGTTTGTACCTCTTTCGCCTCTCCAAGGGGGTGGTAGGCCTTGGAAATACTATATTGATGGTCACTCACTACACATATACTATGTCCTACTAAATATGATTTTTATATAAGCATCATTATACATATCATCTCATTAATATGCTATCTATCGGGTACGATTATGCATTTTGCCTATGATGTCCATCCCTTGTTGCATTGCATTGCATCCCACATACTTAGTACATTCAAACGTACTAACGCATACTCTATGCCTACATGATGTCACCATGTAGGGACCGGAGCACCGCTTGACCATCCTCCTCCGCGTGGCTAATACGATTTCCTATCAAGGTTATTGGTGAGTCCTCCATTCCGGGGACGTTGCTCATGATCTTTTGCTATGTATAAGACTTTTCTTTTTTGTTATGTTTTGACTATGAGGGTGAGCCCGGTAGTTTGTCTTGGCCCCCGCTAAGTACTCATGTTTAGAGGTGGTGTTGGACAAGTTGTGTATTATGCTTGAGCTTGACTCATCTATGGTATTTATGTACCATTTCTTCTTTTTTTTCTTTTCCCTTAGTCCCGATTTCCCCCTTTGATTATGCTTATTGCTTATGGTCATTTTAATTGCTTCCGCGACCAAGGATGTGTAATGATACGCTATGAGGCTTGTTTGGGGTTCCTTCGGGTTCCCCATTCGCCGGTCACGTCTAGGCCCTAGGCTTGGGTCGTGACAAGCTTGGTATCAGAGCACTAGGTTGATAGATCCTCGGAGTCCAACACACCGCGTTGATTAGAGTCCGATTCATGGTTGTGTTGTGCACCACAACTATGAGTAGGAGGCTATGAGACGTTTTAGGAAATGTTTCACTTCTTCATTCTCTAAGTCATGCCATAGATCTATAAGCTCTCTCTCTTACTCCTTGTCTTATGGTGTTTAAAGTTGGACCACTTGAAGGGTTCTTGCTAGAAGGAGCGAGTGGTTGTAATGCCAATTATGGCTATGTGACTTGTGAGCTTTGATGGAATAGATTATGAAGTTGTATTTTGTGTGATTAATGCTTCATAATTGTCTTTGTGTTGGTTAGAAGAACTTGTGTAGGCTTACTCCAAAGGGGGAGATAGTGTGCCTACCTAGCAAGGTAATTGTGAAGTTATGTTTAGTTGATGGTAGAACCCGTATGGTCAAATTGTTGATTCCCAAAGGAGCCTATCCGAGAGTGGAGATGGGAAAAGAAATTATATGCCCTAGGTCGGGATTATGTTGTGTTTTGAAGTTGACTTTGAGGGTTGCATGTACCATCTAGTTAAGGTGAAGAATAAGAAGTATAAGTGTTGACCAACTTCAAAGGGTTAGTTGTTGTATTTTAAGATTGATCCTAAGTATGGTCACTTAAGTAGGGTGCTTAGATAATACCTAGGCATAGTTGGTTGGTAGACCCTACCAAAAGTGGTGATAAGGGTTGACATGGTCTAGAGTTGTCTTAATCCAACTTTAGTGAAAAAAAAAAAGAGAAAGGTTTCTTGGTCAAAATTCCTCTAAGTTCCTCTAAGGTTTAACCAAGAAAGGATGTCTACCCGTAAGTCTCAAAGAGTGAGTGGTAGTGGATCTTAAGGGTTCCGGTATGTGTTTTATGTTTTATTGAATTGCGGAAATTCCATGGGCCAAAGATAGAGGAAGATCCTCTAGAGTTTATAAAGGAGTTATCTAAGGTGATGAACCTTGTAGGAGTAATCTTAGTAATACTTGTCTTTCGTGACTTGATAAAGAGAATAATTTTTTTTTTTTTTTTTTTTTTTGTGTCGTCCTTAATATTCATAGGTTTAGTTATGGCCATATGTGAGTGATTAGTATAACTCAACTTAGTCCTTATGAGTTTTTATGATGTGTTGGATTTTGACGAATAGTGATTCTTAAGTGGTACCTAGAGATGTTGAGTGATTAAGCTCCTTTAAAAGAGGGTAGGAGTGAGATCCTCATTGGTTTGAGAATCATGTTGTGTAATGAGATAGTTTAGGCTTACCCCAATGCGGGATAATATGCTTAGATGGTAAGGTTATTGAGTGTCCCTTGACGTTTATGAGATAGGTTTGCTTGAATTCTCACCTTATGTGGTTTAGTGAATTGGCGCAATCTAGACCCGGATTGGTAGATTCATATGAGATCTTGAGTGATATCCTAGTGACGGCCTTAGAAAAGGATGCTACTAGGGTTGACTTGGAAGAATTTTTTGGGATGAAGGTACCGGTATGTGGTAATTTCATATGAGAGTAAGTGTTATGTTGATTTCCGGTACTACCTTATCTTGTATGATGCCTTATGAGGCTATGAGGCTTAGAGTTCTCCGGATGAGTTAATAGAATCTTTTCGGATTTTACCCCGGTTAGTGGTTTAAAGTTAGAAAAAAAAAAGGGGTTTGTGAAGAATATCTCTTACCTTGTTCCCCTAGGAATACTCTTGTTGACTTAGTGAAACTTGGCATGTTAAGCCTTGATGTGACTCTTAGTATGGATGGGTTGCATACTTGGTGTGTTTTTATTGATGATAGGGCTCGGATGGTTAGAAGAATATGGGGCCCTTGAGTGTGTACTAGTTATCACCTTGTTGAGTAGGATGACATTTGGGTACAATTTCTTCCTATTATGGATTTGGTGTTTGATTGTGCCATATAAGGGTGGTATGGCTAGATGTTGAGGACCATAGACTTTTGCAAAAATGGCAAAATGTGAGTTTGGTTATGCCTTTAGGAGTGCTTGGTAAAAAGTTTTCTTGAGGGTTGTAGTGAGGACCTCCTCCTAAGGAGGGGATGGTGTGCTTAAAAAGCATGATTTGTTGAAATCCCGACATCCTCATCTCTTTCTTCCATTCCTATTCTAGCTTGAGACCAAGAGTTCCTAGATGGGCCTATGTTATGTTTTAGAAGTCATGTGTGATTTTTATATTCGATGATTTCCTTACGAAAGGTATGTTTTTGAGAATTCATGTTTTGAGATAAAAATGAGTTTTCATGTTTCATGCCCCTCATGTTGATAGGCAATTAGAGTAAGTAACCTATGTGATTCATGAGGTGAATGGTTTAAATGTGCTTTTAAGAAGTAATTGCATAATTGGCCGAAGATCATATGATAAGCATGATTTGAGTTGGAGGAGGAAATTCCTCAATGAAACGGAATATGTCTAAGTTGCATGCATATTGAGTTCGTAGAAGTAGTCCTATTCTCTCATGTTGTATGATGTGTGTTTTAAATGGAGATTTTTTTTTCTCCTAAGTTGTGCATTGTGTGTAATATGGCATACTTGACTTGATGATGTGAATTAAATTAACATGCTTGAATGTGTTCTTATGAAATGGAATGTTAGCTCCTTATGTGGTGGAAACTTTCCTAAAGAGTAGAGGAGGTAGTTCCTCCCATGTTTATGTGAATTAATGAGGTTTGCGCATTTCCATAAAAACTTGTGTTTTTTTGAAGAAAGATGAGTTGTATGAGTTGTTTCCCTCATGTTGTAGTGCATTGGTTATAAGTGATCTATTGTACTTTATGAAAATAAGGTATGAGCATGTCTTAGTAAGGAGTTGAGAAGTTCCTCCTTGAAAGAGTGCTATTGAACATGGAGACTTGCATATGTGCTTAATGATGTATGGACTATGTAATGACTAGGAGAAGGTAGTTCCTCCTATGAACATGAGAAATGTTGATGTTGGTGTGTTATGACTAGGAGAAGGTAGTTTCTCCTTGAACATCACTAAACATGATAATGTCATTGCATACATTCATGTTTAAGTTGACAATTGGTTCATTGTGGTTTTACAATTATGTTGAGGTTTTTGAAATAAGGTGTAAGTGCATTGTTGCATCCTTATGTGGGCTGAAATTGCCATGTTTGTGTCTCTCATGTATGTTTCTTTAACATTCGGGGACGAATGTTCCCAAGGGGAGATATTGAAACGACCCCAAAAATGCCCGAAAATGTGCTTCGAAAACACCTAAAATTGTAATTTCCATATATCTCAAAATTCGTGCATCATTTCGGAAATTTGACTTCATATTCTTATTCAGGGGGTCAAATTGAGTGGGAAATGAGTCTAACCCGAATTTTAGAACAACCGTATCAAAATTCGAAAATCGCAAAAATGCGATTTTGAGGGTCAACTTTAAAGGGGCATATCTCCCAGCACACAAGGAACTGGAAGGAGCTCAAACTATCAAAATTAAAGCTCTATGAGTTAGCTTTCCAACGCAATTTGTTTCACCTCATTCCGAGTTAGGATGAAGGAGTTATGACCATTTTCGTAAAACCTCGCCGGCAGAAAAGTGCCATTTCCAGTAAAAACCGAAACACTGTTCACCCGCCCCATTATTTTTTCTAAGTGTTGGACAATTTTTTCCAAAGGGCATATGATATTCCCTATATATCATTAGTTCATTCCAAGTCTCTAAAACATTTCTCAAACATCCAAAAACTCTCTCTAAACCCTCTCCAAAATTCCACCAAGATCATCAACCAAATTCAAGGATCCTAAGCTTTAATTCGGATTCAAGATTCAATCTCAACCAATTCTCCATTCCAATCTTCATCTAGAAGTCTCCAAAGTTGAGGTATGTGGGTTGATTGTGGAAACCTTCCTTTCCACAAGCCCAACCATTTATCCTCTATTTTACTTCAAGTTTATGGGACCTTATGATAATTTATGAACTCTTGAATTATGGAATTATTACTACACATCCTATTATGGTCTATTTTGTATATTATCATGAAATGGAATAATTATATGATGTTTATGGTTTTCATGCCTCAATGATCAAATTATGAAGGTTGTTATATATGTATATATATATGTATGTTGTTGGTGGGCTGTTTTATATGGATTTTGAAATTGGTTGGACTTAGTACTCTTGAAACACATGATTTTATTTACATGAACAAGTAGCCCACCATATGTTTGATAAAATGTCATTCATAGAATTCTTATGAAATGGAAGGTCCAATGTACGTCCTATGAGTCGGATGATTATATAAGTATTGAAATGATGATGAAATGGATATATGTATATGATTTTCTCTATATAGTGTGTGAGTCGATCAAGCCTAGTACGGGGTAGTAGGCCCGTATAACCGTATCGAGGGTTTGTACCTTGGTTGCCTAGTACGGGGGTAGTAGGCCCGTATAACCACATCGAGGGGTTGGTACCTTGGTTGCCTAGTACGGGGGTAGTAGGCCCGTATAACCGTATCGAGGGGTTTGTACCTTGGTTGCCTAGTACGGGGGTAGTAGGTCGTATAACCATATTGAGGGGTTTGTACCTCTTTCGCCTCTCCAAGGGGTGGTAGGCCTTGGAAATACTATATTGATGGTCACTCACTACACATATACTATGTCCTACTAAATATGATTTTTATATAAGCATCATTATACATATCATCTCATTAATATGCTATCTATCGGGTACGATTATGCATTTTGCCTATGATGTCCATCCCTTGTTCCCCCTTTGATTATGCTTATTGCTTATGGTCATTTTAATTGCTTCCGCGACCAAGGATGTGTAATGATACGCTATGAGGCTTGTTTGGGGTTCCTTCGGGTTCCCCATTCGCCGGTCACGTCTAGGCCCTAGGCTTGGGTCGTGACACTAAGTAAGACTTTCTCTTGATATGATCATAGGTAACTTCAAAGAGTGTGAACCAATTGGACATATACCTCTTTTGTGACCTACCTTGTGAGTGTGTGATTCTCTCTTGAACACCCTTTGAGCCTTACCCTTCTTTGGAAGAAACTTGATGAAAAATAGACCTTTCTTAATCCACTACCTATAATCCTCTTGAATTGTGGTTAATTGAATAGCCAACTTAGGCCAAAAGCCTAAGTTGGGGGTGTGGTGAAAAAGAAAAAGGGAAGGTCAAGAAGTGCAAAGAAAGTCTCCTTTAACCCATGGTATTGGGAAAATGGAACCCTTCCATACAAAAAAGAAAAAGAGCGAGAAAAAGAGAAAGTTGTGGAATAAAGTACCAAAGAAATAGGGTTCCGAACAATCCATGGGAAGTGAATAATAGGATGACCTATGATGCACTAATGAAGATGATGAAGGAAAAAGAAAGGAAGTGTTGAGAGCACCATATTTCATGATGATAAAAGTCATTGAACCTAAATGACCATACCTTTTGTCATGAACCGAGACTCCCCCTAGATGTGGCATGGAGTACTTGACCCCGAAGGGGTCTCATACAAGCCCTTAGCATACATCATTGCATATGTCATAGAATAAAAGCGCAAAATGTAAAACTTTTTCTTCAACAATCGAAGTCATTTCTATAGATCAAAAAAAGTCTAAACACTATCTCATTGGCCATCTAATACAATATTCACCTACACATATAGGGATGCAACCCTTACATAGTTCAAAAATGAACTATAAAGAAACTACTAAGGCATCTACTAAGTCAGATGTTTATCCCCGAACTCGAGGACTCATCAACTAGCTTGGAGGACCACTTATTCCCAACCTTGAACCAATAGATCCCATCTTAATGAACCAACCCCCTACATTTGTAGAAAACATAGAAATATGGGTTAGCACAAAAATGTACCAAGTATGGTAGTTGTGCATAAAACCATTAAAACATGAATGAAAAGGGACATTTCATTTGAAATCATGCTTCATGCCATTTTTGAACATCATCTTTGAAATAGTTGGAGAATGAAACCAATAAGGAAACTCAAATACATTTCATTATAACCTGAGAGATATGATTATAACAGCAAGCATAGTCTCCAATATCAATTTAATACACATCCCAATCTTCATAATACATAGCCTCCAATTATACAAGAATACCCGGTTAAATACCAAGCCCATCACATCATGAAGTAATCATCAAATAAGCAACCTCTAAAACATACTTGTGCAATGTATGGTAACTACCATGTATTTACAATGTAAAACACAAATCCAATATCACATTCACATAAACCTTCATAACATAATGGAAACATCACCTTAGCAACCCTAAAAGCATACTTGTGCAATGTATAGTTGGCATCACATAATACCTACTATACTAAGTATCCATTTAGAATCACCTTGGTGACACATATCAAATTTAGACCTCATCATAATCCATAATCATACATAAGCCATAATCATACTCATTACATATACATAAGGAGAGTCATACCATAACAACAATCCAATCAACATATATCATATCTTCATGTCTTA
This sequence comes from Solanum commersonii, assembly GCA_029007595.1. Taxonomy (NCBI): domain Eukaryota; kingdom Viridiplantae; phylum Streptophyta; class Magnoliopsida; order Solanales; family Solanaceae; genus Solanum; species Solanum commersonii. The sequence goes on from JAJTWQ010000324.1 coordinate 140,059, forward strand.
CCATACCATAATGAACCAACCCACAATCCCTTTCAAAACTTACTAGTGTAGTATAAAAGTGAAGTCAAATACCCCCACTCCTACTAAGTAAACTTATCAAGCAATCACAAGTATAGTTCAAGTCATAGTCATTATCTTATTACATAGGGAGAATAACAATAACCGACATAGACCATATGAGCTATATGGAATCCGGTGTCATATAACCCCACACCGAAAGAAGGCGTCCTACTTGCCTAAGGTAGAACTAAACATATATAGCTATAATGTGGATCCACTAGCTAAGACCTATGCGGGCACATAGTTATCGGATAGGGAGATTGCTTCTAGAAACCCGGCCTATTGTATAAGCGAGAGAGTTTCTATCTCATGAGAGCATATGTAGAAAACTCAGCCCTCTCTATAGAAATAGAATAGCATGATAGAAGCCCTACCCTATAGCAACTGTAAATATCGAATCAAGTCTCCGCTCTTTAGTCTCCTCGTCCTACCGGGGTCCGCCTCTTATTCCACATTCCTATACTAATCTAATTTGGGTCTCGACTTCTCCGTTATGATCGTGTTTTGTACCCCTACTAAGAACATGAGAGATGGAACTATGACTCACGGAAGTGATATATTAGTGCCTTATGCGAGAGACTCCCGCTGAAAAACATTCTTTTTTTGACAAAACCTGCCACCAAGCTTTGAGAAGTCGCTAACTTGCTCATTTTGAGATAGGGCCCAGTCACCCCCCTTCTTCTCGACCTCTGGCAGTCAAGCAGACTCTCTACCGTGCGTGTGCCTATTTCACTTTAAGAGGTATCAAAGCGGAGTTTTGGGTAAAAACCTTTTGATTTTTGCTAATTCTCTTCTTGTTGTACCATGTACATGACAGCCCCTCAATCCTTATTTGAAGGGAAAGATAATAGATTTTCTCTGAAAGGAATTAAAACCTAAGGAGTTACAACTCTTCCCGCCCCTATCCTTACAGTCAAGTGGCTGAACGTCCCTCTCTTTACCCTCTATAGCTGAACTTTCTTACTTATGCGATGAGGAGCTTACTTAGTATTGAAATCTCCTACTGTATTATCGGGAAGGTCTCTACTTCATTTTTTGATATCCACTCGGTGCTAAGCATTATTCTACAATTATACATAATTAGTATGGAATTGTATCTATATGTGTGACGGTATACTTTACCCTTCGTTCAATACAACTCACTAAATAGCTCATAGATTCATTTAAGTGAGAATTACCTTTCACCTTAGAATCATTAACATGTGAGTAAACCTTGCACATGATACATATAGTGTTTTATGAGAATAACCTTTCATTCAACACAACAATGCTACTCTATTTATAGCACATCATATCGTATATAGTCATATATTATCTCATGGTCATGTACAACTCATGCATAATAGTATGTAAATGTGCATATGAGAACTAGCCTTTCAATCGACACCATAGATACATCATATTCATATATATGCATGGAGTGTGTGTGTGCATAATTGTCCTCACAATGGCACAACAACAACAACATTATCATCATAGATACTTCCCTTCTCAATGGAGTCACAACATGTACATAATATCCTAACTAATGCACGATTCACATATATTGCATTTAAGGATCTTAGACAATGTAAAGCAACATATCTAATATTCATCACAATAGACATGGATACATTCATCATAGCAACACCATCATGATCGTAACATAACATTCATATTCATATCGTATTATACTTAGTCATATCTAGGGTTGTAAGGGAGAGTGACCTTATCTCAACACTACAATCCTCCATCATAAGTGGATCAACAATTAATAATTAGAATACCTGACAAGTAAACATCCCCACCATAAGTGGATCAATCCATTCATATATAATACCTTCACATAACATACTTTCATAGATTTCCCTTCAAGGCCAAGAGTCAAGATCAAGTCTAACATCTTATATTTGGCACAATAGATAGAAGAACATCATAATCCAACAACATAACCAATATGATCATTTTCAAGGTAATTCATATCTAAAAGATTCTATCATATTCCATACATGTCAAGGTGATCTAAAGTAAGGCCATTCATCAAGAAATTCATCCACCCTAGATGATCACATCTAACCCCTCAATTTGCCTCTTTCGTGATATCACCCTAGACCAAGTCAATTTCATCTTAGATTCATAAGGTAATCAAGAATACATGGAAAACTATACTTAGATCTTGTAATTACATCATAAACAACTATAATTCAATCAATTAAATCAACTTCTAGCAACATTCATTGTGTAAAGAAAAGCCTTAGCTAGGGTTGGGGGAAAACTCATGGATTCTTTATATTTGTTATTAAAACCATCTAAAATCAGTGGTATTACCAATAATAAACATAGTTCAATCATTAAGAACAACTTAGAAAGGAATCCATGGGGTTGAGTTGAAACCCTAGATTTTGAATATTTCTAGAATTGAATTAAAATATTTTGAGAGGGCTCCATGGGTAATGGCTACCCATGGATGAAAACCACCATACCTTAGGTGTAGAAACCCAAGAAAATCCTAAGATAAAGCCTCCATCTTCAAACCCCTAGGTTGGTTTCTTCAATGGTGTTCTTGGAGAGAAGACTTTGGGAGAGAAAGGGAATTGGGTTTTGATTGGGGGGTCTTGACTTGTGGTGAGTTTATCACTTAGTTTAGGGACTTATTCAACCTATATAAGTCATTTCATTAACTCCCTAGGTCCTTAATTAATTAGCTAACTTAATTCCCAAACCCCCAACGTAAAACTAAAAGTCATAAAACTGGCAGCATCTACGGACCTCAACCTACAGACCGTCGTTTGATCTACCGTCCATAGTTTGGGTTCGTCGATTGGACCTGGGACTGACAGTGCTTCACTATTTCGGCCATAACATTTTACTCCAAGATCGAAATTGGGAAAACTCGATGGCATTGGAAAGAGGACTCAGAGACCTTTAATTGGATAGGTAATAGAACACCAAATTCGTTATGAGCTATGAGATATGACCATTTAAAGTTGACACTCGTTCCTAACTAAAACTGAAAAAACTTGCAGCACCTACGGCCCTCTACCTACGGACCATAGGTGGAGTTACGGATCGTTCAGTCCCTCCGTTGTTTGGTACTGAGGCTTGACTATGGGAGCTAAGGCTCCTTAGACTAAGTCCTTACCTACGGAGCTTGACCTACGAGGCGTCACTTGCCTCCTTAAGTCAAGCTATTTTTGGCAGCTTTTGGCCAATGTTGGGGTCCTTCTCAAGGACCCCTAGGGTGGTCTTGGGGGGGTCGTACCCATACGTTTAACCCCTAAACATAGTGTTCTAAATGTGGGAGTCACTTCTACAAGTTTTCACCCTTAAACAACACTCCAAACTTCAACAACAAGACCCTTACAACTCACTAGTTCCAATGACTAGTTTTCGGACGTTATAGCTTAACGTTTGACCTACGGGAAGTCACTTGCCTTTATAAGTCAAGCTACTTTTGACAGCTTTTGGCCAAAGTTGGGGTCCTCCTCAAAGACCCCTAGGGTGGTCCTTGGTGGGGTCGTACCTATGCGTCTAACCCCTAAACATAGTGTTCTAAATGTGGGAGTCACTTTTATAGGTTTTCACCGTCAAACAACACTCCAAACTTCAACGACAAGACCCTTACAACTCACTAGTTCCAATGACTAGTTTCCAGACATTATGTCGTTTCTTAACGTTTGACCTCTAAAATCACCAAACTAACTTCAATAGCCATTTTTCATCATTTAAACAAGTTTCCAACTATAAACTAACATGTGAGGCTCTATTTCAACCTACTAGATTTAGTCAAGCCTTAACTAGGTCTTATTAGTTCGTACCGGGTGTTACACCTTTACACTCAGCCCCGTTACAAGCCTTGTTAAGTCCTTTGTGATCTTGAGAAAGTCAAAACAAATGTTGATTGGAAAATACGGGCTAACATATGAGTGAAAGCATGCATTGTGTTCATCTTTGTGAGTGTGAGCGTTGTATCTGATTCTTGATCTTTAAATTGATTATACCTTTGCATGTGAAAATGGAATCATCATTTGTGTGAGGGTATTCGAAGGCTTTTGTTGAGTTTGAACTTGCATTTGAAGAAAGTATTGCGAGATTGAGAGTCTTTGGTAATGGTGTGTCATAACTTGAATCTTTGAGTACACAATTGATCTTTGCATAAGTAAATTGACTCTTGTTAGGTGCATTCATGATTGAGTCTTGTGTAGCATTATTCGAGACACCCTTTTTGAACAGCTGAACTTGAGTTTGCTTGAGGACAAGCAAAACATTAAGTTGGGGGTGTTGATGAGTCCACAAATTGGACTCACTTAAGGCTATGTTTTAATAGAAATTGTGTCCTCAAATGCTTATTTTATCTCAATATTTGATGAAAACCCTTAAGTTTCAGGTATTTGAAGTTTTAAGGAAAGCATGGACATTACGTCACAAAAAGGAACAAAAAGGCTAAAAAAATAAAGAAATGAAGGCCTGAAGATCACCGAGTCCACTTGGCAAGTCGCTGAAGGGTCTTACTTTGCCTTTTGTTCCAGTGTGCTGAGCCTTGAATAAAAGGATCATGTTGTTGGAAACCGGGAGCAGTCAGCGCTTCGTCGAGCAGTACCAAAAAGTAGTACCATACCACCTAATAAACCAGAGCACGACGATGTTGAAGGCTGGAGAAAGATGGCAACGAACTAAACTAAAGGGCGAATCGCCAGTTGATCGGTGATTCCGACTAACGACGCCAAACGATCTACTGTAGCACAAATCTGTGATAACTATAAATACTAGTTAGAGTTTTAGTTTTAGAAGGGAACAATTATTATAATTTTCACTTAGATTCGAACAATTATTAAAGTTTTCATATAGAATAGTACTTTTTGAGGGTTTTGAAGACTTGAAGAAGAAGAGGGTTTCATCTCCAAGGATTTGGACTTGGGTCTCTTAGATTCTTCATTCTTGGCCTGTAACAAGACTTAAATCTTCATACCCATTTGAATGAAAGTTCATTTAGGTATAAATTTCTATCTCATGATGTGTGGCTAAAAACCCCAATTCTTGGGGTCTGATTTAGCGAATATGGGTTAAGATAATTGTTGGGTCTTGCTTGTTGATAGTTTAATCGTGGTTTAATTGTGATTTCATTTAGTGGTTGTGGATAAATTTAATGAATTTGTAGTTGCAAATAAAAGTTTATTTATTTCTTTTCGGCTTGCTCGAAAGAGAGAGGTTGTAAAACCAAGACCACTAGATTGATGGCCAGTGCGAGTGGGTCAATATGAGGTTCAACTCGAGAGAGTGAACCCTAGTCCCACGTCCACACACTCAGCTCGAGAGAATGAGTGGGTTAAGGCGTAGGATAGTCTTCATGCGGCAAGTGGGTGTCCGAGGAAAATGCATTTGAAACGGGATAAGTTGCTCAAGAGAGAGCTTATCCCCCTTAAAACTTAGCCTAGTCACAATTACTCTTTGAATCTTCTATTGAAACCATGCACCCAATAATCTAGCTCAACCCGTATTCCCGTCACATCCCAAGGATCCCCTCTCATTGCTTAGAAACCCTTGTTTATTTTGTTGTTTTTCACTTACTAGTGACAAGCCCCCGCCCCCCCCCTACCCACCCATTGTTAATTGACACATTTGTGTCCCCCCTTTAATTTACAATGTCTTACTCGTTAATGTCTTTAGCTATGACTAGTTAGAACTAAATTTTGTTTTTCTATAAATTCTCAAAACCAGTTTCTTGGGACGATCCCAACCCTTGGTTGGGTTACTAAACTATTGTACAATCGTAGACACTTGCATCAGAAGTTGTGTCTTGATTACGCAAACATCAAATTCACACCTCTATCTGAAATAATGGACACCAGAACTCCATGAAGTTTGACTATCTCTTGAATGTATAATCTGGCATAATCTTTTACTAAAAAAGTACTCTTTACTGGTAAGAAATAGGTTGATTTAGTCATTCGATCTACAATCAGCCAAATCAAATCATACTGCATGCGGGATCGCAGCAAGCCAGTATTGAAATCCATATTGATGATCTCCCATTTCCATTCCAGAAGATCTATATTCTGAGCCATACCACCAGGCTTTTGGTGCTCTACCTTAACTTGCAGACAATTCGGGCACTTAGCAATGAACTCTGCAATACACCTCTGCATACTACTCTACCAATAGACTTCTCTCAACTCACGATACATCTTTTTGGAATAAGGATGGATAGAGTATCTGGTGCTATGAGCTTCCTCCATAATCCTCTCTTGGAGGTCATCAGCCCTTGGTACACACAATCTACCTTGATACCTCAACACACCATCTCCCCCTTGTTCAAAAGCCATCATTTTCTACTTATGAACATTTTCTTTCAATTCAAGCAAAATAGGGTCTTGATCTTGCTTCTCTTTCACTTCAGACACTAGTGATAATTCAGCCCATTTCATCATCACCACTCCGCCTTCATTGGAATCCATTAATCGGACTACCAATCGTGCAAGTCTCTGCACATCTTTGGCTAATAATTTTTTGTCCCCCTCAATATGAGCATTACTACCCGTAGACAACCTGCTCAAAGCATCAGCAACAACATTAGCCTTACCAGGGTGATAGAGAATAGTCATGTCATAGTCCTTGAGTAAATCCAACCACCTCTTATATCTGAGATTAAGCTCTTTCTGACTGAATACATACTGGAGACTCTTGTAATCGGTGAACACATCTACATGAACACCATAAAGATAGTAATGCCATATTTATAAAGCGAATACTACAGAAGGCAACTCTAGATCATGGGTTTAGTAGTTCTTCTCGTGAACCTTACACTGTCTGGAGGCATAAGCTATAAATTTTCCATTTTGCATCAATACACAGCCCAATCCAACTCTGGACGCATCACAATACACAACAATGCCTTGTGTACCCTCCGGTAAGGTCAACACTGGGGCAGTAGTCAATCACATTTTCAATTCATAAAAGCTTTTCTCTCAAGCTTCAAACCATTGAAACTTCGCTGTCTTCTGAGTCAAGGTTTTCAACGAGGATGAAATAGATGAAAAACCCTCAACAAACCGTTTAAAATAACCAGAAAATTTAGCATACAACTCTCTATCTTTGAGAGTTTGGAGAACTATTTTGAGATGACTAGCATGATCTTCCTCATTTCTTGAATAAATCAGAATGTCATCTAGAATAACAAACATATCTAGATATGGTTTAAACACTCTATTCATAATGTCAAGGCTGCAAGAGCATTAGTCAAGTCAACAGACATAACTACAAACTCATAATGACCATAGCGGGTCCTGAATACTGTCTTCAGGATGTCACTTTCCCTTACTCTTAACTGATGGTAGCCAGATCTAAGCTCTATCTTATAAAATCAAGTGGCACCCTAAAGTTAATCAAATAGATCATCAATACTCAGAAGGGGATACTTATTCTTTATAGTAACCTTGTTCAATTGGCGATAATCGATACACATCCTAAGTGAACCATCGTTCTTCCTCACTAATAAGATCGGAGCGCCCCATGGTGAGACACTAGGTCAAATAAAACCTTTATCAAGAAGATCTTCCAACTATTCTTTTTGCTCTTTTAACTCAGCTAGAGCCATTCCATATGGAGGAATAGAAATAGGTTGAGTATCAGGAAGAATATCTATATTAAATTCAATTTCTCTCTGAGGAGGGACTTCGGGAAGATAATCTCGAAATACCTCTAGAAACTCACTCACAACTGAAACTGACTAAATAGACGGTGTCTCAACACTAGAGTTATTAACTCGGACTAGGTGATAGATACACCCCTTGGAAACTAACTTTCTGGCCTTAAGGTATGAAATGAATCGACACTTGTGCTCAGCTAAACTACTCCTCTACTCTATAATTGGTTCATTAGAAAACTGGAACTTGACTACTCGAGTTCTACAATTAACTGAGGCATAACAAGCATGAAGCCAGTCCATACCTAAAATAACATCAAAATCCACCATATCTAGCTCAACTAAATTAACCATGGTGTCCTTGTAATTGACAAAGATGGTACAATCACGATAGACTAGTTCTACTAGAATAGAATCACCAACCGATGTGGAAAAGTCAAAAAGTTGTTCAGGGGAAATGTCGAACTTCATGGCTAAATACAAAGTTACTAACAACAAAATCGCATCGGGATAAAGCAAGGCATAAACATCGTAAGTAAAGACTTTAAGCATACCCGTGACAACATCTGGTGAATTTTCCTAATCCTGGCAACTAGCTATAGGATACAGACGATTCACACCACCGCCTGTTCCTGAAGCAGCTCCTCTTTAGGTATTTCTTTTTGTTGGGGCTGCTGAAGAAGATTGGGCTCTGTTGCCCTCATTTCTCTCCCTATTCTTGGGGCACTCCTTGGAAAAGTGACCCGTCCTTCCACACATGTAGCCAAGATCTGTGCCAATATGACATTCTCCCGGATGGAGCTTACCACACTTACCACAAAGTAGGTTGCGATGGACCCTTTGTGCTACACTGCCCTGCGACTAAGAGCCTTGAACTCTAAAATTCTGGGAGTTTTAATTCTTGAAATCATTCCACTTCCTTGGTGCACGTGCACTAGCTAATGATGGAATAGGTCCAGATGACCTTTGCTGAAAAGGTGATCGGTTCATGTTCCTAATCTTCTTCTGGTCGGACTCATGACTAGCATCTTAGCCCTCTTGCTACGGAGCTCATCCATGTCCTTCAACTTGTCTTCCTCAACCTGCTGCACATGAATCATAAGCATGGCTATGTCCATGTCTCCTATCAGCATAGCCGTCTTACCTTTCTTGCTCGATAAGCGGGATAGTCCAGACACAAACAAGCTCATAATGCTCCTCATATCAGCCACCATATCTGGAGAATAGAGAGACAGTTGAGTGAACTTGAGGCTGTACTCTTGCACACCATGGATTCTTGTTTCATATTCAGAAACCTCTTACTTTTGCTTCCCTCAGCTCGCGCGAAAATAATTTCCCTAAGAAGGCATCTTCAAACACAACCCAAGTCAGTTGTAGTGCCCCTTTGACCTTGTTTTTCTTTCACTGATCAAACCAAATCCTAGATAGACCTTTGAGTTTGTAAGCAACAAACTCCACACATTCAACATCAACAACATGTATGACCTCAAACACCCTCCGCAGTTCATCCACAAAGCTTATAGATCCTTATTGAGCTTTGACCCAGTGAACTTCGGGGGACTCATTATTAGAAATTCTCGAACCCTGGATGCCTCATTTCCATCTTGATTTTCAGTTCCTTGGCGACCAATTTGTGTTGTCACTACTTGAGGTAACATTTGAATTGCATTCAAAAATTCAGCATTTGTGGCATCTCCCTGAGATGGTTGCACTTATGGTGCACTGGGAACCCCTTGATCTTGAGGGTTAACATTCCTTCTAGCAGGACGTCCTCGAGCAGCTCTTTGTGGAGGCATGATCTAAAAGATACGCGTAAGCACGAGTTAGAAGAAGCTTTCATAGAGTTAAACTTTATCGCACGAATAGGACTAGAAAAAAGTGAAGTGTTTTCCTAAATGTTGTAGCCTCGTAATTATAGACGTGGCGCGCTTCACACCGTTAACTAAGACTCAATAGACATAGCTTCATAGATACCCTAGGACTCTGGAACTCTATGCTCTTATACCAAGTTTGTCACACCCTGAGACTACACCCTGGACATGACCGGCACTCGAGAACCATTTTTTATCCCCAAGCAAACCTTTGGCCTGGCTACATGACTTACATGGCATTAAACAATATGCGAAAGCTTAAATAGGTGAACAAATGAACATTTAAGAAAGTCTTAAAATATTGTCTTTGATAAATACTTAACAAGAACCATGAGTAAAACAGAATATACTGAGAAAACAATGGAAACATCTACTCAATCTGTTTGTGAAGTCTGTAATTATGTGTGATGGATGTCGGGATAAAACCGAGGACACCTCCTAAAGATACTAACTAAAATGAAATGGAGTCCTCTGAAAGCAAGGAGGCCTCACCAAATGCTGTTTGCGAGTGGATAATGATCTCAATGATTCGCATGTTGATAATCCTGAATACCTATAGCTGCATCATGAAATGATGCAGGTCGAATGACGTCGGTACAATGAATGTACTGGTACGTGAAAAGGTTAGCGTAAATAATAATCTTTCTTTGAAGGACTGAAACAACATAACTGGATTAATACATGAATGTGAACTGAAAACCCATTTAAGCTTTACAATATAATATGTAATGAAAGCAACATGAAAATAATATACTTTACTTGTGGGGATTTTCTCTAACCTATAGCCATTTTCATGATCCTAGTAATGATACAACATTTCCCCCCACGTTGCCAAGGCCACCTTATACTTTGTCGGGGTATAGTATGATATCGTGACTATGGATCCATCTAATTGGCATTCTCAGAGACAGTGAGGAGTTGCCTGAAGAGTCAATGTTATCTTATCCTATGATGGCTACGTAGTTCTGTGGGACTTCCGAATCGTAAGATAGTCTAACCCAACTCGATGCTTGATACTACTCCCAAAATAATAGATATAACATTATGCTCAATTCTCCCATTACAAGGAATGTACTTCTTACTTGATTGAAATACTTTTCAAACACTAGACGTGTTTACATTCTTTAAAACGTGTACTTGTAAACTTATCTTTCAAGTTCAATAATCACCATAGATATATAAGAATACATTTAGTTATACAAATAGCATTTGAAAACTCATAAGTGTTTATAAAATAAAACATTTGAACTTCCCTCTTAACTTTACCATGACTTGAAAATGTGAGTTTAAGAATGATGATTAGAATATACATAAGATTTTTCAATGATTAATGGAGGTTTGGATAGTTGATAATAAGAAGAGAATGACAACTCATCTCAAAGGAAAAAATACGAAACGAGAATAGAAAAAGAACCATTTACCGAGGGTCTTAATGGGTGAACTACTAGCGTGTCACGCCAAGCCCCCATTTACTGGGGTCTGATTAGGCGCACTGTTGCCGTGTTGTGCCCGGCCTACATTTACTAGGTGTCTGATTGGGTGCACTGCTGGCACATCACAGTAGGCTCCCATTTACTGGGTGTCTGATTGGGCACACTACTGGCGCATCGCACCAGGTCCCCTGGCCCCTTGGGGGAGCGATGCCCCACCTCAAACCTAGAATTTTGATGAGTTTTTCTCGTTCAATTCATGGCCTAACCCCCTTAGAATCGAATAATTCATTCCCAAACTCATTTTAATCCATAAACCCAACAAAATTCATCGAAAACTCACTCAATTATACCAAGAATAACACTCATTCGCAAAAACCTTACTTTAACAATCCTACCTGACTCCATTGATAAAGAATGAAGTAAAACCCTAAGAATTCCTCAAGAACCTATACATAACAATTTCATGGATGATTTAATGAAAGAAATACATGTTTGGCATGAGAATGCACATATCCATCACTATGAGAAACTTCAATTACCTCGAAAAAACCAAGTTCTTGGCGATTTCTCCGAAATCTTGAAGAACTTGAAATCTTTTTTTCTCCACGTGAATTTTTCCCTAGCTTTATTTAATCTTTAGACTTATACGTAAACTGATTTTAATTAGATTTGACCCCTAATATATTACTAGAAACGTTTAAAGCTAATGGGGTAAGGAAAAGACCAAAAAACCCATCATTAATTTGGGTAAATTTTCTTTAGGTGGACAAGCTAACTTCACACAGGAATATCTTCGTCATCCAAACTCAAAAATTAGCAAACTCGGTGGCATTGAAAAGAGAATTCAAATATCTTTCATTTTAGATCTTATGGGCCACGTAGCTCATCCTGTATTGAATGTTATGGTCGTTTGAAGTTAACCCAAAACTCTCAACTTAAGCATAACTTGCAAAATTCTCAATTTGGCTCTTTCCAATTTAGTTCTTTTTAAAATTAGCTCTTTCGAGTACCGAGATGTTATAGATTACATATGTGGGAGAAGGTTAATACCGAAGTCTATTTCCCTCTCAGGAGGAATACCGAGAAAATCATCTAAGAACCTACCAAAAACTCATTAACAATGGGGATTGACTCAAGAGTAGGGGTATCAGAATCTATATCCCTCACCCTAACTAAATGTTTATGCAACCCTTAGAAATCATCTTTCTAGCTTTAAGACAAGAAGAAAACTGACCCTTAGGCATAGAGTTTCCCCATTTCCACTCTAGAATGGGTTCATTTGGAAACTGAAACTTGGCTACATGGGTTCTACAATCAATTGAAGCATAACATGCATGCAACCAATCCATACCAAGGATAACATCAAAGTCTAGTATATCAAGGTCAACAAGAGAGACTCTATGGGACAAGAAGACAAGAAACTTTCTATAGACCCTCTTTGCCACAATAGAATCACTGATGGGAGTAGAGATAGAAAAAGGATCTAACAACACATCCGGAAAAATATCAAACCTCATAGCCACATATGGCATTACAAAAGACAAGGTAGCACCGGGGTCAAGTAAAGCATAAACATCAAGTTGGAAAACATTCAACATACTGGTAACCACATCGGGAGAACCCGCTTGTTCACCACACGTCTAAAGTGCATAGAATCTATTTTGCTTTGGAGCACTTGGTCCTTGAGACGTATTTCCAACGCTGCCATGTTTGCTTAATTCCAAGCTCGGAGTAAAAAGTTATTCTCATTTTAGTGAAGGCCTCTCTTTAAAGGCACCTCAATCATTTTTAGAAGGGTAGTTTGGTCTTTTCCTATCCCTTCTAAGATTATCCGCTGAAATGATGTTAGTTCAATTTTTCACGTTCTTTAACACTTAGGGGAATTAGAGCAAGGCTCCAAGAAGGGAAAAACTAGGTTTTCAAGCGCTCTTTAAAATGCCAACAATTCTTGCCAAGAACCTTCATTCTTTCCATGTATGTAGGGCTTTTCAAAGTCTTGTACTTGTTCGTCTTCACCCCCTAAATCTCAATTTAGTCAAGAAATTGTTACATCTAAAGTATCCATTAGTACTTCTTGATATTAGAATTCACTTCTTTAACAAATTGTTACAATTCTTTTGTTTTGTGAATCCTATATTGTTATTCATCTTAGACTTACATGAACCCTATTAAGTTGGTTAAGTTATGTTTCCCAAAGGAATTGTATGAAGTTCTCATGTATTAATTGTGGGTTTGAGAAAAAAGAAGAGTTTAGGAAAAACTTCCCAATTCTAAACTAGTTCGAAGCTTTATTTTTTTTTAAAAAAAACATTATGGGGGTCGCTGGGGAAAGGCTAAGGTGGCGCACCAACAATGCCCCTGAACCCAATCCTAGTACTTTGGGTCATAAGGCAGCGCACCAACAGTGCACCCAAACCAACACCAGTTCTTTAGGGCTCGGTGATGCGCCGGCAGTGTGCCCAAATATGACCTAGTTCTTTAGGGCCCGATGCCAGCACTACGTTAGGGGCCACAGTGCCAATTCTTCCGTGTTTCATTTAGTGCGTGTTCCTTAAAGTTGTGGCTATGTTTCCCTTTTCTATATTAACTCATACAAGCTCCGTTTACCTTTGAATTTCCTTATATATCCTAATAACGTGTCTTGGTGTGCATTCAAAACTAAATTGAGTTTACAAGAAAAGTTTAAGGGCTATATTTTCAAAAAGAATATAAGAATTTTCAAGGCTATGCATACCGATCTTGGTCTTGAAGGATAAGTCCATAAGTATACGTTTCAATGCAATTATGAGTTATATTTTTGAAACGTACTTCAGTAATGTAATGGCCCCTTTCTTTGTAAAGAGTGAATTGAGCATAATTGATATTTATTATTTTGAGAGTAGTATCGCGCACTTAATTGGTTTAGAGTCTTTTATAACTCAAAAGTCCCATAAAACTTATTAGCCATCGTAGGATAGGGAAGCATTGATTCGTCATGTGAATTCTCACTGCCTCTAAGAAGGCCTATTATATGGATCCATAGTTACAATATCATATCATCCTATACCCGGCCAAAGTATAGGATGGCCCTTGCAATGTGGGTGAAACTATCTAAATATTTCCTCTAACTCATGCTTACACATGTCTTTTCAAATCATGCCTCCACGAAGAGATTTTTGAGGGCGTCCTACTAGGAAGAATGTTAATCTTCAATGACAAGGAGTACCAAATGCACTAGAAGTGCAACCCCCATGGGGAGATGTCACCAATGTTGAGTTCAGGAATGTCATTCATATGTTGACTCAAGTGGTGACAGCACAGGTTCATTTCCAAGGAGCAGGCCATTATGATGTGAATGGTACATAAATAGTCTAAGAGTTTATAAGAATGAATCCCCCGAAGTTCACTAGGTTGAAGCTGAATGAAGACCTAGAAAACTTCGTGGATGAACTTCAGATGGTGTTTGAGCTGATGCATGTTGCTTATGTCGATCTTGTAGAGTTGGCTATGTACTATCTCAGAGGCATTACTGGGATATTGTAGGATCTGTGGATGAAGAACAAGGCAGAAGGGGCACCATAGTTGAGTCAGGATGTGTTTAAAGATGTTTTGTGGGCGCTTTTTTCCCCGAGAGTAAAGGGAAGAAATGGTAAGATAGTTTCTTAACATGAAGTAGAATTCTATGAGTGTGCAATAGTACAGCATCAAGTTCACCCAACTATCCCGTTATTCTTAGGAGATTGTGGCTAATATGAGGAGCAGAATGAGCTTGTTTATGCCTAGATTATCCATCTTATCGAGCAAGAAAGGTAAGGAGGCTATGTTGATAAGAGATATGGACATAGCCAAGCTCATGATTCATGTGCAGCAGGTTGAGGAAGACAAATTGAAAAACAGGGAAGAGTTTCGTAGTAAGAGGGCTCAGACAAAAATCATAAGACAGCTAGTAGAAGAAAGGAAATATAAATTGATCATCCTTTCAGCAAAGGTCATCAAGGCCTTCTCTATCGTCAACTAGTATGCATAAACCAAAGAGTAAAAATGATTACAGAAACTAGAACTCCTAGAGTTTCAAAGCTCAAGGTTCTCAATCGCATGGCAGTTTGGCGCAAGGGTTCACTCGCAACCCACTTTGTGGTAAGTATAGTAAGCTTCATCCTAGAGAACATAGTGTTGGTACCGATGGTTTCTTCAAGTGTGGAAGGACAAGTCACTTTTCGAGGGAATTCCTTAAGAACAAGCAGTGTAATGGGGGCAATAAAGCCCAATCTTCTTCAGCAGCTCTAGAAGATAGATATAGCCAGAGATGAGCTGCTCCAGGAATAGGCAGGGGTATGAATCATCTCTATGCTATAGCTAGTCGCTAGGATCAGCAGAACTCACCAGATGTTGTCACTGGTATGCTTAAAGTTTTTACTTTTGATGTTTATGCACTACTTGATCCAGGTGTGAGTTTGTCTTTTGTGACTTCTTATGTAGTCATGAAGTTCGGCATTTCTCTCGAACAACTTCTTGAGCCCTTCAGTGTTTTTAACACCTATTAGTGATTCTATTCTAGCAGAATGAGTCTATCGTGATTGTAACATCTTTGTCAATCACAAGGACACCATGGCTAACTTAGTGGAGCTAGATATGGCGAACTTTGATGTTATTCTAGGTATGGACAAGTTTCATGCTTGTTATGCTTCAGTTGATTGTAGAACTCGAGTAGTCAAGTTTTAGTTTCCTAATTAACTTGTTTTAGAGTGGATGAGTAGTTCTGCAAAGCCAAAGGGTTATTTCATGTCATACCTTAAGGCTAGAAAGTTATTTTTTAAGGGGTGCATTTATGATTTAGTCCAAGTTAATGACTCTAGTGTTGAGACACTACCTATTCAATTAGTTATAGTTGTGAGTAAGTTACCAAAGGTCTTTTCGGATGATTTTCCCGAAGTCCCTCCAGAGAGAGAAATAGACTACAAAATAGATATTCTTCCCGATATGCAACCTATATATATTTTGCCATATAGAATGGCTCCACTTGAGTTAAATAAGTTAAAAGAGCAGTTGAGAGATCTTTTTGATAAGGGTTTCATCCAACGAAGTATCTCACCTTGGAGCGTTCTGGTCTTATTCGTGAGAAATAAAGATGGTTTCCTTAGGATATGTATCAATTAAAGCCAGTTGAACAGGGTCACCATAAAGAATAAGTATCCCCTTCTGAGAATTGTTGATCTTTTTGACCAACTTTAGACTGCCAGTTGTTTCCCTATTATACACCTCAGATCTGGCAATCATTAGTTGAAAGTGACAGAAAGTGACATCCTGAAGATAGCATTCAGGACCGTTATGGTCATTATGAGTTCTTTATTATGTCATTTGGCTTAACTTATGCTCCTGCAGCGTTCATGGATCTTATGAAGAGACTGTTTAAGCCATATATCGTCATGTTTGTCAATATACTTATTGATGACATATTGATATATTCGAAGAATGAGAAGGACGATGCTAGCCATCTCAAAATAGTCCTCTAAGCTATCAAGGATCGAGAATTATATGGCAAATTTTCTAAGTGTTAGTTCTGCCTTGAGTCTGTGGTGTTCTTAGGCCACATTGTATTTGGTGAAGGGATTTGAGTTGACACTCAGAAGATTGAAGTAGTGCAGAACTGGCACAGACTCAGATCTTTAATGGAGATAAGGAGTTTCGTAGGGTTGGCTAATTACTATAGGAGGTTCGTCGATGGATTTTCATCTACTTCATCCCTGTTGACTAAGTTGACTCAAAAACATCTAAGTTTCAATGGTCTGAAGCTTGTGAGAAGAGCTTACAAAAATTGAAAATTTTGTTAATCATTACTCCAATATTGACCCTACAGTGAGTACAAAGGGTTTTGTTGTTTATTGCGATGCGTCCAGAGTTGGACTTGGTTTTGTGTTGATTCAGCATTGTAAGGTTATAGTCTATGCCTCCAGACAAATTAAGAGTCATGAGAGGAACTACCTGACTTATGATCTCGCATTGGCAGCAATGGTTTTTTCTCTCCAAATATGGTGTCACTATCTCTATGGTGCTCATGTGGATATGTTCACAAACAATAAGATTCTCTGGTATGTTTTTAGTCAAAAGGAGCTTAATATCAGACAAATGAGGTGGTTAGAGTTGCTCAAGTATTACGACATGAGTATCCTCTATCACCAAGGTAAAGCTAATGTTGGTGTTGATGCCTTAAGAAGGTTGTCCATAGGGGGTACTGCTTATGTTGAGGAAGGCAAGAAAGAATTGTCTAAGGAAGTTCAGACTTGCACATTTGGTAGTCCATTTGTTAGATTCCAGTGAAGGTGCAGTTGCGCTGATGAATGGGGCTGAATCATCATTAGTGTCTGAAGTGAAGGAAAAACAAGACAAAGACCCTCTCTTACTTGAACTAAAGGAAAATGTTCATAAGCAAAAGGTAATGGCTTTTGAATAAGGGGGAGATGTTGTGTTGAGATATCAAGGTAGATTGTGTGTACCAAAGGTGGATGAGCTCCAAGAGAGGATCATGGAAGAAGCTCAAAGTTCCAGATATTCGATACATCCTGGTTCCACAAAGATGTACCATGACTTGAGAGAAGTCTATTAGTGGAATAGTATGAAGAGGTGCATTACAGATGTCGTTGCTAAGTACCCAAATTACAAACAAGTCAAGATAGAAAACCAAAGCCCAAGTTGTGTGGCTCTAAACATAGCTCTTCCGGAATAGAAGTGGGAGATGATTAATACATACTTCATTACTGGCTTATTGTGATCTCCTAGGAAACATGATTCAATATGGGTGATTGTAGATCAAATGACTAAATCAGCCCATTTCTTCCCAGTAAAGACCACAATTCAGCACAATATAATGCCATATTATACATCCAAGAGATTGTCCGACTACATGGAGTCCCTGTGTCTACCATCTCAGATACGGGTGCACAATTCACCGCTCAACTTTGGAAGTCTTTTCATAATGTTTGGTGTAACGACACGTAAAACGAATAAGTGAAACTAGAGATTAACTTATGTGTCTTTGAGTTGTCATGAGGTTTGAGGGTGTTTAATGTTGTTCCAAGCTTTGGTTGAGGGATTTAGGGGTCAAACATCAAGGTACGGCTCCCCAAGGACTACCCTAGGGGTCCTTCAGGAGGACCCTCGGCCTAACCCCCAAGGCCCCTTGAAACTAACAAACGACCCAAGCTTTGGTGAATCATGGAAGGGGACCACGCCCCATAGACCAAACCATGACTCGTGGTCTTGCTCTGTAGATCAAGCCCTCTTTTACCAAGCTACAGCCCCAGACCACGGACCTACAGGACGGTCCGTGATTCTAGGGCATGATTTGCACCTGCATTCAGTCAAGTGGGTTCGGCCAAAATAAGGGTGAATTGGTAAATTCACCTAGGTCTTTTTTGGTTGGGGGACGGTTTTAATTAGTTAATTATGGTATTTTAAAGGTTTTTAAAGTATTAAAATACATTTAGACCTCATTATTTCAAAACCCCAAATCAAAACCTCCCCTCCCCTCCAAAAGCTCTCTCTCTAGAAACCTCCATTGGAGGTGAAGGCTTCAAGCTTCCAAGGTCAAAATCTTCAAGTTTTTCAAGGGATTTTCGTGGGATTTCTCCATTAAAGGTATGGTGGTCTTCATCCTTGACTTATTATCTTTCAAGGACTAACTTCAAAGTGATTTCAAATCTTCAACGTTTACCCCAAAACCATAACTTTTAATCTATGCATAGGTTTGATTCAAAATGATTTTAAAAGGAATTATTGCATTGAATTATGCATGAATTATGGATTTAAAGATGATTTAAGATGATTTCTTCCTAGAACCCATGTTTTCCCCCAAATTCCTACGTTGTGATTTGAGATTGGGATTTGATTGATTATCATGGAATGTTAATTTTTAATGTTTACATGGATATAGAATTTTGAAATTATTCTATTACTCTAGCCTAATTGTATTGATCCACTTGAAAGGAGGTGATGTTTAGTTACTATGTATAATGTGAAGGATAAGCATGTGATTTCAATGATAGAATGATGATCTTGTATAGGATGTAAATGTGTTGTGATTGAAAGAATATTCTCACTTAACACTCATGAATATGGATGATGGAATGTGAAGGGTTCTATAATGTAATGTTGTATATATTAAATTGGTAGGCTTGTGCATCCTATTCTTGTATGAATGAATGTAAAAGTGATGTGTATCTTGAATTGGTAGGCTAAGGCATCCTCTTCTTGTATTGGTGAATGTGATCATGAATGAAGTATCTTGTATCGGTGAATGTGATCATGAATGAAGTATCTTGAATTGGTAGGCTTATCCTCCTCTTGAAATATGAATGTATCTTGACTTAATGTCGTAATGAAATGAATTGGTGGACCTAATGTTCGTAGCCTTTTCGTGAATGAATGAATGACCTAGAATTGGTAGACCTAATGTTGGTAGCCTTTATATGAAAGACTAATGAGGTATTTTAGGCTATGTCTTGAACCGCTAGACCTAAATGTGGCGGCCCTTCATGTTGAGTCTAGAAACCAATGTGATGATAAACTTTGAAGCGGTAGACCTAATGTTGGTGGCCCTTTCTTGTGTGAAATGATGAACCTTGTATCGATAGACCTAATGATGGTGGCTCTTCTTGGAAAGTCAATGAGATGTCCATAACGTACATTGAATTGGTAGACCTAATAGTGCTATCCCTTTCTTGTGTAATGTACCTTGGGTCGGTAGGCCTAATGTTGGTGGCCCTCTCAAGTACAACAATGTAATGTGAATGAACTACTCTATGGGAATGGAGGCTAAGCACCGAGTGGATATGACTAAGATGGTGACTAAGATGGTGACTCTCCTAATGTTATGTTATAGTCCAATGAACATCTTTCTTATCCCATAACTATGTACCTACATAGGATGTTTACTAGTTCTACCCTAGACAAGTAGAACACCTTTCTTCAGTGTGGGGTCATATGACACCAGATTCCATGATTTAGCTCTCACGGTCTATGTCGGTTAATTCCAATTCCCATCATGTGAGATGTCCATTATGGTTTCTTGATGAGTTCTATGAAGTGTGGGTGGTAGTATGGGATGCTATCCATGCATTGCATGAGTAGGCTTTGAGTGGGTCATAGTGAGTTCTCTAAGTCTTAATGTCTAATGTATGAATGTCCTCTTATGATAAAGTTAATGAGAATGATGATGTAATGTCAAATGAATGAAGGTGCTCTAAATGAAGTTAATGAAAAATGTTGACTCTTATATGCTTAAATGTAAAGATGCATGCTATACTTGGATTGTATTATGAGTTACTTCCTTGTCTTGACTTATCGTATATGAATGTGCCTTGTCTATGGTGACTTCAAAGGAGTACTTAGTGTGAGTAGCATTATGGGATACTACTTGAACATTGCACAAGTATGACTTAAAGTTGTCTTAGATGTTGGTCTTATTGTGATGATGTGACTTATGTAATGTTTATTTTCTTATATGCTTTATTGTGTAAAGGTGCAAAGAATGAATGTTAAATTACCTTTTGGTGGCCTAAAGGTGGTACCTTAGTGTGGGTGGTGGTATGGGACGCTACCCATACATTGCACAAGGTATAGCTTGAGGGTTACTTGAGGTGAAGTCTTAAGGTGAAGGTAATGGTTTATATGTTAGATTATGTCCAAATGTGAAAATATGACTTGTATGTTGGTTGTGACCTATATTATGCCTCTTTTATCAATGTTCAAGAAGTTTTACCAAAATGGCATATATCATGACTTTCAAACAAAAATGTCCATTTTAAACATGTTTTTGCATGGCTATCATACTTAGTACTTTTTATGGTAACCCCATTCTTCTCCATTTTTACCAAAGTGTAGGATTTGGAGATATTAGTGTTCTATGCTTGAGGAGTAGGTTTCTAAGGTGCTTGAAGATGAAGCCTTGGTGAGTCCTCATAGTTTTCAGGACAAAATCCACTATGTTCCCTTTATGTCTTTTAGTTTATGTTAAAGCTTTTGTATGGGCTAAGTCCTAATGTTGTATTCAAAGTGTTAGATGGTTTGAGACAAAGTCTAGAAAGTCTTCCGCATGCTTTTTATTGAAAATGTCTACGAGTGTAAAGAAAGTTTTAAATTCTTCTCTATTTTCCTATGTTCTTATGTTCAAGAATGCTATGAGGCTTGTATGAGACCCCATTGGGGTCGAGTACGCCATGTCGCATCTAGGGGCTAGCCTTGTGCCTTTCTCTTAGGCCTGCCCCTTTTTGGCTTGGCTCTTGGCATTGTACCCCCAACCATACCTTAAAAGGTCTTCTTAACTTAGGGGTCTAGTACTTACTTTAATGTTTAGCAACTAAACCCCTTAACTCTTGACATAAACCCCACATTAGGCTCTAGTTCAACCTATCATTTTATGAGTCGTTACATTATCCCCCACTTAGGAACATTCGTCCTCGAATGACACACTAAACACATTAAGGGAAAATGACTCAAGACTAGCAGCCCAACAATCAAGAAACATCATGAACAATGCATAAACATAGGAGGAAACATCAACTCCACATCACAAGTCTCAAATCACAACAACAAAGTAGGAACTACATCTACCAACTAATTATGTACCAAATGTTGTGTCACATATAAGAGACACAACATTTCATTAGACATAATCATCACATAAGGACCATCACCTAAGATAACTCTAAGTCACACTTATGTAATGTGCAAGTAGCATCCCATACTACTACTCACACTAAGTGCTCCTTTGAAGTCACCATAGACTAGGCACATTCATACTCAACAAGTCATAAAAAGGAAGTACTCATCTATCCAATCCAAGTATAGCATGCATTATTTCATTACACATATAAGCATTTACGTCACCTATTCATTAACTTCGTTAAGAACACCTTCATTCATTCAGACATAAGATCAACATTCTTCATTAACATGATCCTAAGAGTTCATTCATTTCATTAACATGATAAGGAGCACACCATGTCCTCCCTCAAATTCCTACTTGTACAATGCATAGATGGCGTCCCATACCACCACCCACACTAAGTAGTACATTCTTAAAAAGCCATAGTTCATTAACATTCTTTGTGGAGGTAAGCCTTAACAGACATAGACCATGAGATCTTAACATGGAATCCCGTTGTCACCCTCACCAGACAAAGGGACTCCTACTTGCCTAAGGTAGGACCAACGTTTTTATAGCTTAAGTGGATCCACTACCTAAACCTATGTGGGAACATAGTTTATGGGATAGAAAGATTGCTACTACATACTCTGCCTCAACTCACGGATGAGCATCCATATCAAGAGATTTCTACTAAGTACCCCACCTCAACTCACGGATGAGCACTCATCGCAATCCATATCCACTCGGTGCTTGGCATTATTCCCCACGATGTATTTGACATTCATTAGATTAAATACATTAAGGGATAAGAGATTGTTACTAGGTACTCCTCCTCTACCCATGGATGAGTACCCATCCCAAACCCCATATTCATTCATTGGAAAGCTCATAGATTCAAAGATGAGAATAGCCTATTCACCTAAGAATCCTATATTGTGAGAAAGTCCATTCACAATATGTCTTTGCATTCATTACAGTGCAATTAAGAATAGCCTTTCAATAGACCTAACATTCATTAACATTATCATAGAACTTCATTCATTAGCCATTCATAAGTGTATGTGAGTATGTGAGAATAGCCTTTCACATAAACCATTATCATTCATACAATTGCCTTCTAAGCATGTTTATAACACATTCATAGTAATCACACACCTATATTTCTCATCATAATAATACATTAGTCATTCATACTTTTCTTTACAAGGCCATGATCACAATAAACAAATTAAGTAAACACCTCCACCTTTCAAGTGGATCAATATCTCAAGAACAACTCTACTTTAACATGTAATTGATCATAACTTGCCCTTTCAAGGCCATATATCTCAAATCACCAACATACCAACAATTCACTATAATTAAGGCATATATAATGATATAATTCCATAACCCAAAGAAATTTAGATACAATTCATTCATAAGCCTTCATAATCACCAAACCCACTTCATAAAGGTACAATTTAGAAATTGAGAGAATTCATGGGTTCATAGAGTATTTTCATCATAAATCATCAATTAAACATTAATACAATCATAATTTGACATTAGAAATCTTTTGAAATCATTTGAGGAAAGAACCCATGAGATTAAGTAAAACCATAGATTTTCATAGTTTGAAATCTCCTTTGAATTGGGCTCGAATTAAATTTTAGACAAGGATCAAGACTACCATACCTTACTATTAATTCCCCCACAAAAATTGAAGAAGAAATACCTTGGAAATCCACCAACCCTAGCTTCAATGGCTTCATTTTTCTTCCTTCAGTTTAGAGAGAGAATATTTGGAAAGAGGAACTTCTTTTGGGTTTTAGAGAAATAAGGAGTTAATGACTTATTTTAGGACTTAAAACTGTATATACTAGTGATATAAACCATTTAAGATCAACCCCACACTTTAATTAAATAAAACGAAATTACTCAAACACCCTTAATTTGGGCAGCCCCGTCAGGGATCACTCCCACTTGTACGGGTCATGAGGGGAACCACAGCTCGTGGTCCCTTGACCAGTGTGCCTCTCCAACCTCACAAGCCCTCAAGGGGCTAAGGGAGGACCACGTGAGCTTCCACGATCCGTGGTGAAGACCACGAGTCGTGGTGAAGGTCATGGTTCCTAGGCAGTGACTAGGCCTTAATTTCATGCCTCACACATACCTAAGGGACCTTCATGAGCCCTTTCATGGACCTTGAGCAAGACCACTGGTCGTGAAAGTGCTCGTGGTCCTTGGGTAGTGTCTAGCCAACTTGGGGCAGCCTTGGCCTTTCGCTTAGGCTTGCCCCTTTTTGGCTTGGCTCTTGGCCTTGTACCCCCAACCATACCTTAAAAGGTCTTCTTAACTTAAGGGTCTAGTACTTACTTTTATGTTTAGCAACTAAATCCCTTAACTCTTGACATACACCCTCACATTAGGCTCTATTTCAACCTATCATTTTCAGAGTTGTTACAAGTAGACCTAATGTTGGTGGCCCTTCTTGGAAAGTCAATGAGATATCCTTAATGTACCTTGAATCGGTAGACCTAATGGTGGTGGCCCTTTATTGTGTAATGTACCTTGGGTCGGTAGGCCGAATGTTGGTGGCCCTCTCAAGTACAACAATGTAATGTGAATGAACTACTCTATGGGAATGGAGGCAAAGCACCAAGTGGATATGGCCAAGATGGTGACTCTCCCAATGTTAGGTTAGATTCCAATGAACATATTTCTTATCCCATAACTATGTGCCTACATAGGATGCTTACTAGTTCTACCATAGGCAAGTAGAACACCTTTCTTCGGTGTGGGGTCATATGACACCGAATTCCATGATTTAGCTCTCATGGTCTATGTCGGTTAATTCCAATTCCCATCTTGTGAGATGTGCATTATAATTTCTTGATGAGTTCCTTGAAGTGTGGGTGGTAGTATGGGATGCTATCCATGCATTACACGAGTAGGATTTGAGAGGGTCATAGTGAGTTCTCTAAGTCTTAATGTCTAATGTATGAATGTCCTCTTATGATAAAGTTAATGAGAATGATGATCTAATGTCTAATGAATGAAGGTGCTCTAAATAAAGTTAATGAAGAATGTTGACTCTTATATGCTTCAATGTAAAGATGCATGCTATACTTGGATTGTATTATGAGATACTTCCTAGTCATGACTTATCGTATATGAATGTGCCTTGTCTATAGTGACTTTAAAAGAGTACTTAGTGTGAGTAGTAGTATGGGATGCTACTTGCACATTGCACAAGTATGATTTAGAGTTGTCTTAGATGTTGGTCTTAATGTGATGATGTGACTTATGTAATGTTTATGTCTCTTATATGCTTTATTGTGTAAAGGTGCAAAGAATGAATGGTAAGTTCAGTTTTGGTGGCCTTAAGGTTGTACCTTAGTATGGGTGGTGGTATGGGACGCTACCCATACATTGCACAAGGTATAGTTTGAGGGTTACTTAAGGTGAAGGTAATGGTTTATATGTTGATTATGTCCAAATATAAAAATATGACTTGTATGTTGGTTGTGACTTATTGAGGAATTAGTTTGTAGAGGAGGAAACATGGGAAGCCGAGAAGGATATGAAGACTAGATACCCTCACCTTTTTCCTTCTGATCAATTCCACACCAAGGTACTAACTCTTTGTAAAGTACTCTTTAAGTTAAAATGTTGAGTTTAGTTAATTCCATGTTTTGTGCTTGAGTTCTGTTGTTAGACACTCCCCCTATTGTGCTTAGTGATCTCATTCGAGGACGAATGTTCCCAAGGGGGAGATATTGTAGCACCTCAAACTTTGAAAATGGATAAAAAGGGGTTCGTGCAAGTCACTCATTTGTTTTTAGTTTTGGGTCGATTTCTAACAACCATATCTCTCATCACATAAAGACTTTGGTGTATTATGACCTATCAAATTAAAGGTTTTGAGTTCTCTTTCCAACGCCGTCAAGTTTGCTTAATTCCAAGCTCGGAGTAAGATTTTTTGCCCATTTTAGTGAAGGCCTCTCTTTTAAGGCACCTCAATCATTTTTAGAAAGGTAGTTTGGTCTTTTCCCATTCCTTCTAACCATCACCATGATTTTCTTCACCCAATTAAGGTTTGAAACACCGCTAATTAAACTTTTTCACGTTCTTTAACACTTGGGGGAATTATAGGGAGGTTCCAAGAGGAGAAAAATCTAGGTTTTCAAGTGTTCTTCAAGATTCCAACGATTTTTGCCGAGAACCTACATTTTTTCCAAGTATGTAAGGCTTATCATAGTGTTTGACTTGTTCTTCCTCACGTCCTACATCTCAATTTAATCAAGAAATCATTACATCTAAAGGATCTATTTGTAGTTCTTGATATTTGAACTCGGGTCTTAACAACTTAGTTTTGATTCTTTTGTTTTGTGAATCCTATTGTGTTGTTCATGCTTTGAATCACATGAACCCTGTTGAGTTGGTAAAGTTATGTTTTCCAAAGTATTTGAATGAACTTCTCATGTATTAGTTTTGGGTTTGAGAAATACGAAGAGTATAGGAGAAATTTCCTAATTATAAACTAGTTTGAAGCATTAATTTCACCAAAAAAAATTGTCGGGGTCGGTGGGAAAGGGTTGGGGAGGCGCGCCAGCAATGCGCACGAACCCATTCACAGACTTTGGGGCCTGGGATGGTGCACTCGCTCAAATCCAACCCCCAGTACTTTGGGGCCTGGCTCTCTACGCCAACAGTACGTGAGGGGTCGCTGGGCTAATTCTTCATTGTTTCATCCAGCGCGTGTTCCTTTAAGTTGTAGCTATGTTTCACCTATCTATATTAGATCCTATAAGCTCCATTTACCTTTGAAATTCCCTACATATCCTAATCATTTTTCTTGATGTGCATTCAAAACTAAAGTGAGTTTACATGAAAGGTTTAAGGGTTATATTCAAAAAAATATACGAGTTTTCGGTGCTATGCATATTGATCTTGGGCTTGAAAGACAAGTCCATAAATATACATTTAACTATAAGAATGAGTTATGTTTTTGAAAAGTACTTCAGTAAAGTAATGGCCCCTTTCTTTGTAAAGGCTGAATTGAGCATAATTGATATTTGTTATTTTGGGAGTAGTATCGAGCACCAAATTGGGTTAGAGTCTTTTAAAACTCAAAATTCCCACAAAACTATGTAGTTAGTGTAGGATAGGATAGCATTGATTCATTATGCGACTCTTTGCTTGGCTGGCTTTCAAGTTGGGAAAGATAAGAAAAGCTTGACCGATTCATTTTGAAGGGAAGAAGCACACTGCTTAAGATATAAAGCGCAATACAGCCACCCCGACTTCCGTCCTATCGTAATAACAAACCTGGATAACAGGTAAGCTCCAATACATAGTTCCTTGGTTAGACTGTCAGTGATAATGAGAAGAACCTTCTTCAGATAACCTCCTCGAGGAACTTTTGGCATCCTATTATATGGATCCATAGTTGCAATATCATATCATCCTATACCCCAGCAAAGTATAGGATGGTCTTTACAACATGGGTGAAACGTTGTATCATTGCTAGGCTCACTGTAATGGTTGCCAGTTAAAGAAACTCCCCACAAGTAAAGTATATTATTTTCGTATTGCTTTTATTGCATATATTATTGTAAAGGTCAAATGTTTTTCGTTTCATGCACATGTATTGATTCAGTTGAGCAGCTTTCAGTCATTCAATTCAGTTATATGTTCACTCAACCATACTACATACGCGTACATTCAATGTAATAATGTCATTCGACCTGCATCTTTAATGATGCTGATACATGTATTCAGGATCATCAATAGGCACTTCGTTGAAATTGTCTTACACTCGTAGACAGTATTTGGTGAGGCTTCCTTGCTTTTGGGAGACTCCAATTTCATTTCAGTTTTTAGTAGTATATGAGGTGTCCTGGGTTTTGACCTCACATCTATCTTAAAACAGATAGAGGCTTCATAGATGAACAGAATTAGATGTTTTCCATTGCTTTTTCAGGATGTTTATTTAACTTCTGGATTATGTTAAGTATTTCAAGACATTTTTTTAAATTTACTTTGAATGTCTAAATCCTCATTTATTTAACTTTATGTGAATCTTCAAGAGGATTGTGAGTCATAGTTACCCAAGCCAAGGGTTTTAATGGGGATCAAAAATGGTTCTCGAGTGTTGGTCAAGTACGGGGTGTAGACTCAGGTAGTGACAATGCTCTAGTCTTAGTTTGTTGTTTATAACTTCTCTTTCTACTTATTTCTACCCTTATACTAATTAGTTGTCATTCTGGGAGAAGAGAAAAAGAAAAGGACAAAAAGAGGATAACAAAAGAAAGGAACAAGCACGGATAGCAATCGAAGAAGCTTGGGTTATTGGTTGGATAGTCTATTAGTGGGTTATAGTAGGTGTCATCATGACTCGAGGAATTGAGTCAAGACAACAACTATTGTTATAAAGTGTACATAGATTCTTGACAAGATTAGATGGTATTAGTGAAAATTTCTTAGTGCAAGGTTGGTCTCTTACCTTTCCGGTTGATTTTGTCCTTCTAGACTTTGAGGTGGATCTGAAAGCCCTGTATACTTTAGGAAGTTCATTTTTGGACACCAAAAAGCTTTAGTTGATATAGCTTTTAGGAATGTGACTATGCGAGTGCATGAAAACGTAAAGGTCTTTAATATTGATAAAGCGATAAACTAAATGTAGTCTATAAGGACATGTCGACAATAACAATATTACATGTGGATTTTGTGTTGCAACTTCTTTTGTCTAAAGATTTGATAGAAAGATATCTTATGAGGAAATTTTTCATTGGAGACATAGCAAGTCATGAGATGCTGTTTTTTCTAAATGTTTGCGAGTGTTTTCATAAGAAGTTGAAATTTTGAGCTTTTTAAGAGACCTCTAGGACCTCTCCCAAGTTTTCTATTGAGGAATCTCCAAACATAGAGTTGAAAAAACATCTTTCTCACCTCTAGTTTGGATTGTTGCGGAGGATGAAACTTTACCAATATTTTTGTTGTAGGTTTATCTAATGTGTAGGTTAAGAAGCCCTAATAGTTTTGAAACACTGCAAATGAGTTCTAGGTTGGAAGATGTCTGATATCCACGGAACCATATCCACTTTTTATGCACAAGATCTACATAATAAAAGGATGATATTCAACATCAAAGAAGGCTAAATCAAGTCATGAAATATGTGTTAAGGAAAGAGGTGATCAAGTGGCTTGATACAAATATTGTTTACCCGATTTTTTACAACAACTAGGTTAGACATATGAATGTGTCCCTAAAAAAGGAGGTATTACAATGATTAAAAATGAGAAAAATGAGATAATTTCTTCATGCATATAATATGCATTGACTACAGAAAGTTGAATGAGGACCCTAGAAAAGATCATTACCCTATTTTCTTCATTAATCAACTATTTGATAGACTTGATGGCAAGGAGTACTATGCTTTTGAATGGTTATTCACAATAAGATAGCCATTGTGCTGGAGGATCAAGAGAAGACGAACTTCACATGTTTAGGTTGTTATCATAAAGTGGAAGTTCTCTAACCAAAAGTAGAGGTTCTTTAATCATAAACCTTACTACTAGCCTTATTTTTGTAGTGTTTTGCATTTTATTTATATCATCATCTATTTTTATATCTTATGTTTCACTTATAGACCTAGTTTGTTGATGTACTGTTTCAGTTATAGTATTGGTCCAATTTTAAATTCTAACCACAATTAAATAAATACACCACTCGATATTCTTACTTAGCTGATCGAAACTCTCACGCCCTAAGTCTACATCCTAGACGTAGCTGATACTCAAGAACCATCATTGGTCACCAAGTGAACCCGTGTCCTGACTCACTACTCAGCGAAAGACTTACTCAACAAAACAAGAACCTCAACTTGAAATATTTAACTAAAAAGGGTCTCAATAATAACTCAACTCAATAAATGTTTGAACTACGTAATTAAACATAAGAAATCTTCTCAAGGTATCAAAACATCAATGAGGAAATAATGAAAGACTCCTCAACTACTATTGTCAATGAAGCCTCTAGATACTATGATAGATGTCGAGACAAGACTCACAACATCATAACAAAATACTGGAAATAAACGTAGAACCCTCCAGAAAGCAATGAGGCTAGCCAAAACAAGTTGGATGTTCAAATGGCATCAATAAAGTGTTGGTTGATGATCCTGAACAACTGTATCTACATCATAAAAAGATGCAGGTTGAATGATGTCAGTACATTGAATGTACAAGTATGTAAGAGGAAAACTGATAGCAATAGGTAACTGAGCTGACAAGGTTGGAAGGAATACTCACCTCAAATCAACTGAATGCAAAGCAACAATGATAGATGCGATATTTAAAACATTATAAAGCAGGAGATAAAACTCAATGATGTAAGAAACTACAATAGCATACTCTTTACTCTTATTTGGGAGATTTTGTAACCAACACCAATCACTATGAGCTACGTTATGATAAAGCATCTCGCCCACGCTGCCAAAACTATCCTATACCTTGACAAGGTATAGAACACCTCAACTAAGTGGATCTACTAAACTATGCTTAAAAGCAATAGGTAATCATCTAAAAAGTATGATCCTTTACCCATGTTGCACATGATTTATGAGGATTTTGAGTTGTTTGAACTCATCCCGTATCAGTGCTCAATACTACTCCCAATAATATATATAACTCATGCTCAAATGGTTTAAACATAACTCTTTCTCAATTTGAGGTAATTACTCAAAAGATCCTATTAAAAGAGGCAATGCTCTGAAACTCCTCTGAACTCATAACTCATTTACAAATTGATGTTTCTCTCTTTGAAAATGTAAAAGTGTTACATTTCAGAATTCTTAGTTCCCTTATACTCATTTTGAAACATGAAAGACAACTTTCCTCATTCTCATACTCATTTACTCAAGATTTAGTTCAAAACTATAATTAATTTAAAGAATTCTCAAAGTGACTCAAAAAGAACCTCTTGAACTTTCCTCTTAACTTTACGTGAATTCAAAATGTCAATTAAGACATGTAATTATGACATGTAGGATCTCTCAAGGATTAATAAAGAATTTAAGAGTTCATATTAGGAAGAGAACGTAGATATAATTCAAAAGAACACATACAAAATGAAGGATGGAAAAGAAAATGACGAGCTAACCCTGGCGCACTAGATGGCGCGGGGCGCCATCCCCAAAACTACTGGACAGTGTTTGGGGTGCACTGAGTGGTACGCCGTGCCAAGACCCAAACTACTGGTCAGTAGTCTTGGCGCAGAAATTTGACAAATTTTCTTGCTCAATTTCAAGTTCTAACTCATCTTGTAACATTGTGAAAACTAGTAGCCTAAACTAGAGCTAAGCGTAAGGGTTAAAAATCATAAAATGACTACCGTAGATTAGTGATATACCATGAGTTTACGGTATTTCTAATATATTTAACTTACAAGTTGGTGTGTCTAGGGCCTTATCGTATTGGTTTTTTATATGTTTTATTATGTTTTTGCAGGAAAGATGTTCAGGCGTAGGAGTATGGAGATGACTGATCAAAGTGCAGAAAAAGAGCCTTCACGGAGCTGATCTACGGACCGTAGGTCCAGTGACGGTTCGTAGGTGATGACCGTAGATCAGCAGCCAAGGGACGGATGACAAATCAGGGAAATCTGACCAAGTGTGGAACCATGGTGTCAATGGACGTTCCGTAGATCAGTCTACAGATCGTACTGGTCAAACCATAGAAGGAGACTGCGAGGGTTTCAGTACCTAATTTTTGAAGATTCTAAGTATTGAGCTACGGAGGGGATTGATGGACCGTAGATCAATCTACGGATCGTACTATCATTCCATCGTTTGCTTCAGAGAGGCTGATGTTTGAGAGTCAAAATATTTTCCAAGTCCTGGCTTACGGAAGGGACTTACGGACCGTAGATCCATCAACGGTCCGTAAGTCAGTCTCGTGGATTGAAGACACGTACCTGAACAGACTTTCCTTAAATTGTTTCTTTTTTAAATTAGGATTTATTTTTCTATAAATAGGGCATGTAAACCTCGTTTTTGAGGGTTAGACATTATTATTCTAGTTTTACTTTTGACTTTGGAGATTGAATTCAATTATTAATTTTTACAAGTTTGTTTTTGAAGATTTTTGGCTTTGCAACTCAAGTTGAATTTCTGGGTTTATTATTCTCTTTACGTAAGTTCATGATTTCTTTATCTAAAATTATGAATTGTGTTCTTGCTAATATGAGTAACTAAATTCACAACTAGGGTTGTGGGAACCATGAGCGATTAACAAAATATGAATAGTAAATAAGCAATTCATGAATAGTGTTTTGCATGCATTGATAATTCTTTCGTTTAGAAGTCTTTTAACGGTGGCCAACGTTAGAACTCGCCTTGTTGCTACTTGCCGGATCAAGGAGGTAATCAACAAGAAAAGAATTATCAACATAGATTTAGTGTGATACTATCTAATAGACTAGTGTCGATTGGTGCAAAGTAATAACTAAGCCAAACATCGATTATGATGTCTAATATGAGGTAAAGGTAAGGGTTAGTAAATTATACACACGTAGCCGGATCAAGGTGCGGGGTGAAATTCTCTAGATGTCGGATCAAGGATTTAGAGATACCTAACTTATCATTTTGCATGTAATACACTAGGAAAGGATTGTTGTTACTAGGATTATTGCGTTATGAGCCTGTGGGGAACACGTATGCCCTAGTTATTTCTCTCATCTTGATAACAACCATAAATTAAGTTTTGTTTGATTACTGATTACTTACTGAATTCTTATTATTTGTTTCATATAGACAAACCCCCCCTTTTAATTACTTGTTTCTGGAAGTTCTTTGACTAATTGAATATAATTGTTGGTTAAAGTAAAGTCTAAACCATTTTTCCTTGTGGGATCGACCCCAACCTACAAGTTGGGTTCTCTACTTGATAACGATCGCTTATACTTCGTAGGGAAGTGTAATTTGAGCGTATCAAATTTTTGGCGCTGCCGGGGAAATTTTGGCTTTTAGATTTATTTTAACTACATTATTGAACATTAGTCAAATATTTCCGTATTTTACTTTTTCTTTTTGTTTTTGTCTCTCTCAGGTTCTACCTCTAGTGTATGCCAAGTACACGGAGTCAGGGTGAACCACTTACTCCTTACGATCTAGAGCTAAGCCGCACTTTACGAAGAATGAATAATCCATAGGTCAAATTAATTCTATCAGAGGAAATCTGGATGATGCAGAGGAATTACAACAGCAGAGGGTAGTTGGTGGTGACAACCAGGCTCCAGCTGAAAATTGACTGGGAGATCCACTGAGGGCGCAAGATCCACTAGGCCCACGACAATATGACAACTATCGGGGGCGACTTGAACATAGAAAACTCTGATGGACCCATTGTCCTACCTCCTTTACCTCCAGGGCACATATTTGTGGTGACTAGCGGTTTGATGCCGATGCTTACAGCAAGAGGCTTATTCTCAGGATTGCTATCGGAGGACCCACATGCTCACCTAACCAAGCTAAGGGTAGTTTGCAAGAGTTGTGTAGGAAGACCAGACCTAGATATGGACGTCATTGGGCTACGAGTGTTTCCTCTGTCACTCACAGGCGACGCTGCAGTATGGTTCACTGAGCTTCCTTATAACTCAATATTTACATGTGACCAATTGGCGGAGGTGTTTAAAGCAAAGTACTATCCAGTGTCCAAGAAGCTAAATCACAAAGACAGGGTCAATAATTTTGTAGCATTACCTGGAGAGTCTGTGAGCAGCTCTTGGGACAGATTCACTTCATTCGTTAGAAGTGTTCCAAATCACCGCATTGATGATGAGTCGCTGAAAGAGTACTTCTATCGAGGACAGGATGATAACAATAAAGTAGTCCTTGACACTATTGCTGGGGGTTCATATGGTGATTGTTCATATACACAGATTTTTGAAAAATTAGAGAGGATCTCTCGCAACAATAAAGCATGGAGCACTAAGAGAGCAGATACTGGGAGAAACACATTTGTCATTCATAATGCAACTGTCAACTCTGCAGATGATATTCGTGAGGAGATGGCTCAGATGAGGACAGAGTTGGGGTTGGTACTGAAGCATATGAGCGGAGGAGCAGAAAAGGTAAATGCTGTGAACTACTTGACAAGAACTCCACCACCAGTTGAGGAGTGTTACTATGAAAAGGACACTTATGCGGTGAATGATCAAACGGGGGGTTTCCGACCAAATGCCCAAGGATCCAACACGGAAAATTGGCGCCAAGGTCAAGGAAACTAAGGTCGGAACTATGGAAATTACAACCGAGAGGGTCATTATGTCCGGGATGGGAACTTCAATCGCGACAACAACTATAACAGGAACAATTATGGCAACAAAAATGATCGGGTTGGACCCTATGTTCCCCCTCAAAATCGGGAATCTGGTGCTAGGGAAACTGGAGGTAATTTGGCGCGGATTGAAGATATGATACAAAAGATGATGAGAAGGTTTGATGCAACTGATGAGAATGTGAAGGAAATGAGAAATGACTTATCTGGCATTGGTCAAAAGGTTGATGCCCATGCAGTGTCAATAAAGCATCTGGAGCAGCAGATGACTTAGTTGTCTACTATAGTGAACCCACGTCAACCTAGCACTCTTCCTAGCAACACCATCCAGAATCCCAAGAATGATGGTCATTGCATGGCAATTACTACTCGAGGAGGTAAGCAAACCATAGATCCACCTATGCCGTCTGTGGTGGAGACTGAGATTAGAAAAGCGGATGATGCGGTGAAAGTTAGAAAGGAGTCTGAGACTGCGACAAAACAAGAAGTTGAGATCCCTCAGAAAGTGGTCCCCATACCTAGATCGCCACCACCTTTTCCACAGAGGTTAGTAAAGAAGACTGAAGATGGTAAATATCGCAGGTTTATCACTATGTTGAAGCAGCTTTCTATCAATGTCCTCTCGATAGAAGCACCTGGAGCAAATGCCTCGGGTATGCCAAGTTCATGAAAGATCTTGTGACAAAGAAAACGTCTGTGAGTTTTGAAGATGATGACAGATTGCAGCATTGTAGTGCTATTGCTACAAGATCTCTCGGTGCGAAGAAGGAAGACCCTGGTGCTTTCACGATCCCATGTACTATAGGGTTGCTACACTTTGCTAAGGCATTGTGTGATCTTGGTGCTAGCATCAACCTCATGCCTTTGTCTATTTATAAGAAGTTGGGCCTGGGGGACCCAAAGCCAACTGCAATGCGGTTACTAATGGCTGATCGAACTGTGAAGAGGCCCATAGGTGTGCTCCATGATGTGCTAGTGAAAGTGGAGTCCTTCATCTTTCCAGCGGATTTTGTGATTCTTGATAGTGAGGTCGATTTTGAGGTTCTCATCATCCTTGGGAGACCATTTCTTGCTACAGGGCGTGCGTTGGTTGATATGGAAAAGGGACAGATGAAGTTCAGATTGAACAATGAAGAAGCGACTTTCAATATCTGTAGGTCCATGAAGCAGAATGGTGAGCTCCAAACAATATCTGCTATCACCTACAGAGTGGAGAGTGGATCAGAAGTACAGAATGAAGAGCGACTAGGTGTTGAGGCACTCGCAGCGGTCATGATGAATTTCGATGGTGATGGTATTGAAGAATATAATGAGTTGGTGGCTGCACTTGATAAGCATGAATACCGGTCCAAACCAAAGAAATATGAGCTAGACATAAAGAACGCGAGTCCCCACCCACAAGACCATCTATTGAGGAGGCACCAAAATTGGAGCTTAAGGCTCTACCACCGCACTTGAGGTATGTATACGTAGGCGAAGAGAATACTTTGCCGGTCATCATTGCAGCAGATTTGAATTCAAGGCAAGAACAGTGTTTGGTGACTGTATTAAAAAGGTTCAAGCGAGTTATTGGGTGGCCTATTGCAGATATTATTGGGATTCCCCCTGGTATTTGCTCTAACATAATCCAACTCATGCCCGAGCATAAGCCCAGTATTAAGCACCAAAGAAGATTAAATCCACCTATGCAAGAGGTAGTTAAAAAGGAGATCATAAAGTGGCTGGATGCAGGAGTCATCTATCCCATTGCAGATAGTAGTTGGGTATGTCCTGTGCAGTGCGTGCCTAAAAAGGGAGGTATTACTGTTGTTCCGAATGAAAAGAATGAGCTTGTTCCAATGAGGCCCGTTACTGGATGGAGAGTTTGCATGGATTATCGGAAGTTGAATGCATGGACTGAAAAAGATCACTTTCCCATGCCATTCATGGACCAGATGTTGGATAGACTTGCAGAAAGGGTTGGTATTGCTTTCTTGATGGGTATTCTGGTTACAATCAAATTTCTATAGCTCCAGAAGACCAAGAGAAGACCACCTTCACTTGTCCATATGGGACTTTTGCTTTCAAACGGATGCCTTTTGGGTTGTGCAATGCTCCAGCAACCTTCCAGCAGTGTATGATGTCGATATTTTCAGATATGGTGGAGGATGCTATTGAAGTGTTCATGGATGATTTTTCAGTTGGAGGTGATTCCTTTGACCATTGTCTAGAAAATCTGGCCGAGGTGCTTAAAAGATGTGAAGATTGCAACTTGGTGCTGAATTGGGAGAAATGTCATTTCATGGTGAAAGAAGGTATAGTGTTGGGTCATCGCATTTCTGAGAAAGGTATTGAGGTTGATAGAGCTAAAGTTGAGGTAATAGAAAAGCTTCCACCACCTATCTCTCGTAAAAGGGTTAGAAGTTTTCTTGGGCATGCAGGTTTTTATAGAAGATTCATCAAAGACTTCTCCAAAATTGCACATCCGTTATGCAAATTGCTTGAGAAGGAGTGTAAGTTCTATTTTAATGATGACTATCTAAGAGCATTTGAAGAGTTGAAGAAAAAGTTGGTTACAACACCAATCATTATTTCACCGGATTGGGGACAACCGTTCGAGGTAATGTGCGATGCGAGTGGACTGGCGCTTGGTGTAGTGTTGGGTCAAAGGCGAGAGAAAATTCTTCACCCTATTTACTATGCCAGTAAAGCTCTAAATATGGCTCAGAAGAACTATACTGTAACTGAACAAGAACTTCTTGCAGTGATTTTTGCATTCGAGAAATTTCGATCATACTTGCTTGGTACTAAGGTCATAGTGCATACTGACCATTCTGCATTGCGGTATTTGATGGCGAAAAAGGATGCAAAACCGAGATTGATTAGATGGGTATTATTGCTACAAGAGTTTGATTTTGTGGTAAGAGACAGAAAGGGGACCGAAAATCAAGTCGTCGGCCACTTGTCGAGATTAGAGGAAGAGGCTATGCTAAAGCTTGGAGATAGGACTGAAATCAATGATGCTTTTCCAGATGTAAAGGTATTGGCTGCTTCTCATGATTTGATTCCTTGGTTCGCCGACTTTGCTAATTATTTGTCAAGCGACATTGTGCCCCCCGATTTGTCTTTTCACCAAACAAGAAAATTTATGCATGATGTGAAGAGATTCTTTTGGGATGAACCTTACTTGTATCGTAGTTGTGCTGATGGGATTATTCGTCGATATGTGCCTGAGGTTGAGATGTTGAGTGTACTTGAAGCATGCCATTCATCACCCGTTGGTGGGCATCATAGTGGTATTCGGACTGCACATAAGATTTTGCAATGTGGGTACTATTGGCCCACCATTCACCAAGATGCTCATGACTTCGCCAAATCTTGTGATCGTTGCCAAAGAGAAGGAGTGATTTCAAAGAGGCAAGAGCTCCCAATGAATCCTATATTGGTGATAGAATTGTTTGATGTATGGGGCATTGATTTTATGGGTCCATTTGTGAGTTCATATGGGATGAAGTATATTCTTGTTGCGGTTGATTATGTATCGAAATGTGTAGAAGCAGTTGCACTCTCCAACAACGAAGGTAAAAGTGTCACAGCATTCTTGAAAAAGAATATTTTCTCCAGATTTTGTACACCGAGGGCCATAATTAGCGATGGAGGTTCTCACTTCTGTAATAGGTTATTCAAGGCATTACTTGAGAAATATGGTATCCGTCACAATATAGCCACTCCTTACCATCCACAGACTAGTGGTCAAGTTGAAGTATCCAACAGAGAGATCAAACAGATATTGGCAAAGACTGTGAATGCTAATAGAACGGATTGGTCAAGGAAGCTTGATGATGCTCTATGGGCATATCGCTCGCATAAAAGACCCCCATAGGTATGTCTCCTTACCAACTTGTATATGGGAAGTCTTGTCATCTACCAGTAGAGCTAGAGCATAAGGCTATGTGGGCAATGAAGAAGTTAAATTTGGACTGGAGCGCCGCATCTAACCAAAGGATGAATGACTTAAATATGCTTGATGAGTTTCGCCTACAAGCTTATGAAAGTTCAGCCTTGTACAAAGAAAAGATGAAGAGGTATCATGACCAAAGAATTGAAAAGCGAGAATTGGTGGTTGGTGATCTTGTGCTGTTATTCAACTCTAGGCTGCGCTTATTTCAAGGCAAACTCAAGTCTAAGTGGGCAGGGCCATTTTTGCTCACAAAAGTGCTCTCGCATGGAGCAGTTGAGCTTGAGAAAAAAGATGGAACAAGATTCATGGTAAACGGGCAAAGGATTAAGATCTATCTGGGAAATGCTGAAATTGTGCAAGAAGTGATTGAGGCCTACAATCTTGATGAAGTTTGAGTAATCAAGGCACCTGCGTCGTGCCGCGACGTTAAATCAAGCGCTGCTTGGGAGGCAACCCAAGATGTACAATCTAGCCAATGATAGGGTTAAATTTTCCAATTAGTAATTTAGTTTGCTCTGTTTACTTGCATTTTTGTATTACTTTAGTTCTTAGTGTTGGCTAGAATTAGTATAGGGTCCGTGTTTAAAAAGTGTCAAGAAAATGTAACAAAAAAAAGAATAGCTTAATGGTTGCTACATGTGCAGGTACACCACCTGATGAATGCAGAAATTGTTCTGGTGCAGAGGTCTACGGATCCCATCGACGGTCCGTCGATTGATCCACGGACCGTAAATGGTGTTCGTAGATCCAAGGTAAGTCCCTAAAATTTTCAAACTATAGAAGTGATCTACGGACCCATCTACGGATCGTAGATCGACTCACGGACCGTAGACGGGGTCTCGTGAGTCCAAACCCTAAGGCTGTCTGACCCGACCCGGACGCCCTATTTAAATAACCCCTTATTTTAAAACTCATTCCCATTCCCTCCATTTACTCCATAACCGTTTCCTCCACCCTTTTCAACTCCCTAACTCACTCCATAACTGCCATACATCACACTCCCTTCCATATATTGCCACAATCCCTTAAATTTAATTAACTCCCCATCCCATATTTCACTCTTTACTGTCCATTGTTGGGTTAGAAGCAATAGCGGTGTTCCAATTGTCGTGCCACGAAGTGTCTATCACACAATCCCCCACTCCTCGTTGCTTGCAAGGTAATGAATT
The DNA here is from genome assembly GCA_029007595.1 of Solanum commersonii. NCBI lineage: Eukaryota > Viridiplantae > Streptophyta > Magnoliopsida > Solanales > Solanaceae > Solanum > Solanum commersonii. Next base: position 179,101 of record JAJTWQ010000324.1, read on the forward strand.
TGCCCTTCACTTTCAATTTTGATTCATAGCCTGAATATAGGAAGTCGGGAATTTGGTCTTCACTTAGGGTTATTGTTTAATGTAATTACATGATAAATTTACAATTTACAATACCCTTGAAATGATGAATAGTGATTGTGTAGTTTGATTGTATGTGATTGTAAGCCTTTATGTAAGTTTCGACTTAGGGTTCCAGAAATTTTCTAAATTATGTGTTAAAGTAACTACTCGGAATCATAAGAATGAAGAACTAGCATAATTGAGTGTTGAAATGCATGATGAGGCTTGTTAATGTTGAAATTTAGGACCATATATGTCTAAGTAGTGAGATAGGGTAAAATCTGGGTACAAATGGTATCCACGATACCCCGTCTACGGACCGTAGATGAGGTTCGTCAGTAGATGCATACATAAAATATATCCAAGTGTAAAACCACGGAAGTGGACTACGATCCGTAGATCGATCTACAGACCGTTCTGCACATCCATGGTTTCCATCTGCAACCTATATTTTTGGTCCCCTGATCCACGGTAGAGTTCCACGGACCGTAGATCAGTCTACGGACCGTAGGTACCCTCCGTGGATGGCCACTGTAGCCTGTTTCTGCAAAAAAAATTGTGTCTTTGTTATTGTTTGTTTACAGTTTTTACTTTTTCTTAGTCTATTCTTGGTTAGTTTTGGGCACTAATATCGTTCCCGCAGGTACAATGGCACCCAAGAAGATGGTCACCTACTCCAAAAGGGGCAAGTCCAAATCGGTTGCCCCTAGTTTCCGGTTGATTGATGAGGACACAGACACCGACACTGATCCAGCGTACGTGCCTCTCAACACTAGGACTTCTCGCGCCAGAGGCACACCCCGGAAGGTGATTCCCGACGTAGTCACTGTCCCAATCTGATGAGGAGCACACACTGATCGGGTCACCAACTGGGGCTGCTTCCAGTTCAGGAGTTCGCATCGGGATCGGAGCCGACCATGCTCAGCTCCCGGTCGGCCCCATTCTTCACAATCCGAGTCCGCCGTGCTACGGTGGTCCCATGCTAAATCTTCCACCGGGTCGGGAGAAAAGGATCAAGCAGCCTCATCTGACGAGGCTACTAGTTCGGAGTCCATACCCGTACCCCCGAATGATGTTCCCACTCCTGTAGCCGGCGAGCAAAATAGGTGGTGTGTCGAGGGCCAATGGCAAATATACAAGGATGCAAAAATGGTCAATGAAAAGCAGAAAATGGCCCGACTAATCACAGAGGAGCGGAGAGTTCTCACGGGGAGCTTGCACACTGTTCCAGACATTTACCGATTATTCAACCTTCACAAGTGTGACTCGATGGCTCGAGACCTAGGGACGTACAATGAGGAGATTGTGCGGGAGTTCTATGCTTCCTATGCTGCCACTCTCCGGGGCTCCATCTTTAAGCGGTCGAAGCCCCTAGCTCAGGATCCACTCACTTCCACATTGGTTCGAGGGTGCCCGGTAGACATATCCCCTACCACCATTAGACAGTTTCTCTATGGTCCTACTGCGGGTCACTCTTGGTCCCTCAATACGGCGGAGTTTGACTACAGATGGGACATTGTGCGGAGTGGTGCCTTCCAGAGGAATTCTGAGCAGCGAGAGGCTGTGATACATTGGTTGGCCAAATACATTGCTGCAAATGGCGAGCGTGCAGAATGGGTTGCTGCTCCACGTTTGGGCATCAGGAAGGCGACATTGACTTTTGTGGCCAAGTTTTTCTGGTTACTGGTGCGTAATAGGGTGTCGCCGACTAAAGCTGATAATCAAGTCACGTGGGACAGAGCAGTCATGGTAGCGGCATTAGTAGCAGGAGTAGAGATCGACTTTGCCCGTATGCTGCTGGCAGAGATACACGAGAGGGCATTCAGACCTCCACTACTTACCCCTTTCCATGCCTTATTTTTCGGTTGTGCGGGGACTCGAGTGCCGATCCGGCATTGGATCGGGCTAGTCCACCCTACAGTGCATTGGACATCGGTCTCATTTGCAATGAGGCGAATGTAGCAAAGACCTCGCAGAGCCTCGGGTTGAGGTACCTCCTTTGGGTACCGACCTTGCAGACACAGTGGGGCAGGAACAGGGCAATGACCTCAGCACCCCAGACCACACCGATATTATCCCGGGCTCCTCTTCTCAGGCAGCTAGCATGGGCCCTAGTTCTTCCTGATCCACACCGCAGTTGGGCGCTGTTGTTGTTCCCTTGGCCAGAGTTCAGAAGCTAGAGGCTCAGATGGCCACATTGCTACACCACATTCAGCCCTGGATGCAAAAGTCAATCGCTGAGTCCGAGGCTAGAGTGGAGTGCAGGATGGAGGATATGATGGACCGAAAGGTCCAGGCTGTCAATAATCGCCTAGATGCCTTCGAACTGAGAGTCCTCGAGCGACCAGCCCCGGCCACAGACCTTTCTGCTTTGCAGGCCGACATAGCTAGCCTCTGGTCTGACGTTGAGGCCATTCTTGTTGCACTTGCAGTTGAACCCCAGGTTGCCCCCACTGCACTGGCTGTGATGATACAGTGCTCGATGCCCTATTCAATGGGACCGCTGAGGAGGGACTTACACTTACACATGCCAAAGGCAAGCGGAACCACTCTCACCGTACTTAGGAGGAGAAAGCCCTTAAGAGGTAGCGTAGGCAGGAGAAAGAGGCTAGGAGGGCGTTAATGGTCGATGAGGAGTTGCGCCAGCAGAGGGAGCGTGAGAGAGTAGCAGGGGCGTCGAGTTCTGCCCCAGTTGTAGCGGCCCAACCTGTTTCGGGAGACGCTGAGAAACTGTTAGAGAGCACTACTGAGGGTGTTAATGTGGGCACTACTGAGGGTGCACCCACTGGAGTTCCAGCGGGTTCCGGGCAACCGGACCCCCCTGCTTGTTGATGATTCACCGGCGCTTTGCGCCACAGGTTTACTTTACCCAATCCATTTTCTTTTATTATCTCTATATGCGTTGGGGACAACTGCATCTATTTTTTGGGGGGTGGGGCAAATGGATTGTGAGTGATAGGGTGAAATTCGAATAACTCAACTCATGAATCCTCTTTTGGGGTTTTCTTGCCTGTGTTCTTTTTCCCCAAAGGACTGTTTAATTTCTGTTGAACCGGCATGTCTTAGGATTGTATGTGTAGAAGCATAATACAGAATGAAGGATGATGGCTTATAAAAAAATGATACCCATCAAATTTTAGGATGTATGCTAGATGTTGTAGGCTATGATTAGTTGATTGTGCTGATTCTGAGTATGACATAATAAATCAACTTGATGGCATGACTTGAGCCAAAACTTGAACTAAGTAATCTAATAATCTGATAATGAAACTATGTGCCAAGAGTGGGTGAGAATTGTTGTGTTCAAACAGTTTTGTGCAAAGCTAGAACTTGCCCGATTAGTCCTGCTAAGACAATTCAATCTAGAGGTTAGGAAGTGATCATAGGCCATTATTCTGAAAAGTCAGCAAATTGCCTAGAAGGATTCAACCAAATGAAATAACTGTTCCCTTTGATCCAGCTTTGAGCCTAAAATAAACCATTTCTTTCTAGAACCGCAAACTCACCTTCCCATAATATAATACATTGGCCCTGGTCCCTCCTTAGACATGTGCACTTCGACTTAGGCCAAAAGCCTAAGTTGAGGGTGGCTAATGTAAAAATAACTTCAAACCTTGGCCCTGACCCGACATCGGGTATTGTGCACCTCAACTAATGAAAAATCTATAAGTTGAGGGTGGCTATGAAAGAAGATACTAAGAGAAAAATGGGTATGAAACGAGTGAGGTGAAGAAGAGAGAAAACATGTGGAAAGGATGTGATTGGTTGAAAGCTAAACATATAAAAAAGAAAAAAAAATGTGAGAAATAAAGAGCTACAAATTCTGAAGTCACATTCTTGGTTGAAGAAAAACAAACGAAAAAAGGTAAACTGTATGATGTCAGAAATAGGGCAAAAAGAGGTTAAAAGCCAAAAGTGTAATGTCAAGGAGGGCAGAAAGTCACTAATCAGTACCCAAATGTACCACACCTGACCCTGAGCCTACGTTACAAGCCAATAAAGTCCTATAGTGATCCTAGAATCTAGTTTGGAAAGTTTAAGCAGTGAAAATAAGGGCAAGCTTATGGCATAAAGCACTAACTGTATTTGAAATTACTTCTGAGCGTGAGTGTTGAATAAATCCTTACACCATAAATGCCATTCAATTTTTGTGAAAGGAGGGATTTCGTTTGAAGTAAGGGCACAAGTTACATTGTCAGAAAGTTGGTGTCTTTGTGATAGTGATAAGGTGCAGGTTGTGTGTTAGTTTGGTCGATCTGTATCATAGTTTGATCTGCATTAATTAGCTTATCGAGTCTAAAATAACAAAGTTGCATCTAAAAAAGTAAGGGGGGTAGAAAGCCATGTGATTGCTTGGGTTTGAAATGCTTGCTTCTATACAAGAGTCGTTTAGAGTCGTATTGAGTCGCTTGAGGACAAACAACGAATTTAAGTTGAGGGTGTTGATATACCGTGAGTTTACAGTATTTCTAATACATTTAACTTACAAGTTGTGTGTCTAGGGCCTTATCGTATTGGTTTTTTATGTGTTTTATTATGTTTTTGCAGGAAAGATATTCAGGCGTAGAAGCATGGAGATGACTGATCAAAGTGCAGAAAAAGAGCCTTCACGGAGCCGATCTACGGACCGTAGGTCCAGAGACGGCCCGTAGGTGATGACCGTAGATGAGCAGCCAAGGGACGGATGACAAATTAGGGAAATCTGACCAAGTGTGGAACCACGGTGTCAATCGACGTTCCGTAGATCAGTCTACGGACCGTACTGGTCAAACCATAGAAGGAGACTGCGAGGGTTCCAGTACCTGATTTTTGAAGATTCTAAGTATGGAGCTACGGAGGGGATTGATGGACCGTAGATCAATCTACGAACCGTACTGTCATTCCGTCGTTTGCTTCAGAGAGGCTGATGTTTGAGAGCCGAAATATTTTCCAAGTCCTGGCTTACGGAAGGAACTTACAGACCATAGATCCATCGACGGTCCGTAAGTCAGTCTCGTGGATTGAAGACGCGTACCTGAACAGACTTTCCTTAAATTGTTTCCTTTTTAAATTAGGATTTGTTTTTCTATAAATAGGGCATGTAAACCTCGTTTTTGGGGGTTAGACATTATTATTCTAGTTTTACTTTTGACTTTGGAGATTGAATTCAATTATTAATTTTTACAAGTTCGTTTTGAAGATTTTTGGCTTTGCAACTCAAGTTGAATTTCTCGGGTTTATTATTCTCTTTACGTAAGTTCATGATTTCTTTATCTAAAATTATGAATTGTGTTCTTGCTAATATGAGTAACTAAATCCACAACTAGGGTTGTGGGAACCATGAGCGATTAACAAAATATGAATAGTAAATAAGCAATTCATGAATAGTGTTTTGCATGCATTGATAATTCTTTCGTTTAGAAGTCTTTTTAACGGTGGCCAGCATTAGAACTAGCCTTGTTGCTACTTGCCGGATCAAGGAGGTAATCAACAAGAAAATAATTATCAACATAGATTTAGTGTGATACTATCTAATAGACTAGTGTCGATTGGTGCAAAGTAATAACTAAGCCAAACATCGATTATGATGTCTAATATGAGGTAAAGGTAAGGGTTAGTAAATTATACACACGTAGCCGGATCAAGGTGCGGGGTGAAATTCTCTAGATGTCGGATCAAGGATTTAGAGATACCTAACTTATCACTTTGCATGTAATACACTAGGAAAGGATTGTTGTTACTAGGATTATTGCGTTATGAGCTTGTGGGGAACACGTATGCCCTAGTTATTTCTCTCATCTTGATAACAACCATAAATTAAGTTTTGTTTGATTACTGATTACTTACTGAATTCTTATTATTTGTTTCATATAAACAAACCCCCCCTTTTAATTACTTGTTTCTGGAAGTTCTTTGACTAATTGAATATAATTGTTGGTTAAAGTAAAGTCTAAACCATTTTCCTTGTGGGATCTACCCCAACCTACAAGTTGGGTTCTCTACTTGATAACGATCGCTTATACTTCTGTAGGGAAGTGTAATTTGAGCGTATCAATTAGTATACCATCTAGGGTTGTAACGAGGGCTATAAGAGTCAAGGCCAAAGGGCAAGTGCCAAGGCAAAGGAGCCAAGCCAAAGCCAAAGGACAAGGCTGCCCCAACCTTGGCAAACACTGCCCTAACCTCACAGCCATCACCACGACCAGTGGTCTTGTCCATAGTTCATGGGAGGCTTCATGGAGTTGCCTTGGCCATTGGGGAGTAGAAAACAAATGTCCTAGCTACTGCCTCGAGGTTCAAAAGTGAGATCACGGCCAGTGGTCTTGACCACAGGTCATGGAGCCCCTCGTGAAGTTTCCTTGGGCATATGAGCTTAGGGCACAAGTAGCCTAGCTACTGCCTCAAGGTCCATGAGAGGGACCATGGCCAGTGGTCTTGACCACGGCTTGTGGAGCCCCTCATGAAGATGCCTTGGGCATGTAAGCTTAAGGCACCAAGTTCCTAGCTACTGCCCCAAGTCCACGAGTGGGACCACGGCTCGTGGTCATGACCATGGCTCATGGAGCCCCTCGTGGCACCTGGGCAGGGTAATTTAAGTGAGGGTTAAATTTTTTATTTTTATTTTCACTAAGTGAGGGTTAAATGGCTCTTTTCCTTTTAAGTCCTATTAAAGTGAGGTCGTTTTGGGTAAGTTTAGGGTCACTATATAAGTTGTTTTTAAGTCTAAAACACCCAAACTAAGTCATTTTTCACAAACACCCAAATCAAAAGTTCATCTTCCTCACAATATTTCTCTCTCTAAAAATCAAAGAAGAAGAAGAGTAGAATTAGAGCTAGGGTTTGAAGAAATCAAGGCTTCTTCCTCAAATTCTTTGGAGATTCATCATCAAGTTATGGTAGTTTTTCATCTATGGGTAGCTTTCACCCATAGAGTCCATTCTAAACTAGATTTCAAAGCTTACAATTTCCCCAAAAAGTTAGGGTCTCACTCCAAGTCATGGGTTCCTTTCAAAAACGATTTCAATGGTTGATTTATGATGGATTATGATTGAATTGATGATTTATTATTGATTTATGATGAAGTCCCCCCAAGAACCCATGAATTCCCCATATTACTAAAGTGTGATCTCATGATGTGGGTTGATTGATTATAGAAGCATGTGAATAGATTATGTCTATATTGATTGAGTTAAGTAAATCATGATATTATCCATATCTAATGTAGAAATTCTAGATGTTTGGGTTGAATGTAATTCATGGTCCTTGAAGGGAAAATTATGAGAATGTTACATGTTTATGAGAATTATGCATGAGCTTATGATTCACTTAGAGAGTGAAGACCCTATGACTATGGTGTAATTGGGTATTGTTGAAAGATCATTCTCCCAATACCCTTACATATGACTATGCATGAAATGTCTATGACTATGATAATCTTATTGTGTTAATTGAAAGGCTATTTCATGAACACACTATGAACATGATGTGAAACGTTTACTCACATATTAATGATTCTAAGGTTGAAAGGCTATTCTCACCTATTGAATCTATGAGCTATCATGATACCATGTCGGTTTGAGTGCTAGGGCATTCTTCCATAAACATGAACCTAATTAAAGACTTAACATGAACTTAATGGGAATTATGCTTAGCACCAAGTGGATATGAATATGAGATGAAAACTTTCACGTCAGTTAATCTGGCTTTCAAAATGGGTTCCTTTAATGCTAGTTAGTTCGGGTTCCCAAATTAGTTATCTCATGAGATGGAAATCGTTTACCTTAGTTAGTCTGGGTTTCTAGAAGCAATCTCCCTATCCTGTAACTATGTGCCCATATAGGTCTTTAGCTAGTGGATCCACCTAAGCTATCAAACAAGAGTTCTACCTTAGGCAAGTAAGACACCTCTTTTCGGTGTGGGCAGTACACCGGGTTCCATGTAGCTCACATGGTCTATGTAGGTTAAGGCTATTTCCCTACATGACAAGAATATGAATTATGACAAGAACATGTACATGAACTATACTTATGACTTCTCAAGGAGAGCTATACTTAGTGTTAGTGGGGGTATGGGACTTCATTCATGCATTGCACAAGTAGGCTTTGAAAGGGTTTATGGTGTGGTTCTCTTATGCTATGAAGATATATGAATTTGGGCATGTATGATATGGATTGTTGCTATGAGTGGCTTTCCTTGTTACAAGTTAACGAATATGAATGTTTCCTTGACTATGAGTATTGGCTATGGATGAGGTCAAGGTATGATATGCGTGATTATGGTGGCCTAAAAGTGGTACTTAGTATTCGATAAGATTATCGGATCTTATCAATACATTGCACAAGTATAGCTTAGGGTTGCTTATGAGATGGGTTGACTTATATATTTACACCAATGTGCATGATGACTCTTAAATTTGATAAAGTGCATGGTTTCAACTAAAATGTCCATTTTAGCATGTTTTTAAGGATTTTATGCATGGATATCACACTTAATGCATTTTTGTGCTAACCCATATTTTCTACACTTTTCTATAAGTGCAAGGCCCGGTCATTGAAGTGTGCTTCTCCTATTGTTCAAAGCTTGGATTGATTCTCTCTATGCTTTTGGTGAGTCCTCATGGTTCAAGGGCAAGAGTTATTCATTTCTAGTTTCTTCCTTAAATTCTCTTTTGAGACTATGTTGTAAAGGGTTGTGACCCTTATTGATACTCTGATTTTATTAGATGGTTATTGAGAAAGTGTCTAGACTTACATTTGATTTATGAAAGACTTCGATTGTAAAAAAATTTAAAATTTATCTTATGTCATGATATGCTAAGGGCTTGTATGAGACCCCTTCAGGGTTGAGTACGTCGTGTTACATCTAGAGGGTACCCTTGGGTCGTGACACATCTAAAATCGAATGAAATCCTACAAAAAATCCATCAAGAAACAACAGTCATTCGCAATACCCTCACCTCAAGAACTCAGAAACCTCCATTGTTAAAGAATGGGTTTAAAACTCAAAAACTTCTCAAGAATCTCAATAAAAAAAAATCTCATGGATGAATTCATAAAATGAATTACATGGTTGGCGTGAGAGGGAACAAACCCAACACTATGAGATGCTTACATACCTCGAAAGAACATTTGTTCTCCTCTAAACCTCTAAGTGTTTAGAAACGTGGAAAAGTTGTCTAAATCATACTAGACCCTTATTAGGAGTGAAAAAACATTTTAGGCCTAGTGATGTAAGTAAAAGACCAAAATACCCCTTTCCCAAATGGATGAACTGCCTTAATTAGAGAGGTTTCACTTAAGAAGCTGTAACTTTTTACTCGGAGCTCAAAATTTAGCAAACTTGGTGGTGTTGGAAAGATAACTCAAAGACCTTCGATTTGATACCTCATGGGCCACCTCACTCTTTATTTGATAAAAGATATGGTATTTTGAAGTTGACTCAAAACTAAAAACTAATGGAAGTCGGAGGTGTTACAATATCTCCCCCTTGGAAACATTCTTCCTCGAATAGTGACGCCACATTTTCAAAGCAAACACCACCACTTCCAACTCGAGATCATGAGCCAGGAAATTTTTCTCGTGAATCTTAAACATCGAGGCATAGGCTATGACCTTACAATTTTGCATCAATACACAACCAAGTCCAACTCTAGAGGGATCGCAATAAACAACAAAGCCTTTTGTACCCTCAGGTAGGGTAAACACTGGAGCACTAGTCAACTGAGTTTTCAATTCCTAGAAGTTTTTCTCATAAGCTTTGAACCATTGAAATTTAGCCATTTTCTGGGTCAACTTAGTCAATGGGGATTAAATAGACGAAAACCCCTCGATAAACCTTCTATAGTAACCATCCAATCCCAAGAAACTCCTTCTATCAGTTGGAGATATGGGTCTGGGACAGTTCTGTTGTAACGACCCTAAAAATGAACTAGTGAAACTAGAGCCTATCGTGTGTGTGTTTGAGTTTGTCTTGATGTTTGAGGTTGTTGTATGTTGTTCCGAGTCATGGTTGAGGGGTTTAGGGATTAAATGTCAAGGTACGACTCCCCATGAACGACCCTAAGGGGACTTGAGGAGGACCCTAAGCTTAACCCCCAAGGCTGCCCCATTTGATGAATGTTGGCCAAAGTTTGGTGACCTACGGAAGGGGTCCACGCCCCGTAGGTCCATCCACTCCCCATGGATAGCCTCCGTAGGTCAAGGGACCCCAAACCAAGCCACAGCTCCAATTGATGAATGACCAGTATGGTTCTGGCTCATCAACCCATCCACGGTCCGTGGATGGGGGTCGGTCAATTGGACCTGTTTTGCTATCAAGGACACGACCAAGCAAGGGGTGAGTTGGTAAATTCACCCCAAGTCTTTTTAAGTGTTTGGACGGTTATTTTGGGTATATTTAGGTATTTTAATAGTATTAAAAGAATAAAATACTATTTTAGATTTCATTCTTCAATTTCCCCAAATCAAAACCCCTTCCTCTCAAAATATCTTCTCTCTAGAACTCCATTGAAGACCAAGAGAAGAAGAACGTTTATGGATTGAAGAGGAAGGCTATTGGGTAGATTTTCGTGGGATTCTTCAAGATAAAGGTATGGTGATCCTTCATCTAGGGTTAGCTTTCACCCTAGATTCAATTTCAAAGAAGTTTTCAAAGCTTTCAAGTTTCACAAAAACCCTAGGTTTTACTCAATCTCATGGTTTCTTACATCAAACGTTTTCAAATGATAAATTATGATTATATTGATGTTTAATTGATGATTTAAGATGAAAATACTCTATGAACCCATGATTTCACTCAATTCCTAAATTGTGCCTTACGAAGTGGGTTGTTGATTATGAATGAATGTTGATGGATTTATGCCTAGATTGATTTAGATTGTTGAATTATATCATCACATATGCTTAATTATGGTGAATTGTTGGTTAATTGAGGATTTGTGATCATAGCCTTGAAAGGGCTAGTTAGACCTGATTTCATGTTAAAGTAGAATTGTGCTTGAATTGTTGATCCACTTGAAAGGTGGAGATGTTTACTTACTATGTACATTGTGATCATGGACTTGAAGGCATAGTGTGAGGAATTGAAGTATTATGATGATGTTGTATATATGAATGTGATGTGAAGGATGTATATGTGGTTTCAATGAATGAATGATGATCATGTCTAGAAGTTAATTATGTTAGGATTGGAGATAGTTTGTTTATTAACACACTTGAATGAAGAATGAATGAGGTTCAATGGTAATGTTAATGATGAAGTACTTATTGAAAGGCTATCGTCAATTTTACTCTAATGAATCCTAATAATGTGTTGATTGAAAGGATATTATCGATCTTGCACTAATGAAAGATAATGGGATTCTTAGATGAAAGGCTATTCTCATCTATGAATCTATGAGCTATCCAATGAATGAATGTTGGGTTGAGATGGATGCCCTTACATGAGTTAGCCTATGGGAATATAGGCTAAGCACCGAGAGGATATTGAATGGGATGGAAGTCTTCTCATGAATTGAGGTGGGGTTTCTAGCAGCAATCTCTTGAGATGGATGCCCACACGTGAGTTGAGGTGGGGTATCTAGTAGCAATCTCCTTGTCCCTTAACTATGTGCCCACATAGGATAGCTAGTGGATCCACTTAAGCTAAATATCGGTCTTTCTTAGGCAAGTTGACCACCTTCTACGGTGTGGGGTTACATGACATCGGATTCCATGATCTAGTTCTCATGGTCTATGTCGATTAAACGCTTATTCCCATCATGTGAGATGTGCATTATAGTTTCTTGAGAAGTTCTATGAAGTGTGGGTAGTAGTATGGGATGATATCCATACATGGAACGAGTAGGCTTCAAGAGGCTATAGTGAGTTCTCTAAGTCTTAATGACTATTGTATGAAAGTTCTCTAAATAAAGCTAATAAAGAATGTTTATTTGAATGTCTAATGTAATGATGCATGCTATACTTGGATTGTATTATGAGTTACTTTCTTGTAATGACTTATAGCATTTCAATGTACCTTGCCTACGGTGACTTCAAAGGAGTACTTAGTGTGAGTAGTAGTATGGGATACTACTTGCACATTGCACAAGTATGACTTAAGGGTTGTCTTAGGTGATGGTCCTTATGTGATGAAATAACTTGTTAAAGGTTTAGGTCTCTTGTGTATGAGTATTATTGAAAATGGAAAGGTTGAATGGTAAGTTTACTTTTGGTCACCTTAATGTGGTACGTTGGTGTGGATGGCGGTATGGGACGCTATCCATACATTGCACAAGGTATATCATGAGGGTTACTTGAGGTGAAGGCTAAATGTGAAGGGAAAGAGTTACATGTTGATATTGTTCAAATGTGATGTTATGACTTGTATGATGATGATATTTGTACTTGATGTCTCTTATGCTATTGTTCATGATATTTCTAAAAAGTGGCATCATGCATGGTTTCTAACCAAAAATGTCCCCTTTTAAATCATGTTTTTGCATGGTCATCATACTTAGTACATTTTGTGTGCTAACCCATTCTTCTATGTTTTTACTACAAAGTGTAGGTTCCGGCAAGTGATTGCTTCTACCTAGATTGAAGTGCTTGGATTGCTATTCTTCCAAGAATCAAGTGGTACACCCCATAGTTCGAGGACAAGGGTCTTTCTAGAAGTTTATTTCTTTTCATGTAATAGACTACTTAGAATTATATTGTAAAAGGGCCGTTTCCCTATATTGTTAAATATTGTGTCTAAGATGGCCATGTGAGATATAGATTTCCGCTTGCGTTTTAATGAATGTCTTTAGATTGTATGGTTTTTAAATAAAAAATTTTAATTCCGTACTATTTCTAATACCTATGTGGTGAATGAATGCTATGAGGCTTGTACAAGACCCCTTTGGGGTCGAGTACGCCGTGTTACGACTAGGGGGTGCTCTCGGGTCGTGATATTTGCACTGCTTCAATCTTCTGAGTATCAACTCGAATCCCTTCACCAGACAATATGTGGCCTAAAAATGCCACAGACTCAAGCCAAAACTCACATTTAGAAACTTTAGCATAGAATTCTCTATCTTTGATAGTTTGGAGAACTATTTTGAGATGGCTAGCATGATCCTTATAATTCCTCAAATAAATCAATATGTCATCAATGAATACAATCACAAACATGTCGAGATAGGGCTTAAATACTCTCTTCATAAGATACATGACATTGCGGCAGAGCAGTAGTCAAACGAAACCACATAATAAGAAAATCATAGTTGATAACACTTAACTACACTTCATCAAATACTAAGTGTAGGAGGTTGCTAACAAGTATAAACTCAACTAAGAGTTGGAGTCGATCCCACAAGGAGTGATACGATAAAGAATTTAATTAAGAAGTAAAAATATGTCCTAATCATTTGTAGAAGTAAATCTTTCGCAACATTAAAACAAATCACAAAGTTTCAACGATTAATAGCAAATGGGGGAATTTGATAACGAATTTAAGACAAAGATTAGTTAACATGGGAAGTAAACAAGTAGAGATTGGACCTTAGGAGTGTGATCAGTCAAATGCTAATTTTGCGCAATGGTTGATTACTAGTTGCTTAAAGTTATTGAATCTCAATGGGTAGGCTAGGTTTTGAATACAATAGCAATTTCTCAATAACTATTGCGCTTCAAGTGAGTTCTCTTGAACCTCAACAAGCATAACACAGTCAAACAACCCAATTTCTTATATAACCCACTCTTTCAAGCTGGGTTTGTAAAGAAGCAATCAAACCAACTTTCTCAAGCTAGATTGTAAAGACGCAATCAATACAACTATGAATCAATCATTCTACTCTATTACCTCTTTCTCAAGCAAGCATAGAGAACTAAGCTAGAATTGTATTTGTAACTACAATTACTCAATTAAAACATGAACAATTAATCGAACCCACTTCAAAACAACATTTAAATTATAACACCCCGAATTCAAAACGAGGCAAATAGTAGTTTTTCAGCAAGTTCCAGGTGCCATCCACTATGTCAAACCACGTTGGGACCAGGGATCATAGGTGGGTCTGTGGTTGGACACCTCAGAAAATCTCCAGGCCAGAACCACGACTGGCCCACGAACCGTAAGTGGGTCTGCGGTCTGTGGTCTAGGGGTCTGTCGATGGCCAAAAACTCTCTAAAAATGAACGACGGTTGACCAGGACAAATCGTAGATCCATCCATGGTTCGTCGGTCGTCTATCATGGTTCAAGGACTAGCAGTTATTTCAGGGGCAATAAGTCTTTTCCAGTTTTAATCCAACTTAAGTGAGGTCATTTTGCCTAAGCCTACGGTCACTATATAAGCCTTTTTAACTCAAAAACTCACCCAATTAAGTCATATTTTCCAAAATCCAAATTAATTTCCAAAGTTCAATCCCTCCAAAATATTCTCTCTCTAGAAACTTGGAGAAGAAGAAGAAGGAGATTCAAGTTAAGGTTCAAGAGAAAGCTTTTGTACATCAATTTCATTGGGCTTTGTTGTTAAGGTATGGTATTTTTCATCCCTGTATAACTTTCATGAGTCCTCTCAAAAACTCCAATTTCCAAAAGATAGAAATCCCCAATTGTTAGAGTTTGATTCAAAAGTCATGGGTTCCTTTCAAACTTGATTCTAATGGTCTAATTATGTTATATTAAGTATGAATTGATGATTTCCTATGTTTTTATACTGTATTTAAATTACCATATTTCTCAATTGTGATCTTATAATGTGGGTCTTTGTTGATGAAAGAGGAGTTTTATGAATTAATGCATGAGGTGATAGAATCACTTGAATTATAATGATACTCATGTCTCATGCTAGAATTCTAGATGTGATGATTGAAAGAAAGTTTTGAACCTCAAGGAGGTAAAGTATGAAATTATGCATTTGCTATGAAATCTATGCAATTGTATTAATGATGCTTTGAGAGTAAAGTCTCCATGTTGTTATTGTTGTGTTGTTGAAAGGACATCATCATAGACACACCTATGCATGAGTAATGAAGGTTATCAGGTTGAAAGGTTTTCTCACCTAATTGAATCTAAAAGCAAGTAATCATGGATAGTGAAAGGTTTTCTCACGCATGATCTAAAGAGTTATTCTGATGATCTACCTTGAATCAGTAGGCCAATGGAACCTTTTCATGAGTGACTAATGAGCTATTCTAGTGATTTATCATGAATCGGTAAGCCAAGGGCGCCCTTTCATGAGTAATGGAGTCAAGTCAAGACTTAATATCTACTCTGTGGAATGTAATGCTTAGCACCGAGTGGATATTATTTGAGATGAAAGCTCACCCATAGTAAGGTCGGGTTTCTAGAAGTAATCTCTTGAGATGGAAGCTCCCCCATAGTAAGGTCAGATTTCTAGTAACAATCTCATTATCCCATAAACTATGTCCCCTAATAGGTTATTTAGCTAGTGGATCCACCTAAGCTAAGATTACTGGTTCTACCTTAGGCAAGTAGACCAACCTTTTTCAGTGAGGGAGTCACCGGATTCCATGATAAGCTCACATGGTCTCATGTAGGTTAAGGCTTATTTCCCACAATAACAAGAAGTTTAATATTGAACTAAGGATTGCTTAAAGAAGCATCTCATAGTGTTCAAATTAATCATGAACTATGGCATGCTTAAAGAAGTATCCCATGATAAATCTAGCTTGCATTCAAGATGATGTTTTGAGTTATTTTTTCCAACTATCTCCATGATGATGTTTAAACTTGGTAAAGTGAATGCTTTGAAATGAAATGTCCCTCTTAGCATGTTTTCAATGTTTTTATGCATGGCTATCATACTTGGTGCATTTTTGTACTAACGCCTACTTTTGCCTACATTTTTCTAAGGTGTAGGGTCCAATTCCCAAGGTGGTAATTCTCATGACTAGATCTTGGATTAATTATGTTCCCGAGCTTGGTGAGTCCTCATGGTTCGAGGACGGACTTCTATGTTTTAGTTTCTTTCATGTACTTTCCATTTTTGGAGATGTTGTATAGGCTAGGCCCTATTTCATTCAATATTGTAATAGATGGATATCTTGAGACAAAGTGTCTAGACTTCCACTTTCGTTTATGAAAAAACTTTTTTAGACTTGAAATGTGTTTTCTCTCATTATTTTACTTACTTATGTTATGAGGACTAAGAGGCTTACGTAAAGTCCTTTGGGATTCTATATGTTGTGTTACATCTTTGGGGTACTCTTGGGTTGTGACAAACTTGGTATCGAGCACAAGGTTTAGAATTATTCTAGGATTATGTCTCATAAGACACGTCTGGTAGAGTTTTGTTCATGAGTGTGAAGCGCGCCACATTTATGGATAAAAAGCTACAAGATGTTTAGGAAATTTTACTTCTTTCATTACTCTTTAGTCATGCGATAGAGTCTAACTATATAAGGTATTTATCCTAATCCTAACCCGATGGTCTACAGAATATGACTACTCAAAGGGCTTTCGCTAAAAGGAATGAGGAAGACAATGTGAATCAAGGAGATCCTCCTCAAGCTCCAGTTGATCCTTTGACCGAGAATGTAACAAATGTGAAGGCTAGGTCGGCTTTCCAAATGTTGGCTCAAGCCTTGACAGCACAAGCCAATAGATAGGTGGTTGCTCATGTGAACCCGAATAGGAATTCAGCGGCTTCAAGAGTTAGGGACTTTGCAAAGATGAACCCTCAGGATTTTTTGGCTCCAAACTTGAGGAAGATCCTCAAGAATTTATCATTGAGGCCTATAAGGTACTTGCTATTATGGGGGTGACTCCGGTAGAGAAGGCGGAGTTGGCCGCTTATCAATTGAAAGGTGTTGCTCAAGTCTGTTATAACCAATGGAAGGAAAGACGGAAGGTAGGAGCGGGCCTCGTAGAGTGGGAAATGTTTAAGTCTGCTTTTCTTGACAGGTTCTTTCCCCTTGAGATGAGGGAAGCAAAGGTGCAAGAGTTCATTAACCTTCGTCAAGGAAGTATGAGTGTGAGGGAGTATGCTTTAAAGTTAACCCAACTATCCAAGTACACTCCAACTATGGTGGCGGATTCTAGGGCTAAGATGAGTAAGTTTGTGATAGGTGCCTCCAACATTGTATAGAAAGAATGTCGAACGGAAATGCTTATCCATGATATGGACATCTCATGTCTTATGGTGCATGTCTAACAAATTGAGGAGTCAATGCTCAAGGAAAAGAATAAGGAGGTAAAGAGGGCTAGGACTGGTGACGGGAACTTCTCCAATACAAGGTTCGATGGACAAGGTCGACCAAGGTTTAGACAAAGGTTTTCCAACCAAGGTTCCTCCAATGCTCCTTCCAAGTTCACTAGAGCACTAGAGATAGGGTTACTAAACCCAAGCCTCAAGGAGGTAATGGTAGTGGATCTTCATTTTCTAGGCCTAATTGTACACTGTATGGAAGGAGGCACAATAATAAGTGTCTAGCCGGCATGGATGGTTGCTATGATTGTGGTACGAGTGGTCACAAAATGAGATATTGCCCAATGCTTATGGTTAAGGGAAGAGAGGGTAAGCAAGATCCTCCTAGTCATTAAAATTCCAATGCTCCCAAGCAAAACTACTTTTATGCTCTCCAAAACTGAGGTGAACAAGAAAATTCTTCATACATGGTCACCGGTATGTTAAAAGTTTTCTATATAGATGTGTATGCTTTGTTAGACCCTAGTGATACTTTGTCTTGTGTGATGCCATATGTGGAAATTATATTTGATGTGCTCCCTAATATGTTGTTAGAACCTTTTTTTGTCTCTACTCATGTTGGTGATTCTGTGGTGGCTAAGAAGGTTTATAGAAGATGCCTTGTTTCCCTATCCCATAGAGTTGCTCTTGTTGGTTTGGTAGAGTTTGATATGTTATCTTTTGATGTTATACTTTCTATGGATTGGTTGCGCTCTTGTTACGTGTCGATTGATTGTAGGACTCATGTACTCAAGTTTCAGTTCCCGAATGAGCATGTCCTTGAGTGGAAGGGGGGAAATTCTATGCCTAAGGGTCAGTTCGTCTCATGTATTAAACCTAGAAAGATGATCTCTAAGGATTGCATTTACCATCTTATTAAAGTGAGGGATATATATTCTGAAACCCTTACACTTGAGTCGGTCCCCATAGTAAATGAGTTTCTGAAAGTGTTCCTAGAAGATTTACCCAGTATTCCTCCCGAGAGAGAAATAGACTTCAGTATTGACCTTCTCTAAGATACACAACCTATCTCAATTCCTCCTTATAGAATGGCCTCGGCTAATTCAAAGGAGTTGAAAGAACAGTTGAAGGACTTGTTGGATAAGGGCTTCATCCGACTGTGCATCTTACCATTGGGTGCTCCCGTGTTGTTTGTTAGAAATAAATATGGGTCTCTTCGTATGTGCATCGATTATTGTTAGTTGAACAAAGTGTCCATTAAGAATAAGTATCCTCTTCCAAGGATAGATGATTTGTTTGACCAACTTCAAGGGGCAAGTTATTTCTCAAAACTTGACCTTAGGTCGGGTTATCACCAATTGAGGGTGAGAGATGAAGATATTCTAAAGATGGCTTTTCGAACTTGGTATGGTCATTCTAAGTTTTTGGTAATGTCATTTGGGTTGACTAATTCTTTGACGGCGTTTATGGACTTGATGAATAGTTGATATATCGTGAGTTTACGGTATTTTGATACATTTCACTTAAGAGTTCTTTGTGTCTAGGGCTATTTTACATTGAAAATAATGCTTTTGTGTCATGTTTGCAGAAAATAGGCTTGGATGCGATTGAGTGGGATAACAGCTGAAATTTTGCAAAAGTGGCCACCTACGGATCGTAGGTCTGTGACGGTCCGTCGATGGGTAGGCGTAGATGGGAGCATCAAGGAAGTTTGACCAAGTGTGTAACTACGAAAGGACCTACAGACCGTAGGTCGACCTACGGGTCATCCTGCACAACCATAGAAGGTATTTAGAGAGTTGAAGTTCCAGTACCTGATGAAAATCCTAAGTGTGGAGCCACGAAAGAAGAGCCATGAAAGAGGACCCACAAACCGTAGGTCAACCTACAATTTGTCTTGCACATCCGTTATTGATGAACTAGGAGTTGAAGGTTCCAGCTGATGTGGAAAAGTTCTAATTGTTGACCAACGTTGGGGACCTACGGATCATAGGTCGACCCACGGTCCGTAGGTCCAGTCGTCGATCAAAGTCGCATCCTAGTAGTTTATTTTCTTTTTGTGTTTCCTTTTTTTAGGACATGTTTTATATAACTAGGGTATCTAAACCTTGTTATTGGGGGTTAGACATTATTGTTTACTTTTGTTCTTGATATTTTCTTGGGAATTAACTTGCAAACTTTGGCAATTTGATTTCCAAATTTCGGTTTCTAACATCTTTTATTTGAAATTCAATTGGAGATTACGGGTTTCTTCTACTCTAAACGTAAGTTAATGAATTCTCTTGATCAAAATATGAATTGTGTTCTTTCAAGCATAAGTAGCTAAATCCACAACTAGGGTTGTGGGAACCATGAGCAATTAACAAAGTATGAATAATAATTAAGTAATTCTTGAATAGTGTTTATGCATGTATTGGTAATTCTTTCGCTTAGAAGTCTTTTTAATGAGTGCACGCATTAGAACTCGTCTTGTTGCTACTTGCCGGACCAAGGAAGTAGTTAATGAGAAAAGATTTATCAACAGAGATTTAGTTTGATACTATCTAATAGTCTAATGTCAATTGGTGCGAGGGTGAAAACTAAGTCATACATTGATATGATATCTAATCTGAAGTAAAGGTAAGGGTTAGTTAAGTATACACACGTAGCCGAACCAAGGTGCGGGTGAAATTCCCTATTTAGAGGACCAATCACTTAGGAATACATATCTTACCAACTTTGTATGTAAAATACTAGGAAAGGATTACTATTATTAGGATTACCACATTAAGTATGAGGAACACATATACCCTAGTTTCTCTCTCTCATTGATAACAACAAAGTTTGAATCTTGCTTACTTGCTACTTGATCAACAATCAGTTATTTGTTTCACAAATCCCCCCTATATTTACTTGTCTCGGAAATAAGTTGACTAAACGAATATACTAGTGAGTTAAGTTTAAGTCTGAACCATATTCCTAGTGGGATCGACCCCAACCTATAAATTGGGTTCTTTACTTGATAGCGATTGCTTATACTTCTTTAGGAAGGTGTAATTTGAGCATATCAAATTTTAGCGCCGCTTTCGGGGAATAAGGCTTTTGGATTAAGTTTAACTACATTATTGAACTTTAGTCAATTATTTTCTAATTTTACTTTTTCTTTTGTTTTTGTTTTCTACAGGTTTCTACTCTACTGTATTCCAAGTACACGGAATCGAGGAAAATCATTGACCCCAAACGACCCCAAACTAAGAAAGACTTTGAGAAGAATGGCAAATCAAGGGGGGAAATAATAATCCAATCATAAAGGAGCATAAGGATGGAGTGAATAACGAGAACAGTCTGGTTCCTGGTGGTAATCTACTTCGAGATACATTGAGGGTGCAGAATCTGCCAGAACCAAGGCTGCAAGCTAACTGCAGAGTCGAGTTCAATACAGTTGAATCAAAAGGACCCATTGTTCTCCCTTTTCTATCTCCAAGGTATACATTTCTGGTAACGAGCAGCCTAATGCAGATGCTTACTGAGAGGGGGTTGTTTCTGGTATGGGTTCAAAAGATCCACATGTGCACATGCCCAAGTTGAGGAGTGTTTGCAAGAGTTGTGTGGGGCGACCAGAGTTGGATATGAACGTCATTAAGTTGAGAGTCTTCCCTCTATCATTTATCAGAGATGCTGCGATCTGGTTTTCTAAGATTCTGTATAACTCGATTTATACATAGGACCAATTGCACAAGGTGTTCATGGCAAAGTATTTCCCGTTGTCCAAGAAGTTGTATCACAAAGACAAGTTGAACAACTTTGTAGCACTACCTGAAGAGTCTATGAGTAGTTCATGGGATAGGTTCACTGCGTTCATAAGAAGTGTTCTGAATCACTGCATCGATAATGAGTCACTGAAGGAGTATTTCTACAAAGGTCAGGATGACAATGGTAAGGTTGTGCTTGATACTATTGCTGGAGGATCCTATCGTGAGTGTACTTTTGAGGAGATCGCAGAGAAACTGGAGAAGATTTCCCAAAATAATAAAGCATGGAGCACTGAAAGTCAGACACTGGAAGAAGCACATTTGCAGTTCAAGCTGCACCTAGTCAATCTACTGATGAAATTCGTGAGAAGATGGCTCAAATGAGGACAGAACTTGGATTGGTGTTGAAGCATGTGAGCAGAGGTGTAGAAAAAGTGATGTGGTAAACTACTTGACTAGAACTCCACCACCACCAGTTGAGGAACACTATTATGAGGGGATGCTTATTTGGTGAATGATCAAACAGGGGGTTTTTGAGCCAACGCACAAGGTTCCAATTCGGATAATTGGCGCCAAGGTCAAGAAACCAAGGTCGAAACTATGGTAACTACAATCGAGAGGGTAACTATGTCCAGGATGGGAACTACCATCACAACAACAACGACAACTAGAACAACTATGGCAATAGAAACGAGAGAGTTGGGCCTTATGTTCCACCTGTAAATCGAGAATCTGGCAACAGGGAAGCTGGGGGTAGTACGTCACGTATTAAGGATATGATGCAGAAGATGATGAAGAAGTTTGATACGACTGATGAAAATGTGAAGGAAATGCAAAACAACTTGTGTGGAATTGGTCAAAAAGTTAATGCATATGCAGTGTCGATCAAGCAACTTGAGCAGCAGATGAATCAGTTGTCCACTAAAGTAAACCCACGCCAGCCTGGCACACTTCCTAGCAACACCATCCAGAATCCAAAGAATGATGGGCATTATATGGCAGTCACTACTTGAGGAGGTAAATAGACCATTGATCCCCCTATGCTATCTGAGGTTGAAATTATGGTCGAAAAAGATGATAATGAGATCAAGGTTACTGGAGAATCCAAGAATGCTACAGAGAAGGAAGCGGAGGTGACCCAAAAAGTTATTCCCATGCCTAGACCTCCATCGACATTCCCACGGAGATTAGTTAAGAAGAATGAAGAAGGAACATACCGCAGGTTCATTACTATGTTGAAACAGTTTTCCATCAATGTTTCGTTGATAGAGGATTTGGAGCAAATGCCTGGATATGCAAAGCTTATAAAGGATTTGGTGACCAAAAAGAGGGTTGTTAGCTTTGAGAATGATGAGAGGTTGGAACATTGCAGTGCTATTGCTACTAGGTCACTTGTGTATAAGAAAAAGGATCCTGGTGCTTTCACTATTCATTGTACCATTGGGTTGTTGCATTTTGCGAAGGCGTTGTGTGATTTGGGTGCTATCATTAATCTGATGCCATTGTCTATGTTCAAGAAGTTAGGTTGAGGGGATCCAAATCCAACTGTGATGCGACTACCCATGGCCGATAGAACTGTGAAGAAGCCCATTGGTGTTCTCTAAAATGTCCTAGTGCAAGTGGAGTCGTTTATTTTTTTGGTGGATTTTGTGATACATGATTGTGAGGTTGATTTTGAGGTTCCCATCATCTTAGGGAGATCATTCCTTGCTACTAGGCGTGCCTTGGTCGATATGGAGATAGGGCGGATGAAGTTCTAATTGAATAATGAAGAGGTAACTTTCAACATATGTAGGTCTATGAAGCAGGAAAGCAACCTCAAGTCAGTATCAGTGGTTAATCATGTTGTGGAGCGAGGTTCTGATGTGTCTATTGAAGAGAGGTTGGGTGTTGATGCTCTGGTAGAGGTTATGATGAATTTTGAGGGTGATGGTATTGAAGACTATGATGAATTAGTTGCCGCACTTGATAGGTTCGAATTCCATTCCAAACCAATGAAATTAGAGCTAGATATGAAGAATCGCGACTCTCCACCCGCAAACCCATCTGTTGAAGAGGCTCCAAAATTGGAGCTTTAGGCTCTACCATTGCATTTGAGGTATGTACTCTTGGGGAGAGATGGTACTTTACCGATCACCATTGCAGCCGATTTGACTGAGGTACAAGTTGAGGCATTAGTTTCTGTGTTGAAGAGGTTCAAGAGGGCGATTGGATGGACTGTTGCGGGCATTATTGGGATTCCTCCTAGCATTTGTTCTCATAAAATCCAACTTATGTCGAAATTCAAGCCTAGTATCGAGCACCAAAGGAGACTAAATACGCCTATTCAAGAGGTAGTGAAAAAGAAAATCATCAAATGGTTGGATGTTGGAGTCATATATTCCATTGCAGATAGTAGTTGGGTCTATCATGTTCAGTGTGTTCCTACGAAAAGTGGGATTATTGTGGTTCCTAATGCAAAAAAATGAGCTTTTTCCGATATGGCCAGTGACTGGATGGAAAGTATGCATGCACTACCGAAAATTGAATGTTTGGACAAAAAAGGATCACTTCCCTATGACATTCATGGATCAGATGCTGGATCGTCTTGCTGGTAAGGGTTGGTACTGCTTTCTTGATGGTTATTCGGGGTACAATCAGATTTCCATTACTACGGAAGACCAAGAGAAGACCACCTTCACTTGCCCTTATGGGACTTTCGCCTTCAAACGGATGCCATTTGGGTGGTGTAATGCTCCATTGACCTTCCAGTGTTGCATGATGTCGATATTTTCATATATGGTGCACGACACTATTAAGGTATTTATGGATGATTTCTCTGCGGTAGGTGACCCGTTTGATTGTTATCTGATACATTTGGCTGAGGTACTAAAACGGTGTGAAGAGTGCAATCTTGTGCTCAATTAGGAAAAGTGCAACTTCATGGTGAAAGAGGGGATCGTTCTAGGTCATTGGATTTCTGAGAACGGTATTGAGGTTGATAGAGCTAAAGTCGAGGTAATAAAAATCTTCCACCACATATCTCTCGTTAAAGGTGTTAGAAGTTTTCTTGGGTATGCAGGCTTTTATAGGAGGTTTATCAAGGATTTCTCCAAAATTGCACACCCATTGTACAAATTGCTCGAAAAGGAGTGTAAGTTTGATTTTGATGATGCTTGTCTGAGAGCATTTGGAGAGTTGAAAGAAAATCTAGTTTCTCACCTATTATTATTTCACCGGATTGGGGGAAACCATTTGAAGTTATGTGTGATGCGAGTGGAGTGGCATTTGGTGTGGTATTGGGATAGAGGTGAGAGAAGATTCTTCATCCTATTTACTATGCCAACAAAGCTCTGAATGTGGCTCAAAAGAACTATATGGTGATTGAACAAGAACTCATTACTGTGGTTTTTGCATTCGAGAAATTTTGATCCTAATTGCTTGGTACTAAGGTCATAGTGCATACTGACCATTTTGCATTAAGGTATCTAATGGCTAAAAAGGATGCAAAACCAAGGTTTATTAGATGGGTATTGTTGCTACAAGAGTTCGATTTTGAGGTGAAAGCTAGAAAGGGGATAGAAAATCAAGTTTTCGATCATTTGTCCATATTAGAGGAGGAAGCTATGCTCAAGCTAGGAAATGGGGCTGAAATAAATGATTCCTTTCTAGACGAACAGGAATTGGCTGCATCTGCTGATCTTATTCCGTGGTTCGCAGATTTTGCTAACTACTTGGCAAGTGATCTGGTTCCATCGGATTTGTCATTTCACCAAAGGAAAAAGTTTATACATGATGTGAAGAAGTTCTTTTGAGATGAGCCTTACTTGTTCCGTATTTGTGCTGATGGGATTATTCGTCGTTGTTTGCTCGAGGTTGAGATGATGAGTATACTAGAGCCATGTCATTCATCGCCTGTTGGTGGACATCATAGTGGTATTCAGACTGCGCATAAAATCTTGCAGTGTAGGTATTTCTGGCCTACCATCCACCAAGATGCTCATGATTTCGCCAAGTCTTGTGATCGTTGCCAAAGAGAAAGAGGAATTTCAAAGAGGCAAGTGCTACCTATGAATTTGATATTGGTGATTGAGCTGTTTGATGTTTGGCGCCTAGACTTTATGGGTCCATTTGTGAGCTCACATGGGATGAAGTATATTCTTGTAGTGGTTGATTATGTGTCAAAATGGGTGGAAGCAATTGCGCTTTCAAACAATGAGGGTAAAAGTGTCATCGCATTCCTGAAAAAGAGTATCTTCTCCAGATTTGGTACACCTAGGGCGATTATCAGCGTTGGAGGTTCCCACTTTTGCAATGAGTTGTTCAAGGCATTGCTAGATAAATATGGAGTCCGTCACAATGTAGCCACTCCTTACCATCTGCAATCTAGTGGGCAAGTTGAAGTGTTAAACAAAGAGATAAAGCAAATCCTTGCAAAGACTGTGAATGCCAATAGAACTGATTGGTCAAGGAGGCTTGATAATGCTTTACGGGCCTATCGCACCACATTCAACACTCCCATAGGTATGTCCCCCTACCAATTTGTATATGGGAAGTCGTGCCATTTGCTAGTAGAGCTAGAGCATAAGGTTATGTGGGTGCTAAAGAAGTTGAATTTGGATTGGGGAGCCACATCGAGTCAAAGAGTGAATGACATGAATAAGCTTGATGAGTTTCTCCTAAACGCTTATGAAAGATCAGCCTTGTACAAGGAGATGATGAATAAGTATCATGCTCAAAATATTGAAAAGTGTGAATTTGTTGTGGGTGATCTGGTGCTAATATTCAACTCAAGGTTGTGCTTGTTTCCTGGCAAGCTCAAGTCCAAGTGGACCGGGCCATTCAAAGTCACTCAACTATTTCCACATGGAGCAGTCGAGCTCAAGAACAAGGAGGGAATCAGATTCAAGGTGAACGGGCAAAGGATCAAACTCTACATGAGGAAATTGGAGAGTGTGCAAGAAGTGATTGAGGCATATTATCTTGATGAAGTCTGAGTAATCAAGGGGCATGCGTCATGCCCTGATATTCAATCCAGCATTGCTTGGGAG
The DNA here is from genome assembly GCA_029007595.1 of Solanum commersonii. Classification (NCBI taxonomy): domain Eukaryota; kingdom Viridiplantae; phylum Streptophyta; class Magnoliopsida; order Solanales; family Solanaceae; genus Solanum; species Solanum commersonii. The sequence continues at coordinate 205,033 of JAJTWQ010000324.1, forward strand.
GCAACCCAAGATGTACAATCTAGCCAACTATAGGTTTTTCTTTTCGATTTAGGATTTTTCTTCTTTTATTCTAATTTTTATAACTCTTTAGACAGGTGTTTTATTTTTGTATTAGTGTTTTCTAGATTTATAATAGTGTCTATGTCTAAAAAGTGTCCAGAAAATGTCAAAAACAAAGTCCAAATAGTTGCTACGTGTGCAGGGATGAAAATTTGAATCTACAGAAAAAGGTTGTGTAGAGGTCTACGGGCCCCATCAACGGTATGTGGGTCCATACACGGATCGTGAATGGCGTCCGAAGACCCCAGGTAAGTTTTCTAAAATTCTAAGTGTTAGAGTGACCTATGGTCTATAGGTCAACCCACAGACCGTCGACGGGGTTTCGTGGGTCCATAAATAGAGTTCTGCCGACTGACCCGGACCCCATTTAAATAAAATCGTTAAAATTCAAAAAAATTCCCACATCCATCTAAATCTCCCCAACCATTTTTCAACCCTCTAAATCCTCCTAATCACTCCTATAACTCCCATATCATTCCCATTCACTTCCCTAAAATCCCATATCATCCCTTTCTCTCCCAAATCACCCATCTCATTCCCCAATGATTCCACAGTCCGGGTTCGGTGTCAAAGGCTTGCGAAAAGGGTCTAGAAGTATATTGCAATCACACATTCACCATTGTTGTATACTTGTAAGGAATTTGATTTCTCCCGAACTTTGAAATTTTTCATAGTTTCCATTTGAAATCACAACAATGAACTTGACCTTGGGTTGTTAATTTTGTGTTTGTATGTGAAATTGAATGCTAGAACACCCTTGGTATGATGGTATGTGAGTTTGTAGTTACTTAATACTGAATAATTCAAGTTAATAGGCCTAATTGGAAGGTTTGACTTATAGTTCATGGGTATCGGTGTGATAACTTGTGAAATTCGGTAAAAATGGAACCCTAAGGATGATTAACTACCATATTACTTGTTGAAAGCATGCATACGCCCAAGTTGTTTAAAATTGGTGAAGGAAAAGGTTTGAAAGAAGTGAACCATCTGAAAACATAGCACAGAATGACCCACGAGACCTCGTCTACGGACCGTAGGTAAGGTTCGTGGGCTAGAAGCACACACAACTTTCGCTAAGTGTAGAACCACGGTGTGGATTACGATTTGTCATTCCATTGATGTACCGCGCTGCACATCCATGGTTCCCATATCAGAGCCCCAATTCTGGGTACTCTGACCTACGGATGGGACCTACGGACTGTAGGTCAACCCACGGACCGTAGGCACCAACTGTGGGTTGGCAGTTCAGCTACTACCAAGACATTTTTTAGTTTTTTGTTTTGATTCGTTTCTTGTTCTACAATTCTTCCAAGTGTTTTATTTGCTTGTTTTGGTACTAACTAAGCTTCTACAAGTACTATGGCCCCCAAGCAAGCTCCGACTTACGCCGTAAAGGGCAAATCAAAATATGTAGAACCTTCCTTGCGACTGATCGATGAGGACTCTGACTATGTTCCTCCCAACACCAGGACCTCCCCTACTACTCTTTGCACTACGAGGAACCGAACCCAGCTGGTGATTCCCAACGTGGTCACTTCCCCCCAGTCTGATGAGGAGGCCACACCGATCAAATCACCAACTGGCTCTGAGTCCGCATCCGGCTCCAATTTCGACTCCAGTTCTAATGGCATCACCGCCTCATCTTCTGACACTGATAGTGCAGGTGACATTCTACTGTCCCCCAGTTCTAAGCCTGCACCAGTTGCTAAGGAGCCTAATCGATGGTGTGTGGAGGGCCAGTTTCAATTATACAAAGATGCCCGCATGCTGAATAAGAATAATAAGATGGCTCGACTAGTCCACAATGAGCTTCGGGTTCTCACAAGTAGCCTTCACACCACTCCAGTCATTGAGGGTCTATTTCGAAGACACAGGTGTGAGTGGATGGCACAACCCCAGGAACGTACAGCGAGGACATAGTCAGGTAGTTATATGCCTCTTATGCCGTCACTGTTAGAGGGTCCATCTCCAAGAGGGCCAAGCCCGCAGCTCAGCCTCCACTTGAGGCTACACTAGTTCGGAGTTTTTCTATGGACATCTCTGAGACCACCCTCTGCAGGTTCATTTATGGCCCGGGCCACACTCTGACCATCAATACATCAGAGTTTGACTATCGGATTGTCATCATCCAGGTGGAGCATTTCAGAGAGATGCCGAGCAGCAGGAGTTACTTATTAAGTGGTTAGCACGACACCTTGCCACGGATAGAGAGCAGGAAGATTGGGTCCAGACCCCGAGTTTGGGTATTAAGAAGGCAACCCTGACCTCTGCCAATAACTTTTTTTGGTTACTGGTGTGTAACCGTGTGTCCCCTATTCAGGAAGATAATGTGCTCACATTGGATCGTGCGGTAATGGTTGCAGCCATGGTTGTTGGTTTGGAGTTCAATTTCGGCTGCATCCTGATTGTGATGATTCATGAGAAGGCCGCCACCACTTTTCCCTTCCCCTGCCTCATCTTTCATCTTTGCATCGACTCTGGTGTACTAGTGTGACACTGTGACAAGTTGCTTCTGGCAAACAAGATTTTAGATATTAGCTTGATTCGGGATGAGGCCAACATAGTTGCACCTCGCAGGGAGCCACGAGTTGAGGTGCCACCGATGGGAGATGATCTTGTAGTAGATGTAGAGCAGATGCATGATGATGGCACTACCCCTCTAGCTACTACAAAAGCAGATGCCTAGGCTCCTCCGTCTCCGGCCGTCAGTCAGGCCCCTAGCTCTTCCAGAGCCACTCATTCTTCTAGTTCCACCGCCATCCCTCTAGCTCAAGTATAGAATCTAAAGGCATAAATGGCCACCCTGCTTTAGCATGTGAAACCATGGGTGCATCGAGCTATAGTGGAGTTCGAGGTGAGGTTTGAGCTGCGAATGGAGCATATGATGGACCAAAAGGTCCAGGCCATTCATCAGCCCCTGGATGCCTTAGTTGCGAGTCTTAGAGAGGTCGGTCGTTGATGTGACCACCCTCTGGAAAGAGTTAGAGAGCCTTTGTACTGATATGGCTGTAGTTTTTTCTCCCCAGAAACTGAGTCAGAGTCTGAACCTACGGTAACGATTGATGATGTAGCGATGAGTGCCCTATTCGGTGATGACATGCCGCCACCAAATTCTTCACGTGCTACTGGAAAGTGCCCCCGCTCCGGTCATACTTTTGATGATATTGAGGTAGATAGAGTGAGTAAGAGGGAGCACCAGTAGATTAAGGTGGCTCAGAGGGCATCCATAGTTGACGAGGAGATGAGACAGCAGTGGACCAGGAAGATAGGTATGGGCCCATCTAGCAATGTCAGCACTACTGACGATAATGTGAGAGTTGATGAGAGCACTACTGAGAGTGTTGGGATAGTAGATATGAGCGCTATTGATGGCGTTTCGAGTGTTGATCCAGTGAGTTCCAAGAAACCGGACCCACCCACTTCTTGAGTGGTCTTCAACACATATGTAACGACTAGCAAAATGATAGGTTGAACTAGAGCCTCATTGTGTGGGTTAGTGTGACCTTAAGTTGATGTCTAGACTGTTTTAGAACTTAATTGAGTAAGAAAGAAGTCTAGGGTGCAAGTAAGGACCTATGCTAACAAGAATGAGTGAAAGAAAACTTGTTCCTTGAGGGGCTATTTGGCGATGGGAGTACTTGATCACCCAAAGGGTTGGGCGAGTCCCCCTTGGACTCTTGTGATCGCCTAGTGGGCTGTCCCATTGGCCTAAGGTCTGGACCAAAGGGTGAGCTAAGTCTAAGCTCGCCAACCAGCTTGGCGTGTCGCCCATTGACCCCTCTAGATCGCCTAGTGGACTGCCCAATTTGGGAGCTCACTGGAAAATTAGGCGACCCAGGGGTGCACTTGGAGATTCGCATATGACCTTGGTGAGCCAAGAGAGGCAAAAAGGCGAGGTAAGTCAGGCAAAGGGTAAATTTTTAATTACTATGTATGATTATGATGTGAAGGATATGCATGTGATTTAAATTGTAAAATGATTATCATGTATAGAATGTAATTGTGTTATTGTTGATAGTATATTCTCAATTGACACTCATGAATGATGAATGATGGAATGTGAAAGGTTTTCTCCTATGTATTGTATATGTTGAATTGGTAGGCTTAAGGCATACTTTTCTTATATTGACGAATGTGATCATGAATGAAATATCTTGAATTGGTAAGCTTAGGCACCCTCTCTTGTATGATGAATGTGTATTGACATGATGATTATGAATCGATAGACCTATGGCATTCCTTTCATAAACAACCAATGAATGTGTCTTGACTTAATGAACTTGAATCGGTAAGCCTAAGGTTGGTAACCCCTGCTTGATGAGTCTTTGACCTATTCTAATATTGTGTTTTAGGATCGGTAGACCCAAATGATGGTAGCCCTTTCATGTGTGAGATTCTGACCCTTGCATCGGTAGACCCAATGATGATGGCACCCTTCTTGGAAAGTCAATGAGCTACCCTTAATGTACCTTGAATCGGTAGACCTAGTGATGGTGGCCCTTTCTTGTGTAATGTACTTTGGGATCGGTAGACCTAGTGTTGATAGCCTTCTCAAGTACAGTGATGTTAATGTGAATGAACTACTCTATAGGAATAGAGGCTAAGCATTGAGTGGATATGGTAAAATGGAAACACACCCAATGTTAGGCTAAGGTTCCAATGAACAACTTCCTATTCCATTACTATGTGCCCACAGAGGATATATATCAACCAGTGGTCATCTTACCAAAGCTAATATATCACCTAGTTCTACCTTAGGCAAGTAAAACACCTTTCTTCGGTGTGGGTAGTAGTATGGGATGCTATCCATACATCGCACGAGTAGGCTTCAAGAGGGCTATAGTGAGTTCTCTAAGTCTTAGTCAAATGAATGAAAGCCCTCTAAAGCTAATGAAAATGTTGACTCTTATATGCTTAATTGTAATAATGCATGCTACACTCGGATTGTATTATGAGCTACCTCCTTGTCATGTCTTATGAAATGTTTATATCTCTTATGTATGAATAATGTGAAAGAATTAATGTAAGTTCCCTTTTGGTATTCTTAATGTGGTACTTTAGTGTGAATAGTGGTATGGGACGCTATTCATACATTGCACAAGGTATGGCATTGGGGTTACTTAAGGTGAAGGCTTAATGTGATGGAATGACTTGTATGATGATGTGGTTGTATCTTATGCCTCTTTTGCTTATGTTCATAAATGTTTTCTCAAGAATTGTCATAAGCATGACTTCCAAAGAAAAATGTCCGTTTAAAGCATGATTTAAAGCATGATTTTTGCATGGTCATCATACTTAGTACTTAATTGTGCTAACCCATTCTTCTTCATGTTTTTACTACAAGTGTAGGTTCCGGCAAGTAATTGCTTCTATCTAGATTGAAGTGCTTAGATTGTTATTCTTCCAAGATCAAGTGGTATGTCCTCATAGATCGAGGACAAGTGTTTATAAGTTGCTTTTATTTCATGTAATAGACAATTTTAGTCTTTTCGATTATAAAGGGTCGTGACATTACTTTAGTTTTCATGTCATTGTTTAGATGGCCATGTGAGATTTAGACTTTCGTTGTGTCTTTCAAAAGATTTTTAATGATTATTTGGATTTAAATATGTTTTTAAATTTCTCACTGTTTATGTGTATCGAATGTTATGAATACTAAGAGGCTTGTAGGAGACCCCTTCGAGGTCAAGTACGCTAGTCATGTCTAGGGGGTGCTCTCGGGGTGTGACAACTTGGTATCAGAGAATAAGATTTTGGGAATTGTTTTTAGGATTGATGTCTCACAAGCCACATCTAGTAGAGTCTTGTTCATCGGTGTAAGTCGCGACACATCTATGAGTGAGAGGCTATAGGACGTTAGAAAGTTACACTTCTTTCATATTCTTGAAGTCTTGCCTTAGAGTTTAACTCTATAAGTGTCCTTTTCCTAATCCTTCTCTTGTGTTTATAGGATATGAATACAAGGGCTAACCCAAGAAGCATGGAAGAAGAGATCTTGAATAAGGGAGTTCCTCCCTAAGGTCCTCAAGGTGACCAAGTTCCTCTAGGCAATCAAGGAAATCAAGTTCTGATGGATTCCCCGGCTATGACCAATGAGGAAGTTAGGTCAGTTCCTTTGATGATGGATCAAGCCGTTACTACTCAAGCCCAAGCTATGAAGGCCCAAGTTATGATGTTGAGGCTAATGTGAACCCCAAGGTGAGTACTATGGTTTCTAGGTTGAGAGACTTTATGAGGATGAATCCTCCAGTATTTCTTGGATCTAAGGTGGGAGAGGATCCCCAAGAGTTCTTGGATGAGCTGTATAAGATAGTTAATGCTATGAGGGTGACTTCTTTTGATAAAGAGAAACTTGTCGCCTATCAATTAAAGGACGTGGCCCAAAATTGGTTCACTCAATGAAAGGCCAATAGGCCAGTTGAAGTGGGTCCCATTGAATGGGAGTTGTTTAAGAAAGCATTCCTTGGTAGCTTTTTCCCCCGTGAGAAAAGAGAGGTTAAGATGGAGGAGTTTATCAATCTTAGGCAAGGTAATATGAATGTGCAAGAGTACTCCTTGAGATTTACCCAATTGTCTAAGTATGCCCCATCTTTGGTATCAAACCCTAGGGATGAGATGAGTCATTTTGTTACGGGAGTTTCTGACCTAGTTGAGGAAGAGTGTTGTACGGTGATGCTCCATGATGATATGAACATTTCTAGGCTCATGGTTTATGCTCAATCTATTGAGGAATCCAAACTTAAGAGGAAGAGTAGAGAGTTGAAGAGGGGTAGGTCCGATGAGCAAGGTCAACCTAGGTTCAAGAAGAGAGCTACTAACCAAGATTTTTCTAGTGCTCCCAAGGATAATGAGCACAAAGGTGTTGGACCTCCATTTTCTAAACCTCTTTGTACCACTTGTGGAAAGAGGCATCATGGGAAGTGCCTAGCCTGTACTAGTGGGTGTTATGGTTGTGGAAAGCATGATCACCAAGTGAGAAATTGTCCTACTCTTACGGCTAGAGGAAAGGAGGCCAAACAAGCTTCTTATGTTGGCCCTGATCCTAATGATCCAAAGAAGAACCGTTTCTATGCACTTCATGCCAAAAAGGGAAAAGGAGCTAATCCGAATTAAGGTACCGATAAGTTATAGTTCTATTTTTGTTCTGATGAGGGTCTTATGTTGTTTTCATGATTAGCCTTAGTTGGGTTTTCTCTGAAGTGGGGGATAGTACATAAAGTAGTAAGGTTGTGGATGGTTTGATATCCTTATCTCTTTCCTTCTATTCTTATTCAAGCTTGAGACCAAGAATTCCTAGTAGCTTGTTTCTTGTTTTGGAGTCATGTGTGAATATGTGTTTCCATGGTCTCCTTATGTTATGAATGTTCTTGATGAGTTAATGTTTAAATAAGAAAAAGAGTTTTATAAATTATGTGTTCCTCATGTTGATATGCATCTAGTATGGGTTGCCTAAATGTTTTATCAGGATAAATGTTGAGCATGCCTAAATGTGCTTTTGTGAAGAAATTGCATAATGTGCCTAATGATGTTATGATGAGCATGATATGAGTTGGAGAAGGAAGTTCCTCCAAAGAAATGAGAAATGTTTGTTGTTGTTTTGATGCATAGTTAGTTAGTAGAAATAGTTCCTACTTTCTTGTATTGCATTGAGTTTATTGATGTGTAGTTGATGTTTCCTCCTATAAATATACATTATGTTGATGTGTCATGATTGATAGGCTGCTAGTCTTGAGACGTTTTCCCTTAATGTGTTTAAAGTGTCATTCGAGGACGAATGTTCCTAAGTGGGGGATAATGTAATGACTCGCAAAATGATAGGTTGAACTAGAGCCTTATTGTGTGGGTTAGTGTGACCTTAAGTTGATGTCTAGACTGTTTTAGAACTTAATTGAGCAAGGAAGAAGTTTAGGGTGCAAGTAAGGACCTATGCTAGCAAGATTGAGTGAAAGAAACCTTGTTCTTTGAAGGGTTGTTTGGCGATGGGAGTACTTGATCGCCCAAAGGGTTGGGCGAGTCGCCCTTGGGCTCTTATGATCGCCTAGTGGGCTATCCCATTGGCCTAGGATCTGGACCAAAGGGCAAGCTATGTCCAAGCTCGCCAACCAGCTTGGCTTGTCGCCCATTGACCCCTCTAGATCACCTAGTGGACTACCCAATTTGGGAGCTCACTGGAAAATTGGGCGAGCCAAGGGTGCACTTGGCGAGTCGCCTAGTGCCCTTTGGAAAGCCAACAGAGGCAAAAGGGTGAGGTAAGTCGGGCAAGGGGTGAATTTTTAAGTTAAGACTTTGTGGGTCCTCAGTTCTTTTCCTTAGTTGAGTCCACATTATTCTATTCCTTTCCTAGAAACTATAAGACCTTTTCAGACTTAAATCCTTTCAACTAAGTCTCTCCAAATAGAATTAAAAGAAGTCAACTCTCAAGTATTTCTCTCTCTAAACTCAAGGAAGAAGAAGGGAGCCATTAAAGATAGGGTTGGTGATTTCAAGGAGGTTCTTCCTCAAATTTCTTGGGGAATCTTAAGCAAGGTATGGTGATCCTTCATCTAGGGGTAGCATTCACCCCTAGATTCCATTTCAAAGAAGTTTTCAAAGTTTTCAAGTTCATGAAAAACCTAGGGTTTTACTCAATCTCATGGGTTCTTTCTTCAAATGATTTCAAATGGTTACTAATGTCATATTATGATTGTTTTGGTGTTTAATTGATTATTTATAATGAAAATACTCTAGGAACCCATGATTTCTATCAATTCCTAAATTGTGCCTTATGGGTTTGATGATTATGAAACCTTATGAAGGGAGTTTGTCTAAATTTATTTGGGATATTGAATTGTATCGTTATCTATGCCTTAATCATGGTAAATTGTTGGTGTGTTGATGATTTGAGATACATGGCCTTGAAGGCAAGATTTGACCTAATTATATGTTGAGGTAAAATTATGCTAGAGATGTTGATCCACTTGAAAGGTGGAGGTGTTAATTACTATGTATAATTATGATGTGAAGGATATGCATGTGATTTCAATGATAGAATGATGATCATGTATAGAATGTAATTGTGTTATTATTGATAGTATATTCTCAATTGACACTCATGAATGATGAATGATGGAATGTGAAGGACTTTCTTCTATGTATTGTATATGTTGAATTGGTAGTCTTAAGGCATACTTTTCTTATATTGACGAATGTGATCATAAATGAAGTATCTTGAATTGGTAGGATTAGGCACCCTCTCTTGTATAATGAATGTGTATTGACATTATGATTATGAATCGATAGGCCTATGGCATTCCTTTCATAAACTACCAATGAATGTGTCTTGACTTAATGAACTTGAATCGGTAAGCCTAAAGTTGGTAACCGTTGCTTGATAAGTCTTTGACCTATTCTAATGTTGTGTTTTAGAATCGGTAGGCCAGTGGCACCCTTCCATAATTGAATGAATGATAAACCTTGAATCAATAGACCCCAATGACAGTAGCCCTTTCATGTGTGAGATGTTGACACTTGTATCGGTAGACCCAATGATTAGGAATGTATGTGTAGGAATAAGTAGAAAAATGAAAGCATGATGGCATAAAAAGTATGAAAAAAAGGATCCCTGTCCAAAAATGTTGAAATGTGCTAGATCGATAGTCTTCATGAGTTGAATGTGTTGGATCTCATGTGACATGATAAGGAACTAATTTGACTTCATAACTTAAGCAAAAACTTGAACTGGGTAATCTGATAATCTGTAATGAAACAATGTGCCAAGAGTGTGTGAGAAAGGTTGAATGTTCAGACAGTTTGTGTTAATCTAGAACTTTCCCCGTTGGTCCTGCTAAGGTGATCTAGGCTAGAAGTTGGGAAGTGATCATAGGCCCTTGTTAAAATTAGTCAACTTAAGCCTAAAATGATCCAACCAAATGAAATTAACGTTCCCTTTGATTCAAATGCTTGAGCCTTAAATAGACCATTACTTTTGATTCACCTAACTCACCTTCCCTAAAATAATTGTCTTGGCCCCAGTCCCTCCTTGGACATGTGTACCTTAACTTCGGACAAAAGTATAAGTTGAGAGTGGCTAATGCAAAAAGTTACCTCAATCTTAGCCCTGGTCCAACATCGGATATTATGCACCTCAACTAATGCAAAATCCATAAGTTGAGGCTGGCTATGAAAGAGGAAACCGAAAGAAAAAAGGGTATGAAAAGAGTTTTGGGTTGAAAAGAGAAAAAGAAAAGATAGAAGAGTATGTAACTTTGTGCAAAAGAAGCCAAAAGATAATAAATAAAAGTGCTGAAAGAAATAAAGAAAAATAAAGTGAAAGGAAAAAACAAGAAAGTGAAAAATAAGAGCTTCAAAGTCAAAAGTCACATCCACGTTGAAAAGAGTCAAGGAAAGAAAGTAAAATGAAAGGATATCAAAAATAGGTTGAGAAAAGAGGTAAAAAGTCAATGTAATGTCAAGGAGGGCAGAAAATCACTAAAAAGTACCCAAATGTACCACACCTGACTCTACGCCTACGTTACAAGCTAAGAAAGTCCTATAATGATCCTAGCAACTAGTTTGGAGAGTCCAAGCAGTGAAAATAAAGGCAAGTCTATGGTATTGAGCACTAACTGTACTTGAAGTCACTTCTGAGTGTGAGTGTTGAATGAATCCTAAAACTCAAAATTCATATCCACTATGTGAAAAGGATTTCGTTTGAAGTAAGGGCACTAGTTACATTATCGGAAAGTTGGTACCTTGGTGATTGTGAAAAGTGTATATTGTGGTTTCTATTGGTCGATCTTTGTCATATCTTGATCCGTATGAGTTATCGTGTTGAGTCTAATAGAAATGATTTGCGCTGAAAATATGGAATGGATTGAAATGGCTATGTGATTGCTTGAGTTTGTATGTCTGTTTCTACACAAGTGTCGTTTAGAGTATTAGTGTGTCGCTTGAGGACAAACAACATGTTTAAGTTGAGGGTGTTGATATACCGTGAGTTTACAGTATTTTTGATACATTTCACTTAAGAGTTGTGTGTGTCTAGGGCCATTTTGTATTGAAGATAATGTTTTTGTGTCATATTTGCAGGAAATAGGTTTGGACATGGTTGAGTGGGATGACAGCTAAAATTCTACAAAAGTGACCACTTACGGAAGGACCTACGAACCATCGGTCCTATGGCGGTCTGTCGATGGGTAGGCGTAGATAGGAGCATCAGGGAAGTCTGACCAAGTGTGGAACTATGAAAGGACCTACGGTCCATCCTGCACATCCGTAGAAATATGTTCAGAGAGTTGAAGTTCTAGTACTTGATGAAAATCCTAAGTGTGGAGCCACAGAAGAGGACCCACGGACCGTAGGTCAACCTATGGTCCGTCCTGCACGTCCATTATTGATGAATTGGGAGTTGAAGGTTCCAGCTGCAGCAGAGTCAATTTCGGTTTCTAAGATTTTCAATTTGAAATTCAATTGGAGATTACGGGTTTCTTCTACTCTAAACGTAAGTTCATGAATTCTCTTTATCAAAACATGAATTGTGTTCTTTCAAGCATGAGTAGCTAAATCCACAACTAGGGTTGTGGGAACCATGACCAATTAACAAATTATGAATAATAATTAAGTAATTCTTGAATAGTGTTTATGCATGTATTGGTAATTCTTTCGCTTAGAAGTCTTTTTAACGAGTGCACGATTTAGAACTCGCCTTGTTGCTACATGCCGGACCAAGGAAGTATTTAATAAGAAAAGAATTATCAACAAAGATTTAGTGTGATACTATATAATAGTCTAATGTCAATTGGTGCGAGGGTGAAAACTACGCTATACATTGATGTAATGTATAATCTAAGGTAAAGACAAGGGTAGTAAAGTATACACACGTAGTGGGACCAAGGTGCGAAATGAATTTAACGACTTTAAAAATGAAATAGTGAAACTAGAGCCTAACTAGTGAGTGTGTGAGTGTGTCTTGAGTTTAGAAGTGGTTTAATGTTGTCCCGAGCCATGGTTGAGGTGTTTAGGGGTTAGACATCAAGGTACGCCTCCCCAAGGACCATCCTAAGGGTCCTTGAGGAGGACCCTAAGTCTAAACCCCAAGACCCTAAGGAAACCATGAGGCTGCCCAAAATGGGGTGACCTACGGTAGTGGTCCACGCCCTGTAGGTCCATCCACGCCCCGTGGATGACCTCTGTAGGTAAAGGGGTCCTAACACTTGTCTCTGAACAAAATGACGGATGACCAGGGCAAGGCGTCAACCCATGCATGGTCCATGGATGGGGAGCCATCGTTGGGACCTGTGTTTGCTGTATTGGTTCGGCCTTGGTGGGGGTGAATTGGTAAATTCACCCCAAGTTCTAATAAGTTGGGGGACGGTTATTTTAAGTTTAATAAGGTATTTTAAGAGTATTAAAGTGATAAACTTTATTTTACATTATATTATTTCAAAACCCCAAATACAAACTTCCTTTCCCCACCACAAGATCTCTCTCTAGAAACTTCCATTGGAGGTGAAGACTTCAAGCTCCCAAGGTCAAATTCTTCAAGGTTTTCAAAGAATTTTCAAGGGGATTTCGTGGGAATCAATAGCAAGGTATGGTAGTCTTGATCCTTATCTAACTTTTCATTCAAAGAGCCAATTCAAAGGTGATTTCAAATCATGAAAATCTAGGGTTTTACTCAATCCCATGGGTTATTTCATCAAACATTTTCAAATAGTTTTTAATGACAAATTATGATTGTATTGGTGTTTAATTGATGATTTCTGTTAAAAATATTCCATGAGCCCATGAATTCTCTTAATTTCTAAATTGTGCCTAATGAAGTGGGTTTGTTGATCATGATTGAATGTTAATGGATTATGCCTAAATTGATTTAGATTGTTAAATTGTATCATTATACATGCCTTAATTGTAGTAAACTGTTGTTGTGTTGGTGACTTTTAATCATTGCCTTGAAAGGGCAAGTTATTGCCTAATTACATGTTTAAGTAGAATTGTGCTTGATCTCTTGATCCACTTGAAAGGTGGAGGTATTTATTTACTAAGTATATTGTGGTATTGAATTGATGGATATATATTCCTTGTACCCTACATGTGGAGGTAAATGTATAACTATGAAGTGAAGCATATGTGTGATCTAAATGAATGAATGATGATCATGTTTAGAAGATAATTGTGTTAGGATTGAATGTTATCTCTCTATTAACACTTGGGAATGATGGTGATTATGTGAAAGACCATTCTCACATACACACACACTTGAATGAAGAATGAATGAAGTTCGATGATAATGTTAATGATGAAGTACTTATTGAAAGGCTATTCTCAATTGTACTCTAATGAATGTTAATGACTTGTTGTGAAAGGACTTTCTCACAATAATGGGGTTCTTAGGTTAAAGGTTATTCTCATCTTTGAATCTATGAGCTTTCCAATTAATGAATGTTGGGATGGGATGGATACTCATCCGGGAGTTGCGTAGAGTATCTAGTAACAATCCCTATGTCCCATTTTAGTGAATGTTAGGTTTGGGATGGATGCTCATCCGGGAGTAGAGGCAGGGTATCTAGTAGCAATCCCTTATCCCATAATGAACTAATGTAATGAATGAAAAGTACTCTGTGGCGAATAATGTCAAGCACCAAGTGGTTATGGATTGAGATAGGTGCTCATCTGTGAGTTGAGGTGGGATACCTAGTAGCAATCTCTTGGGAAGGATGCTTATCTGTGAGTTGAGGCGGGGTATCTAGTAGAAATCCTCCTATCCCTTAAACGATGTGCCCACATATGTCTAGCTAGTTGATCCACTTAAGCTATAAAAACAATGGTCCTACCTTAGGCAACTAGGAATCATTTTATCCTATGAGGGTGACATCAGAATTCCATGTCAAGCTTACATGGTCTATGTCGGTTAAGGATTACCCCCACAAAGAATGTTAATGAACTATGGCTTCTTAAGAATACACTACTTAGTGTGGGTGGTGGTATGGGACGACATCTATGCATTGCACAAGTAGGCATTGAGAGAGGTCGTGGTGTGTTCCTTTATAATGTTAAATGAAATAAATGAGCTCTTAAGATGATGTTAATGAGAATGTTGACTCATAGTCTAATGAATGAAGGTGTTCTTAATGAAGATAATGAAGAAAGGGTGACTTAAATGCTTATATGTTTAATGTGAAGATGCATTCTATACTTGTATTGTATTATGAATTACTTCCTTGTTATGACTTCTTGAGTATGAATGTGCCTTGTCTATGATGACTTCAAAGGAGTACTTAGTATGAGTAGTAGTATGGGATGCTACTTGCACATTGCACAAGTATGACTTATAGGTGTCTTAGATATTGGTTTTAATGTGATGATGTAACTTATGTAATGTTTATGTCTCTTATATGCTTTATTGTGTAAAGTTGGAAAGGTTGAAAGGTAAGTTCACTTTTGGTGACCTTAAGGTGATACTTTGGTGTGGATGGTGGTATAGGACGCTATCCATACATTGCACAAAGTATAGCTTGAGGGTTACTTGAGGCGAAGGCCTAATGTGAAGGTATAGGTTTACATGATGATTATGTTCTAATGTGAAAATATGACTTGTATGTTGGTTGTGACTTATATTATGCCTCTTTTTATCAATGTTTATGAAGTTTTACCAAAATGGCATATATCATGACTTTCCAAGAAAATGTATGTTTTAAGCATGATTTTTACATGGTTTCCATACTTAGTACATCTAATGTGCTAACCCATATTTCTTCTCCCTTTTTACCAAAGTGTAGGGTTTGGAGATATTGGTGTTCTATGGTTGAGGAGTAGGTTTCTAAGCTGCTTGAAGATGAAGACTTGTTAAGTCCTCATAGTTCCGAGTAAAATACCCACTATATTCCTTTATGTCTTTAAGTTTACGTTAAAGCTTTTGTATGGGCTAAGTCCCAATGTTGTATTCAAAGTATTAGATGATTTTGAGACATAGTATATAAAGTCTAGAAAATCTTCCATTTGCTTTTAATGAAAATATCTTCGATTGTAAAGAAAAGTTTTAATTCTTCTCTATTTTCCTATGTTCTTATGTTCAAGAATACTATGAGGCTTGTATTAGACCCCTTCAGGGTCGAGTACGCCACGTTACATCTGGGGTGTACCCCCGGGTCGTGACAAACATGGTATCAGAACACAAGATTTTGGAATGGTATTAAGATGTCTCAAACCACATCTAGTAGAGTATTGTTCATAATGTGAAGCGTGCCACATTATGAATAGGAGGCTATTGGGTATTAAGAAAGTCTAACTTCTTCTTTCTTCAAGTCGTGTCATAGAGTTTAACTCTATAATGTTTTTCCCTTATTCCTTAGGTGATGGTCTTTAGAGTATGACCACTTGAAGGAGTATGCTAGAAGGTGTGAGGGAGGAAAGTTGGTTGTTATGCCAATTATGGCTATGTGACTTGATAGAATTGAGATGATATTTTGTGGT
>JAJTWQ010000325.1:0-218415 GCA_029007595.1 Solanum commersonii
AGAAGAGAAGAGGCCAACAGCTTAGGGAGATTTTTCCCATTTATTCAAACTTTGTTTAGGGATTTGATTGAAGGAATGTGAAGCTTAATAATATATGGGTTCTTCCACTCATGGAGCCCCCATGGTTTCCCCACTTGTGAAAACAAAAACTCAATTCTAGATAGGGTTGTGCTTGCATTGTGGGAAGGGTTTGGGTGTGATTCCAATCTAGTGGATATCACCCAATTATTATTGATTTAGATTTTGTAATGATAGTATGATGATTTCATGTGATTTCTATGGTAAGCCCTAATCTAAATTGATGAATGTGATCTTTGTGGGTTTATGCCATTAGAGGCAAAGTTGAAGGTTCTTAGGTGATCTTTCTAATTCAATGTCATGTCTAGTAATTGATCAAAGTTAGGATCATATAATCATGAATTGAACTAGAATCTACTCTATATCATTGAACTTCACTTGTAAAGTTAGAATTGAGCCTTTATGATCAATTAAGACTAGAATCACCTAGTAATGAAAGATGACATCAAAATACCTTGAAATCTAGGTATAAAGAAGAGATTAAGAAAGAAACCTTGAGAGTAAGGTTGGGATTGTAGCGACCCTTTGTAAAGGATACTACCACTTAAACAAGTAATCTAATTAAATACTTGCGACATTTAAAAGAGATTAACGATGGCCATATTGATTATAATCTAGTAGAGGGATTAGGTTCATAAGAAAAAAAGTTAAGGATGTGCATCCTGCCCATTTAAACATTTATTTGATGTCAAATTTATACTACGCGAAATTTTAACTTATGACGGAAAAACCCTTCCAAAATAATCTAAGCAAATAACTTACGAGATTTTCATGCATATATTGTCCTCTTCGCAATAATGATATAAAAGGAATATTTCCAACTTCCGAGTACCAAAATTAGGTGGTTCATGCTTCACACAACATTCAAAACAAGTAGTAAATTTAATATATTACAGGACTTGGGCTTACACACCCCAAAAGAACAAAACATATAGCCATACTTATATTACAACCCATGGTGACATGATCAAATTAGCCCTCAAAATTTCATGTAAATATACAACACATAGATCCTGTACAAGTCCCAAGGTTTATACAAAATATAGATGCTTATATGAAAACGTGATCTTCCTAAAGCTCTCAAAATCTCCATCTCCAATGGCCAGCTTCTGCATCCTCTCGAACATTCCTTACGATAGAAACAACTATCGTTAAGCATATAACTTAGTGGTGCAAAAACTATAGGTTCGGAGCCCTTAGATTCATCAAGCTACCTTCCTCAAGTCATGGGAAGCACAATTGGACATAATAAATAAACCAAATAAACAAGATATCAAGAGTGTCAAGTTCGATATTCAAAAATTCAGATGTCAAGGATGCTTATAGCATCATTTTCCAAGAGATTCAATAACAAGGCTTGCCCAAATTATACTTCATGTCATCACACCAAACACAGCAAAGGTATCAAGAAGGGCTGACGCCTTGTATCATGAAGGGTCAAGCCTAATAATCAAGAGAACCAAGAACCATATTAAAAATGGCTTTCTAATTCGTACATAAAATGGACAACTTCCATACTTAAGACGAACTAAAAATCCAGAGTCAAGATGGAAAATGATCTGAATCAAGAGGCATTTCAATAGTGACAAAGTCACAGCCACAAGAAAGACAAGGTCCCAAAAGAGTGCTAGGTGGTCAAACAATCCATACAAGTGGGCGAGTTACAACTTATTTAATTCCTAGTATGTCCATAAAATAGGATTATCATCACAAGTAAGCTTAGCCTTGTACAAATACGACTATGCTCCCAAAACGGTGATTCTCGTCCCTAGTACCTCATGTCGCAACTTAGATTTGAAAAGGAAAACAACAAAATTGGACTTTATAACCTTTATTAAAGATGTAGGTACATATACTAAGGTTGCAAATAAACAAGAATCACCACAAAATATATTTTTTACAAAATGATATATTCAAAACACTAAAAGTTGTCCATACAGGATTTCTAATTTCAAAATTTGGACAGAACTTGTCCTATGTTGCGTCCCATAATTAGAACCCATAACAGTTAAATTAGAGTTTTAAATAAACATAAGAGTTATAGGTATACAAACTAACTTTCCAAATCATATTTATTCATTGCAAACGAAGTTCTAGAGATCAAGATGTGCATAAAATACCAATAACTAACCAACTCAGAAACATATTTTATCACTTATCAAAGAGAAGGGTGTGTCTCGAATTCCATCAAAAAGGACCAAGTTTTTCTCCTGTGATTTTGAGAGTAATATGGTTAGGAGAGAGTTCACCAGGTTTCTTCGAGCTAAGGAACACAAATTTCACTATAGAGGAGGTGTAAACATATAGTCACCAAAAGTGATGTTTATTCCCTTTACAGCTGTCCTTCAAAGGTGTTGCCCAAATAATTCTGTTCTTCCTAAAATGCATACATATACACCTATATATATCCCTCACCTCCTTTTAAAGTTATACATAATTCTAATTAGAATATTACTTAAATACCCCTATGCAATCCCTAAAATTACAATCACAATTATGTTAAGCAAGATTGCAAATATCACAACATTTCAAGTTCCCAAAATAAGAATAAAACATATTGTAGTAACTAAGAAATGGTGTATCGACATGCGATTGTTGGTCAATATTTAGGGGTGTTACAGGGATCATGATAGCTAGGACTTTAAGGTGAAGCTAAGGTGATTAACTATTGATGCTAAGGCTTTGAGAGTAAAGTCTAAAAGAGAATAAAAGTCTAATAGTTTGGATTGTGGTGAAAGGCCAATACTAACCTAACCTAGCTTATGAAAGCTTGATAGATGAAAGTGATAGAATCACTTGAGCATGGATGGATTGTTGAGGGCATCCTTCCATGAGATATGAATGTTAAGCAAGGCTTACCAAGTAAACCTTAGGGTGTATGCTTGGCTCCAAGTGGATATTAACAATGAAATGGAATGTCACACAAGATAGGGTCCGGACTCCAAGAAGAAAGGAGATACACACCTAGTTGATGTTAGGACTATCCAAGTTAAAGGGGAACTTTTACGTAGTAGAGTGTGGGTTTTCCCAAAGTTAGGTCTCATGAGATGGGAGCCTTCACATAGTTGAGTTGAGGTTCCTAGTAGCAATCTTCATATCCTATGAACTAAGACATGCTTGAGAAGCATCTCCTAGTGTTCTAAAGCATAATTGAACTAAGACTAACTTAATAAAGTACCTCATAGTGTTCAAGAGTATAAGTGGACTTAGACATAACTAAGGTATTATCTCAAAGGGTCCATGTGAATAATGAACTCAGACATACTTAAGAGAGTATTTTATAGTGTTCAAAGTAGAAAAAGGGGTTTAGACATGCTTAGGTAAGTATCTTATAGTATCCATTCTAACAGTGAACTTAGACATACTAAAGGATGTATCTCATAGGGTCCAACCCAAGAGTGAACTAAGATATACTTAAGAGTACCTCATAGTGTTCTAAAGATAAAGAGAGGAACTAGGTTCCAAACAAAGAAGGGTTAGTATGAGGACCTAAAGGTAGTACTTAGTATGTATAATATTTTTGGGGTGCTATGCATGCATTGCAAAAGTATGACTTAGGGTCATTAAAGAGAAGTCTTGAGATAGGATTGTGCTAGAGTTGCCTTTCCTAGTTATAGTTGACTTAAGGTGAGAGATTCCCTTAGTTGTGAGAGTTAAGCTAATAATGAGGCCAAAGTAGGGTGAATATGACGAAGATTACTGCAAGGCTATGTTTAGTGTGAAGGGTAGTATGGGAGGCCTTTCATGCATTGCACAAGTGTGTCTTGAGGTTACTTAGAAATATGGTACGCTTATGGCATAGAGAAGCTTAAGAGTTGACAATATAGGTAGACTATGACTAAGATGACAAAAAAGGGATAATTGGCTTGGGTGGTATTGTGGGATGCTATTTTTTCTTTGCAGTTGTATGCTTTTGAGGTTACTTGAGAATGGTTCTATTATGGTATTGATGGCTAAGAGTCAATTGTGCTTATATGATTTTGTCTTATCTCCTATGCTCATTAACTCTTATGCTTATGTCTTATGTTGACCAACAATTTTGAGCTGCTCTTATGATGTTGTGCTAACTTTCATACTTGGTACATTTTGTACTAACGCATATTGCCTACATTCTACTCAAATGTAGGGTTGAGGAGATTGAGTTGCTTTGAAGGCTAGGTTTCCAAGGATCTAGAAGAGTTGAATAATTGGTGAGTCCTCATAGCTTCGAGGACAAACCCTTATTTACTTTATAGCATTTCTTTATGTTTTAGACATTGTATGGGTTGCGTCCCAAGAAGTTTTATTCAAAGAGTTATGTTAGATGGTTTGAGACAATGGTTTTTGTAAAGACTTCTGTTGCTTATGAAAATGTTTTCGATTGTATGGTCTTAAAAAAGTTTTAAATATTTCCATACAATTCTATTACCTATGTTATGATGCTAAGGGCTTGTATTAGACCCCTTCGGGGTCCTAGTATGCTGTGTTATGTCTATGGGATACTTACGGGTCGTGCCAAACTTGGTATCAGAGCACAAGGTTAAAAGATTGATTCTAGGATTGTCTTAAACCACGTCTAGTAAAGTCTTGTTCATAAATGTGAAGCGCACCACATTTATGAATAAGAAGCTATTGGATGATTAGGAAATCCCACCTCTTCATTCTCCAAGTCGTGCCATAGATCTTTAAGCTCTCTCTCTTATCCCTTATCCAATGGTCTTTAAGATGTGACTGTTAGAAGGGTTTATGCTGGAAGGATTGAGGGAGAAAGGTTGGTTGTGATACCAATTATCGCTATGTGACTTGAGAGATTTGAGATGATAGATTGTGATGTTGTCCGTAGTATGAGTGATGCTTAATTATTGCCTTCTGTTATGGAAGATGTTTAAAAGAAATTGGGTAGGCTTACTCCCAAGGGGGAGATAGTATGCCTACCTAGCAAGGTGATTGTGAGGTTATGTTTAGTTTTTGGTAGAACCCAACTTAGTCATGATAAGTTTTGAAGTATTTTGATAGATTTGTTGAATAGGGTGTTTAAGTAATGCCTAGATAGGTTGAGTGAATAGACTCCTCTAAAAATTGTAGAAGTGTAATTCAGCATGGTTTAGAATCATCTTGTGTGATGGATTTAAAAGCTTAAGTGATGACTTACCCGGCCTTAGAATTGAAATAAGTGATGGTTAAAAGAGTTTGTATAGGCTTACTACCAAGTGGGGGATAATATGCTTAGATAATAAGGTCATTGAGTGTCCTTGATGTTCATGAGTTAGGCTTGCTTGATTTTCTCACCTTAAGAGGTGTAGTGAGTTTAAGGAGTTAAGTCCTGATTTGTTAGGCTCTTGTGAGATCTTGAGTGGTGTTAGTAAGGTTTCTTGTGAGCTATAGTTGCTTAGTGAGAACCTCTCTAATTTAGAAGTACCGGTAGAGGTCTTAGACCGGCAAGTTAAGAAATAGAAGAACAAAGAAGTTGTTCCATGAAGTAGTTTGGAGTGATCTTTAGTAAGGAATTTGGTTAAAAGTGCTACTTGGGAGGCCAATGGCCAATGAGATGTCCCAATGTCCCCATCCTTTCCTTCTACCCCTATTCAAGCTTGAGGTGATAGGTTCCTCTTGGTTTGCTTTTATGTGAAGTCATGTGTGAATAGTATGTTTCCATGATTTTCCTATGTGATGCATGGTCATGAAAATGCTTAGGTCTTAATAGAAATGTCGTATATGCATTGTTTCCTCATGTTGTGGTGCATTTGAGTAGATTTGCATAAAGACTTCATGAGTTGATTGTGAGCATTCCTTAGTTTTGGAATTGAAAGATTACTCCTTCAGTAGATGCTTTTAAGAGTAAATTTCATTTAGGCTCCATGTGTGTGTGTGTTGAGTATGTTTTAGTTAGGATATGTTAGTTCCTCCTTTAAAAGAGTAGATATAGAATTTTGATGCATTTTTTGAGTTGGTAGAAGTAGTTCCTATTCCCTTGAGTTGCATTGAAAGAGTTTGGTTTCGAATTGAAGTTTTCTTGCTTGGTTGTGTGCATTTAGATGTAGTGCATGCATAATTGTCTGCTAAGTTAGATTTTTGACTTTAAGAAGTGTTTAAAGTGTCATTCGAGGACGAATGTTCCCAAGTGGGGGGATATTGTAACACCCCGGAATTTAGTGAGTTCTAGAGCTTTTGGTAATAGTTTTGGAGTGTCGTATGAGAATTAAAATCAAAATAAATGGTTCCCGTACTTAGAATATGGTTTTTAGGGGTTAGACGTCCGGGTACGACCCCCTAAGGACCACCCAAGGGGTCCTTGAGGAGGACCCCAAAACAGTCCATAAGAGCAGACTTTTTGTGACCTACGGATTGCTATTCATGCCCAGTAGATCAGACCACGCCCAGTAGGTCATGGGGGTAGGTCAAGGCCTGAGTTTACTGCAACATTTAGGCCTCAGACCCCAACCACGAGACCAAACCATGGACAGTAGTCCCATCCACGGTCCGTTGATTGGTTGGCGTGAGTCATGAGCACTTTTCATTTTTTAGGTTTTAGTTGAGTGTTTAGGGGTTAAGTTAGTTATTAATTGGGGGTTAATGTAGGTCAGTTAATAGGTTATTTAACCACCTATATAAGCTTAAATAACCTCAAAACTAATCATTAGAACTGATTCATATAAAGACCCCAAAACTCTCTCCAAAAATCATCTGTCTAGAATAGAAGAAGAATAAGTACAAGAAGAGAAGAGAAGAGGGCAGCAACTTAGGGCGATTTTCCCAATTGATTCAAGCTTTTTTTAGGGCTTTGATTGAAGGTAGTTGAAGCTTAATCATACATGGATTCTTCCACCCATGGAGCCCCCATAGTTTCCCCACTTGTGAAATAAAAAACCCAATCCTAGCTAGGGTTGTGCTTGCATTGTGGGTAGGGTTTGGGTGTGATTCCAATCTACTGGATATCACCCAATCTTTTTTTTAATGATAATATGATTATTTCATGTGATTTCTATTGTAAACTCTAATCTAAATTGATGAATGTTATCTTTGTGGGTTTATGCCATTAGAGGCCAAGTTGAAGATTCTTAGATGGTCTACCAAATTCAACGTGATGTGTAGTAATTTATGAAAGTTAGGATCACATAATCATGAATTCAACTAGAATCTATTGTATATGATTGATCTTGACTTGTAAAGTTAGAATTGAACGTTTATGATCAATTAAGACTAAAATCACCTAGTAACGAAAGATGAGATCAAAATACCTTGAAATCTAGGTATAGAGAAGGGATTGAGAAAGAAACCTTGAGAGTAAGGTTGGGATAATGATAGCTAAGGCTTTAGAGTGAAGCTAAGGTGATTAACTATTGATGCTAAGGCTTTGAGAGTAAAGTCTAAAAGAGAATAAAAGTCTCATAGTTTGGATTGTGGTGAAAGGCCAATACTCACCTAACCTATCTTATGAATGCTTGATAGATGAAAGTGATAGAATCACTTGATCATGGATGGATTGTCGAGGACATCCTTCCATGAGATATGAATGTTAAGTAAGGCTTAACAAGTATACCTTGGGGTGTATGCTTGGCTCGAAGTGGATATTGACAATGAAATGGAGTGTCACACAAGATAGGGTCTGGACTCCAAGAAGAAAGGAGATACACTCCTAGTTGATGTTAGGACTATCCAAGCTAAAGGGGGAACTTTTACGTAGTAGAGTGTGGGTTTTTCCAATGTTAGGTCTCATGAGATGGGAGCCTTCACATAGTTGAGTTAAGGTTCCTAGTAGCAATCTTCATATCCTATGAACTAAGACATGCTTGAGAAGCATCTAATAGTGTTTTAAAGCATAATTGAACTAAGACTAACTTAATAAATTACCTCATATTGTTCAAGAGTATAAGTGGACTTAGACATGCTTAAGGTAGTATCTCAAAGGGTCCATGTGAAGAATTAACTTAGACATACTTAAGAGAGTATTTGATAGTGTTCAAAGTAGAAAAAGGGGTTTAGACATGCTTAGGTAAGTATCTCATAGTATCCATGATAATATTGAACTTAGACATACTAAATGAAGTATCTCATAGGGTTCAACCCACTAATGAACTAAGATGTGCTTAAGAGAGTACCTCATAGTGTTCTAAAGTGAAAGAGAGGGTCTAGGTTCCAAACTAAGAAGGGTTAGTATGAGGACCTAAAGGTAGTACTTATGTATAGTATTTTGGGGTGCTATGCATGCATTGCACAAGTATGACTTAGGGTCATTAATGAGCAGTCTTGAGATAGGATTGTGCGAGAGTTGCCTTTCCTAGTTATAGTTGACTAAAGGTGAGAGATTCTCTTAGTTGTGAGAGTTAAGCTAATAATGAGGCCAAAGTAGGGTGAATATGACAAGGATGACTTCAAGGCTATTCTTAGTGTGAAGGGTAGTATGAGATGCCTTTCATGCATTGCACAAGTGTGTCTTGAGGTCACTTAGAAGTACGATACCCTTATGGCAAAGAGAATCTTAAGAGTTGACCATCTATGTAGACTATGATTAAGATGACCAAAAAGGGATACTTGGCTTGGATGGCATTATGAGATGCTATTATTGCTTTGCACTTTTATGCTTTTGAGGTTACTTGAGAACTGATTTGTTATGGTATTGATGACTAAGAGTCAATTGTGCTTATATGAGTTTGTCTTATTTCCTATTCTTCTTAACTATGTTATTATCTCTTTTGCTTATGTCTTATGTTGACTAACCATTTTGAGATGTTCTTATGATGTTTTGCTAGCTTTCATACTTGGTAGATTTTGTACTAACGCATATTGCCTACATTCTAATCAAATGTAGGGTTGAGGAGATTGAGTTGCTTTGAAGGCTAGGTTTCCAAGGATCTAGAAGAGTTGAAGAATTGGTGAGTCCTCATAGCTTCGAGGACAAACACTTATTTCCTTTATGACATTTCTTTATGTTTCAGACATTGTATGGGCTGCGTCCCAAGAAGTTTTATTCAAAGAGTTATGTTAGATGATTTGAGAAAAAGGTTTTAGTAAAGACTTCTGTTGCTTATGAAAATGTTTTCGATTGTATGGTCTTAAAGAAGTTTTAAATATTTCTATACTTTTCTATTACCTATGTTATGATGCTAAGGGCTTGTATTAGACCCCTTCGGGGTCGAATTCGCCGTGTTAGGTGTAGGAGATACCCTTGGGTCGTGACGAGGTGATTCTTCATGTTCCTATTATGATGAATGGACATGGAGTGGAGTACCCATGATCCTTATGAAATGATGTTGAGGCGAGTACCCATGTCACATGAGGTGATTGTGGAGGCAAGTACTAATGATCTTTAAGTGAGGCAAGAGGCGAATACCCATTAGCCTTTGTAAGCTAGGAAACGAGGCAAATCCCCATGTATTTAAAAGTAAATATGAATAATGTGAATTATGTTATGAAGAATGAATAGCTTGTATTTTTGCTGGAGATGCCTTCCATGATATAAGCATGACTAGAGGTGGATGACCCAAAGTCTTGACTAAGGTTAAGTAGAGGTTATAATATCCATCCTTTATTATGTGCCTTGATTATGCTTATGGTTTATATTGACTAACCATTATGTTTATGTTGTTTATGCTAGTTCTCATATTTATTACATTCTTGTACTAACGCGTTCTTTTGCCAACATTTCTTATAAAAATGTAGGGTCCGGCGACATTGATTCTCACACTCGTGGCTAGGTTCTTAGTTGTTCAAGGAGTGAAGATTTGGTGAGTCCTCATAGCATTCGAGGATTGGACCACCCTTTTTCCTTTATGCCTTTCTTTTATGTTTGGACTATTGTACGGGTTATGTCCCAAGATTTATTCATGTTGGTTAGATGGTTTGAGACAATTGTATTAGACTTCCGCTCATTTTATAAAGACTTTGTTTGTTTTGAAATGTTTTAAATTTCCACATCATTTCTATTACTTCATGTTATGATATGCTAAGTGGATTCTATCAGGCCTCTTGGGGTCTTGTACACCTTGTTACATCTAGGGGGTACCCCTGGGTCGTGAAAAACTTGGTAATCAGAGCACTAGGTTTAGTATGATTCTAGGATGCCTCAAACCATGTCAAGTAGAGTCTTTTTCATAAGTTTGAAGTGCGCCACATTTATGAATGAGAGGCTACTAGATGTTAGGAAACTTCACTTTTTTATTTCCCTAAGTCGAGCCATGGTGTTTAACTCTATAAACTATCTCTCCTAATCCTTACCCGATGGTTTTAAAGATATGACTACTAGAAGGGCAAATGCTAGAAGGAATGAGGGAGACAATGTGGGTCAAGAAGTTCCTACCCAAGCTCCTCCTTAAGCTCTGCTTGATCCTTTGGCTGACAATGTAACAAATTACACTACAACAAACATGATATTTACCTACAAAATTATTAGGTACAACACATAATTCATCACTAATTATTCATTTTTGTGACAAAAATTACATTTCATTTTAAAATGTATGAACCCCACACTTTTAATGACGAAACATAAAATTTTGTGGCAAAATTTCATCAATTTGAGTTTCCCACCAAAATATAATTTGGCGCCATTTATTAAGTACCATTAGTGACAAATTTTAATTTATCAGTGCCAAGTTATTTTGTCACTAATAATGTAGCCAATATGTGACAAATTATTATTTGTCTTAAAATTAGTTACAATTTTGGACACAGAAAAGGCTTTGTCACAAAAAAAATTGTTGAAATAGCCACAAATTTTTATATTTAATTGTGATCTTAGTTTTTCTCACTAATACTACAAGCTATCGGTGATGACAATTTTATTGCCTCTAAGCAATGTGTGATGTAGTGACAACATAGTTTTGTCATTATATATGCAATGTTTAAATAACGGCGACTTAAAATTTGTAGCTAAATAATTTAACTATTTGTGACGAAATTTTTTTTATAGCTAAATATAATAATTTTTGGCTATGCTTGTTTATGATTACATGTGACAAATGAAGTATAATAATTTCATAGTTAAATATAAAAATTTCTCCCTATTATATTATCACGCCCCAAGAGCACCCCCTAGGCATACCACGGCGTACTTGACCTCGAAGGAGTCTTATACAAGCCCTTAGCATATTTGTCATTGCATATAGACATTGAATAATGCAGAAATTAAAAAAAAAAAAAAACTTTTCAACATAAATGTCAAAGTGTCTCATAATAGAAAATAGAAAGTAGAATGTCTAGAGATCATCTCAATGAAACCATCTAAGTACACATAAGAGTCTCAAATAGGGACCATAGCCCTTTACAATAGAATTGTCTCAAAATGACAAGTACATAAGAAGTCTAATAGTCTATTACAATATAAGGAACATAAGTGTCATAATGTGTGTCCCCGAAGCTTGATGACATACCAAAAAGTCTTGGAGAAAGTCTAAGTCCAAGCTTGATCTCTTAGTAGCACAATCACTTCCCGGACCCTACACTTAGTAGATAATGAAAGAAATATGGGTTAGCACAATCAATTGTACCATGTATGGAAGCCATGCAATTAGAACCACTTAAAACATGCATAAAAGGGACCTTTATATGAAAACATGCTATTTCAAGTTAAAAGCCATAATACATATTCAAGGAACATTTAGCCAATCCACATTACAAGATAAAGAGACATTCATGATGAAAACAAGAAGCCATAACCCATACCTTACATGTTTGACTTCCATTTATATCATATCATCATAAGACACCACCCTGACCCTCCTTTCAAGTTCTTGTACAATGTACATATGTGTCACGACCCAAGCCTAGGGCCTAGACATGACCGGTGAATAGGGAACCCGAAGGAACCCCAAACAAGCCTCATAGCATATCATTACACAACCTTGGTCGCAGAAGCAATTAAAATGACCATAAGCGATAAGCATAATCAAGGGGAAATAGGGACTAAGGGAACAAGAGAAAAAAATAATAATACATAAATACCATATATGAGTCAATCTCAAGCAAAATACACAACTTGTCCAACACCACCTCTAAACATGGATACTTAGCGGGGCCAAGACAAACTACCGGGCTCACCCGCATAGTCAATACATAATCAAAAAGAAAAGTCTTATACATAGCAAGAGATCATAAGCAACGTCCCCGGAATGAAGGACTCACCAATGAGCTTGATAGAAATTCGTATTAGCCACGCGGAGGAGGATGGTCAAGCGGTGCTCCGGTCCCTACATGGTGACATCATGTAGGCATACAGTATGCATTAGTACGTTTGAATGTACTAGGTATATGGGATGCAATGCAATGCAACAATAGATGGACATCATAGGCAAAATGCATAATCACACTCGATAGATAACATATTAATGATATGATATATATAATGCTGCTTACATAAAAATCATATTTAGTAGGGCGTAGTACATGTGTAGTGAGTGACCATCAATATAGTATTTCCAAGGCATACCACCCCCTGAGCTAGGGACCAAGGTACAAACCCCTCGATATGGTTATACGGGCCTACTACCCCCCGTACTAGGCAACCAAGGTCCCAACCCCTCGATACGGTTACCCGGGCCTACCACCCCCCGAGCTAGGGACCAAGGTACAAACCCCTCAATATGGTTATACGGGCCTACTATCCCCCGTACTAGGCAACCAAGGTACCAACCCCTCGAGACGGTTATACGGGACTACTACCCCCCGTACTGGGCTTGGTTGACTCACAACACTATATAGAGAAAATCATATACATGTATCCATTTCATCTTCATTTCAATAATTATATAACCATCCGACTCATAGGACGTACATTAGACATTCCATTTCCTAAGAATTCTATAAATGGGCATTTTATCAAACACATGGTGGGCTACTGTTCATGTAAATAAAATCATGTATTTCAAGAGTACTAAGTCAAACCAATTCCAAAATCCATGTAAAGCAGCCCACCAACAACATACATATATATATCAACCTTCATTATTTGATCATGGAAGCATGAAAACCATAAACATCACATAATAATTCTATTTCATGATAATATGCAAAGTAGACCATAATAGGGTGTGTAGTAGTAATTCCATACTTCAAGAGTTCATAAATAGCCATAAGGACCCATAAACTTGAAGTAGTATTAGAGGATAAATGGTTGGACTTGTGGAAAGGAAAGTTTCCACAATCAAACCCATATACCTCAACTTTGGAGAATCCTTGATGAAGATTGGAATGGAGAATTGAAGCTTGAGATTGAGTCTTGAATCCGAAATTAGAGGTTGAGATCTTTTAATTTGGTTGAGGATCTTGGTGGAATTTTGGAGAGGGCTTAGAGAGTGTTTTTAAGTGTTTTGAAGTAAAAAAAATGAGTAAGTATGGGGCAGATCCCCTTTTTATAAAAAACGTCCCCAACACTTAGCCTCAAAATAGCTCACTGGAAATTGCAAATCTGCACAGACAGGTTTTATGAAAATGGTCATAACTCCTTCATCCTAACTCGGAATGAGGTGGAACCAAGTGCGTTGGAAAGTTAACTCAGAGAGCTTTAATTTTGATAGGTTGTGGTCCTTCCAGTGCCCTTTTAAAGTTGACCCTCCAAATCGTATTTTTGCGATTTTTGAATTTTGATACAATTGCTCTAAAATTCGGGTTAGACCCATTACCCACTCAATTTGACCCCATGAATAAGAATAAAAAGTCAAATTTCTGAAATCATGCACAGATTTTGAGATATATGGAAATTACAATTATAGGTGTTTCCGAAGCACATTTTCGGGCAATTTTGGGGTCGTTTCAATATCTCCCCCTTGGGAACATTCGTCCTCAAATGTCTAAGAAATGTACATGAGAGACACAAACATGGCAATTTCAGCCCACATAAGGATGCAACAATGCACTTACACCTCATTTCAAAAACCTCAACATAGTTGTAAAACCATAATGAACTTGTCAACTTAAACATGAATGTATGCAATGACATAGGGGCTGAACTTAAGACCTGAGATTTTATAAAGGGCTTAGATCAATACCTTAGGCTTGAGTGGAGTGGAAAAGATAAGGATATCGCCTTTGCATGTCCGCTTCGGCCTCCTAAGTAGCACTTTCAACTTGTTGATTTCTCCAAAGGACTTTAATGGAAGCCACATCTTTGTTTCTCAACCTCTTCACTTGTCTATCTAAAATCTGGACCGAAACCTCTTCATAGGTCAAATTATCTTCAACAACACCCACAACATCAAGAGCCACAATGGCATTCGGATCACCTACACACTTCCTCAACATAGACCCATGAAATACCGAATGAACCAAATCCATTTCGCTAGGCAATTTCATCTCATAAGCTACCTTGCCAATTCTCCTCATCACTTTATAAGGACCTACGTATCTTGGGCTCAACTTGCCCTTCTTACCAAAATGAACCACACCCTTCATGGGTGACACCTTCAAATAGACCCAATCACCAACTCGGAATTCAAGAGCCCTTCTCCTCACATCGGCATACGACTTTTGGCGACTTTGGGCCATTTTCAACGTTTCTCTAATCATCCTAACCATCTCAAGAGCCTCCATAACTAGATCTGGTCCTAACAATGCCACCTCACCAACCTCAAACCACCAAATCGGTGATCTACAACACCTCCCATAGAGAGCCTCAAAAAGAACCATACCGATGCTAGAATGATAGCTATTGTTATAGGGAAACTCAATCAATGGAAGATGATCATCCCAACTACCCTTAAGCTCCAATACAAAAGCCCTAAGCATATCCTCAAGTGTTTGGATAGTCTTTTCATCTTGTCCATCCGTTTGCGGGTGAAAGGCCGTAGTAATCTTAACTCTCGTACCTAGACCCCTTTGAAAGGACTTCCAAAAGTGTGAAGTAAATTGAGTACCACGGTCCGATATGATGGATAGAGGAATCCCATGCAACCTTACCAAGTCATAAATATATAACCTTGCATAATCTTCCGCCCCATATGTTGTCTTTACCGGTAGAAAATGAGCCGATTTTGTCATCCTATCAACCACCACCCAAATAGAATCAAAACCTTTTCTAATCTTGGGTAAACCAACTACAAAATCCATATTAATTTCTTCCCACTTCCAAGTAGGAATCTCTATGTCTTGGGTTAGGCCACCCGACTTTTGATGTTCGGCCTTGACTTGTTGACAACTATGACAATCGGAGCTGAATTTGGCTATGTCCTTCTTCATGCCTCCCCACCAATACACATCCCTCAAATCTCTATACATTTTGGTGGAATCGGGGTGGATGGAGTAGGAAGAATTATGAGCCTCCTCAAGAATTTTATCCCTCAAACCATCAACACAAGGCAAACACAACCTACCTTGGTACCTAAGGGCACCATCTCCCCCTTGGGAGAAAACTTCCACCTTTCCCTCTTTCACCAAGGCCTTCAATTCTATCAAGGAAGAGTCAAGATCTTGTTTTGCTATCACCTCATCAACCAAGGAAGACCTAGCACTATCAACAACGACCACACCACCATTACCAACCTCTTCCAACCTAACCCCCAACCTAGCCAACCGATGCACCTCCCTAGCCATTTCCCTATCACCAATATCAACATGAACTACGCTACCCATAGACACCCTACTCAAAGCATCCGCCACCACATTAGCTTTACCGGGGTGATAATGCACACTCATATCATAATCTTTAAGAAATTCTAGCCACCTTCTTTGTCTCAAGTTGAGATTTTTTTGGGTGAAGACATATTGGAGGCTCTTATAATCGGTGAACACATCAACATGTACAACATACAAGTAATGACGCCAAATCTTTAAAGCAAACACCACCGCGGCTAATTCAAGATCATGCGTAGGATAGTTCTTTTCATGCACTTTGAGTTGTCTAGAAGCATAGGCTATCACCTTACCATTTTGCATTAGAACACAACCCAAGCCAACTCTAGAAGCATCACAATACACAATAATTCCCTCAAGCACATCCGGTAGTGACAATATAGAAGCGGACACAAGTTTATCTTTCAAGGTTTGAAAACTCCTTTCGCACTTGTCGGTCCACTCAAACTTAGCCTTTTTTTGTGTCAACTTAGTCATGGGAGAAGCAATAGAAGAAAACCCATTCACAAATCTCCGGTTGTAACCCACTAAGCCCAAGAAGCTCCTAATATCCGACGGGGTCAATGGCCTAGGCCAATTTCTAATCACATCGGTCTTCTTAGGGTCCACCTTAATACCATCCCCCAACACCACATGACCTAGGAAGGCAACCTCCCTCAACCAAAATTCACACTTTTCATACTTGGCATATAACTTCTACTCTCTCAATCTTTGCAACACAACCCTCAAGTGACCCATATGTTCTTCTTCGCTATGCGAATAGATTATCATATCATCAATGAAGACCACAACAAAGGAATCAAGGTAGGGTTTAAAGACCCTATTTATTGGTCCATGAAGATAGCCGGTGTATTGGTCAACCCAAAGGACATAACCACAAATTCATAATGCCCATACCTAGTCCGGAAGGCTGTCTTGGGAATGTCACACTCCCTCACGTTCACTTGATGATACCCAGATCGAAGATCAATCTTAGAGAAGTGGCTAGCCCCTTGCAATTGGTCGAACAAGTCATCAATCATAGGAAGAGGATATTTATTCTTGACGGTGACCCTATTGAGTTGCCGGTAATCAATACACATCCTAAGGGACCCATCTTTCTTCTTCACAAATAACACCGGTGCACCCCATGGTGATTGGCTAGGCCTAATAAAACCCTTGTCCAATAAGTCCCTCAATTGTTCCTTCAACTTCTTTAACTCTGTCGGGGTCATACAGTAAGGGGGAATAGAAATGGGTTGGGTATTGGAGAGGAGGTCTATGC
This sequence comes from Solanum commersonii, assembly GCA_029007595.1. Classification (NCBI taxonomy): domain Eukaryota; kingdom Viridiplantae; phylum Streptophyta; class Magnoliopsida; order Solanales; family Solanaceae; genus Solanum; species Solanum commersonii. The sequence goes on from JAJTWQ010000325.1 coordinate 16,883, forward strand.
CAAAATATATTTCCCTTTCGGGAGGAACACCGGGAAGGTCATTAGGAAAGACATCAAGGAATTCATTTACAATCGAAACTGACTCTATAAGAAGGGTTTCGGACTCCACATCCCTAATCCTTACAAGGTGATAGAGACACCCCTTAGAGATCAACTTACGGGCTTTAATGCAAGAGATGAACCTACCCTTGACTACCACATTTTGGCTCTCCCACTCAAGAATGGGTTCACTTGGGAATTGGAACTTGACCCTACAGGTTCTACAATTAATGGAAGCATAGTATGCATGAAACCAATCCATCCCAAGAACAACATCAAAATCGACCATGTTCAACTCAACAAGATGACAAGGTAATATTTTATGCAAGATGCAAATAAGACAATTTCTATAGACCTTCCTAGCAACAATATATGCACTAATAGGAGTAGACACCTTATATGACTCATGCAACAAGTCGGGCTCAACATGAAACTTTTTGGCAACAAAGGGGGTGACAAAAGAAAAAGAGGCACCTGGATCAATTAATGCATATACATCAAAGTCAAAGATTTTCAACATATCAGTAACGACGTCGGGGACTTCATTGACCCCCTGCCTCCCATGCAAAGCATAAAATCAATTGTGCCTTGGAGCACCATCTTGTTGGCCCCTTTTCCCCAAAGGAACCATATTGGCACCTAGTGGACGGACCTTCTTACCCTTGTTGCGATTTCGAGGACAATCTATTGCATTGTGCCCCATTTCCCCACAACTGTAGTAAGCACCGGTATTTCTCAAGCACGGGCCACCATGACCCTTACTACACTTCAGACATACATCAATAGGACCCATACCACCAACACCTTGGGCCCTTGGAACGTCATTGGCAAACCCCCTATGGGGCGCATGAGATGACCCTTGGCCTTGATAAAACCGGCCTCCCCTTCGACTTTGAAACTTGCCCTCAAAACGGGCCCTCTTAGCCTCATGACCCCTCCTCTTCCTCAACTTCTCCTCCTTCATTTGCTCAGCATAGACCATCAAGCGGGACAAGTCCATGTCACTAATTAACATTGTGGACCGGCATTCTTCACTCACTATGTCGGACACACCCATCACGAATTTGTTCATTCTAGACCGTGAGTCGGCAACCAAATGTGGAGCATATCTTGAAAGTAGGTTAAACTTGAGGGCATACTCCCTCACACTTATAGACCCTTGTTTTAAATTCATGAACTCCACCAATTTGGCTTCCCTAAGCTCAAGAGGAAAGAATCGATTAAGGAAAGCTACTTTGAACTCTTCCCAACGCACCACATAGTTTGCCCCCTTCTCTTCCTTCCATTGGTTGTACCATATTTGGGCCACCCCTTTTAGTTGGTAGGCCGCCAACTCCGCCTTATCTTCTGACCTCACGCCCATGATAGCTAATATCTTGTAGACTTCATCAATGAACTCTTGAGGGTCTTCATCTAACTTAGACCCATAGAATTCCGGGAGATTCATCCGCACAAAGTCTCTCACCCGAGATGCCGGGGTAGGAGCCTGAGGGGCTTTGGCCCCGTGGTTGGCTTGATTAGCCATAGCTTGTGCAAATAAAGTAAGGGCATCCCGAAGATCCCCATTGGTCGGTTGTTCCTCGGGTGCGCGGGCTCGTCTTTCTCTTGTATTAGGCATGATCTAGCATAGCAAAGAACAACCGTTAGGGAAAAACTTAATTCAACTGTACAGCACGACTTAGAACATGGAGAAGGGAAACATTTCCTAAAACGCCTCATAGCCTCCTACTCATAGTTGTGGTGCACAACACAACCATGAATTAGACTATAATCAACGTGGTGTGTTGGACTCCGAGGATATATCAACCTAGGGCTCTGATACCAAGTTTGTCACGATCCAAGCCTAGGGCCTAGACGTGACCGGCAAATGGGGAACCCGAAGGAACCCCAAACAAACCTCATAGCATATCATTACACAACCTTGGTCGCAGAAGCAATTAAAATGACCATAAGCGATAAGCATAATCAAGGGGAAATCGGGACTAAGGGAACAAGAGAAAAAAAGAGAGAATAATACATAAATACCATAGATGAGTCAAGCTCAAGCAAAATACACAACTTGTCCAACACCACCTCTAAACATGGATACTTAGCGGGGGCCAGGACAAACTACCGGGCTCACCCTCATAGTAAACACATAATCAAAAAGGAAAAGTCTTATACATAGCAAGAGATCATAAGCAACGTCCCCGAAATGGAGGACTCACCAATGAGCTCGATAGAAAATTGTATTAGCCACGCGGAGGAGGATGGTCAAGCGATGCTCCGGTCCCTACATGGTGACATCATGTAGGCATAGAGTATGCATTAGTACGTTTGAATGTACTAAGTATATGGGATGCAATGCAATGCAACAATAGATGGACATCATAGGCAAAATGCATAATCATACCCGATAGATAACATATTAATGAGATGATATGTATAATGATGCTTACATAAAAATTATATTTAGTAGGGCGTAGTACATGTGTAGCGAGTGACCCTCAATGTAGTATTTCCAAGGCCTACCACCCCCTTGGAGAGGTGAAAGAGGTACAAACCCCTTAATGTAGTTACCCGGGCCTACCACCCCCCGAGCTAGGGACCAAGGTACAAACCCCTCAATATGGTTATACGGGCCTACTACCCCCCGTACTAGGCAACCAAGGTACCAACCCCTCGATACGGTTACCCGGGCCTACCATCCCCCGAGCTAGGGACCAAGGTACAAACCCCTCGATATGGTTATATGGGCCTACTATCCCCCGTACTAGGCAACCAAGGGACCAACCCCTTCATACGGTTATGTGGGCCTACTACCCTCCGTACTAGGCTTGGTTGACTCACAACACTATATAGAGAAAATCATATACATGTATCCATTTCATAATCATTTCAATAATTATATAACCATCCGACTCATAGGACGTACATTGGACCTTCCATTTCCCAAGAATTCTATAAATGGGCATTTTATCAAACACATGGTGGGCTACTGTTCATGTAAATAAAATCATGTATTTCAAGAATTCTAAGTCCAACCAATTCGAAAATCCATATAAACCAGCCCACCAACAACATACATATATATATCAACCTTCAAAATTTGATCATGGAAGAATGAAAACCATAAACATCACATAATAATTCTATTTCATGATAATATGCAAAATAGACCATAATAGGGTGTGTAGTAGTAATTTCATCCTTTAAGAGTTCATATATAACCATAAGGATCCATAAACTTGAAGTAGTAATAGAGGATAAATAGTTGGACTTGTGAAAAGAAAGGTTTCCACAATCAAACCCACATACCTCAACTTTGGAGAATCCTTGATGAAGATTGGAATGGAGAATTGAAGCTTGAGATTGAGTCTTGAATTCGGAATTAGAGCTTGAGATCTTTGAATTTAGTTGAGGATCTTCGTGGAATTTTGGAGAGGGCTTAGAGAGTTTTTTTGAGCGTTCTGAAGTAAAAAAAAATGACTAACTATGGGACATATCCCCTTTTTATAAAATACGTCCCCAACACTTAGCCTCAAAATAGCTCACTGGAAATTGTAAATCTGCATAGACAGGTTTTACGAAAATGGTCATAACTCCTTCATCCTAACTCGGAATGAGGTGAAACCAAGTGCGTTGGAAAGCTAACTCAGAGAGCTTTAATTTTGATAGGTTGTGGTCCTTCCAGTTGTAAGAGATATGCCCCTTTAAAGTTGACCCTCCAAATTGCTTTTTTGCGATTTTTAAATTTTGATACGATTGCTCTAAAATTCAGGTTAGACCCATTCCCCACTCAATTTGATCCCATGAATAAGAATATGAAGTCGAATTTCCGAAATCATGCACAGATTTTGAGATATATGGAAATTACAATTATAGGTATTTTCGAAGCACATTTTCGGGCATTTTTGGGGTCATTTCAATATAAAGTCCCATACCCCTATATATACTAAGTAAAGTCATCAAGAAGACACAAGTGTATTCACATAGATAACCAACATCATAATAGGTGAAACCAACCTTTACATAATTCATACCTTACCATATATAAAGGACTCACACAAGAACTCCTTAAAGAACCCACTTGTACAATGCATAGGTAAACTCCCACACCCTCACCTATTCTAAGTAGTATCCCTCAAGTAGTCCTAGTTAGAGTTCATCAGTTATTTACATAAGTCATATTCATACATTAGATCATCTTTTTGAAAACATAAGGACATTAGCAATAACCGACATAGACCATGCGAGCTTCATGGAATTCGGTGTTCTACTCCCACACCAAAAATAGAGTGTTCCACTTGCCAAGGTAGAACTAACATAATAGCGTCTAGGTAGATCCACTAGCTTAATACCTATGTGGGAAAACATAGTTAAGGAACAAGGCGATTGCTACTAGAAACCTGGACTTGCTAAAAGTAGAAGGTTTCCATCTCATGAGACAACATATATATTGGGAACTCAGACTTGCTAAATGTAAAAGGAACCCATATGGGAAGCCGGACTTGCGAAAGGTAATAGCTTCCATCTCATATTCATTGTTCACTCGGTGCCAAGCATAATTCCATTTTAAAGTAGTATTAGGCCTTTGCTTACACATTATTTCAATAAGGAGTACATTAGGGATTCAACCCATCATTCATCATATAGCTCACAAGTTCTAAGATGAGAATAACCTTTCATCATAGAACCATCAACATATAATAATGTTCATTCATAACATAGTCATATAGTGTTCATGAGATTTACCTTCTATTTATCATACCAACACTACAAAAATCATAGCTTAACATTCATGTTCGTATCATAGCATACTTGTCAACACTTGGGGTTTTAGGGAAGAGGAAACATGATTCAATCATTAGAATTAAAATCAAGTAGCACCTGCTCCATAACTGGATCAACATTTCAATATATGAACATTCATCAATTTGACAACCTTCATTCATAGACTTCAAGGATCACATAAAGATTCGACCATAATTCATTGGTTATCACTCATCATATAGAGCAACATCATAATACAATAATGAATTCCACAATTACATATTAGATTATTATCCTTTACTCACCATTAAAGTCATACTAGGTTTAAAGTGAGAAAGAAGGGGAATCATGGGTCTTGTGGGGATTTGTTCAAAAACCGTCAACATGACATTAATTTATCCACAAATCATCATATAAAACCATAATTAATCATTATAATTCAATGAAAACACATTTGGAAAGTGACCCACGAAACTAAGAGAAAACCTAGAATTTGGGGAACTTTGAATCAAATTTTGAGAAGGCCTCTTGGGGAAAAGATCCCAAGAGTGAAGAGGAACAATACCTTAGTTGATTCCTTGAGAATCAATGGAGAAACTCCAAGAAATTAGGGAAAGAACCTTGAAACCCTAGTTCTAATGCATTCTTCGTCTTCTAAAGTTTTTAGAGAGAGAGTTTAGAGAGAAGTGGATTAGTTTTGTTTTCAACTGGCTGTTGTTTTGTATAATGACCAAAACTCCTGAATTAAGACTTAAAAACCAATATATAAATGACCTATAAGATATCCAAAACACCCATACTTAATTTGGACTTAAAAGGAAAAGTCCCAAAACTCCTCATTTAAATGGTCCCCGTTAGGGACCACGATCACCATTCTTGGGTCGTAAAAGTGCACCACGGGCTGTGGTGTGGCTCGTGTTGTTGTAGGCAGTAGCTCCCCTTTGGTGCACAAACCATCACTTGTCCAAGGCAAGATCATGGAGCCTCCCACGATCCGTGGTGATGGCCTTGGTCATAACTAGGCCTTGTGGAGGCAAGGCCTTCAAGCCTTGGTGCCAAGTGACCTTCATGCGCCACTCCTCTCCCTCGCCAAGTGCACCACGGCCCGTAGTGGTGCCTATGATGCCTTGGGTAGTCTCTACCCTAACAACCCCTAACTCCCTAAAAGCTAAGGGAGCTCCATGCCCACCTTCACGAGTCGTGAAGTGGACCACGACTCGTGGTCCCTCTCGTGAAGGTTGAGGCTGTGTCTAGGACGCTTGGAGATTCCTCTCCCTTGTCCAAGGAAACTCCACGAAGCCTCCCACTTGCCTGTGGTCATGACCACGAGCCGTGGTGATGGCCACGGAGCTTGAGGCAGTAGCTCCAAGTTTGGGGCAGCCTTGGTCTTTGGCCTTGGCTTGCCCTTTTTGCTTGGCACCTCCTCCCTTGGGCCTTAACTCATAAACCACCATAGGAAACCTATATGGTCTACTAACTTAGGGGAATTCATTTTATACCTTATTGACATTACGTTTAGGCTTTAGTTCAACCTACGAATTTTCCGATTGTTACAATATCCCTCCGTTGGAGCATTCGTCCTCGAATGACACTTTAATCGCTCCTAGGGGAACCAAGCCTTAAGAATAGTAGCCAAACAACAACACATATCAATCACATGCACATTTCATAGGAGGAAACACCTTCTCCACATCATAAGCTCAACACAACAATATTAAGCCATCATGCTACTTCATTAGAACATAACCAAACAAGTTCATCAACTTATCTCATGAGGTCACATATGTCCACATCATAACCAAATGCGATACAACATGAGATTCAACATATCTTTTCATTACACACGATTAAGCATGCTCATCAATTTTACCTCATAAGTCAAATTATGCAATCATCATACTAAAGCAAGTCAACAAGAGGCATATATAATTCATGAGAGACTCAATTATGTACTACATACTTCCTCGCATGGACCTACACCATATAGGAAGAAAACATGGCAAAAGATCACACAATAAACATAACTCCTAATTCATTACAAACTCAAGAGAAACTACCTACCTCAAGTTTGAATAGGAGTATCAAGAAAGAGATGAGGATAACGGGACTTCATATCAGCCTTGGTCTCCCATGTAGCACCCTCAACTAGATTATTCTGCCATAGAACCTTAACGGAGGCTACTTATTTATTCCTCAACTTCTTCACTTCCCGGTCTAGAATCTCAATCGGAACCTCTTCAAAAGAAAGGTTCTCATCAACACCCAAACCTTCTAGGGGAAGTATGGATACCAGATCACCTATACACTTTTTGAGCATAGAAACATGAAGTACCGGGTGAATCGGAGCCAACTCATTAGGCAATTTCAATTCATAAGCAACATTCCCAACTCTCTTCAAAATCTCATAAGGGCCCACATATCGATGACTAAGCTTCCCCTTTTTACCAAACATCGTTACCCTTTCATGGGCGAAATATTCAAATAAACCCAATCACCAACCTCAAATTCAAGATCCCTCTTTCTATTGTCGGCATAAGACTTTTGCCGACTTTGAGCCATTTTCAACCTATCTCTTATAAGTCGAACCTTTTCAATAGCCTCATAAACCACCTCGGGACTAAGAAGAGAAAATTCACCTACTTCAAACCAACCAATCAGAGATCTACAGCTCCTACCCTAAAGTGTTTCAAATGGAGCCATGGCAATACTTGAATGGTAACTATTTTGTAGGCAAATTCAATCAAGGGGAGGTGATCATCCCAATTACCTTTGAAATCAATCACACACACTCTCAACATGTTCTCTAAAGTTTGAATGGTCTTTTCCACTTGACCATCCGTTTGAGGGTGAAATGTGGTACTAAGCTTCACTTTAGTACCAAGCCCATTTTGGAATCCATTCTAAAAGTGCAAAGTAAATTGAGTACCTCTCTCTAAAATGATAGACAAAGGAACTCCATGTAACCTCAGCACTTCCTTAAGATACAACTTAGCATAGTCTTTTGCTGAATACGAAACCTTGACGGGAAGGACATGGGCTGATTTAGTCATCCTATCAACAATGGCCCAAATAGAATCATGTTGTCTTAGAGTACGAGGCAAACCTACCACAAAGTCCATATTGGCATCCTCCCACTTCTAAGTGGGAATAGTTACATCTTGAGCTAAACCTCCCGGTCTTTAATGCTCGGCTTTGACTTGTTGGCAATTTGGGCATTTGGCCACAAAGCTCGCTATATCCCCTTTCATTTCGTTCCACCAATAGATCTCTCGTAGGTCACGATACATTTTGGTGGCACCCGAATGAATGGTATATAGGGAACCATGAGCCTCTTCCAAAACTCTCCCCCTTCAGTTATCCACATTCGGCAAACACAATCTTCTTTGGTACCTAAGCATCCCATCTCACCCTTGGGAAAAAGCCTCAGTGGAATTATCGAGAACCGACTATTTCAACTCCATTAAAGTAGTATCTAGGTGTTGCTTGGACTTAACCTCAACCACAAGTGATGACTCGGAACAATGATGAATCATAAACCCACCTTTGGAGGAATCCCTTAGTTGGACACCTAAATGGGCCAACCTATGTACCTCCCGAACTAACTCCTTCTTGTCATCCTCTATGTTAGCAACACTACCCATGAACACTCTACTCAATGCATCCGTAACCACATTAGCCTTTTTGGGGTGGTATATGATACTCATATCATAGTCCTTCAAAAGTTCCAACAACCTCCTTTGCCGGAGATTCAACTCTTTTTGGCTAAAAACATATTGAAGACTCTTGTGGTCAGTAAACACATCGACATGAACCCCATAAAGATAGTGTATCCATATCTTTAGAGCAAAAACTACCATCGCAAGCTCGAGATCATAGGTTGGATAGTTCTTTTCATGAATCTTTAATTGTCTGGAAGCATAGGTTATTACTTTAACATGTTGCATAATGACACACCCCAACCCTACTCTTGAAGCATCACAATATACTACAAACCCTTCGGTACCCTCCGGTAAGGCCAATACCGGAGTAGAGGTAAGCTTATTTTTCAACATTTGAAAATTCTTTTCACATGACTCCGACCATTCAAATTTAACCTTCTTTCGGGTCAAGCCCATTAATGGAGAAGCAATTGAGGAGAAACCCTCAATAAATCTTCCAACTAAAATTCACATTTACTAAACTTAGCATACAACCGTTGGTCCTTGAGAACATGCAACACCATCCTCAAATGTTCCATGTGATCATTCTCACTCTTAGAATATATTAAAATGTCACCAATGAAAACAATCACGAATGAGGGAAGATATTGTCTAAACACCCTATTCATAAGGTCCATGAAAGTCGCTAGGGCATTTTTGAGGCCAAAAGACATTACTAGGAACTCAAAATGACCATATCTTGTTCGGAATGTCATTTTAGGAACATCAACACCTCTCACCCTAAATTGGTGATAACCCGACCTTAAGTCAATCTTTGAAAAGTAGATCGCCCCTTGGAGTTGGTCAAATAATTCATCAATCCTAGGGTGCGGGTACTTATTATTTATGTGACCTTGTTCAATTGTCGGTAATCAATATGCATCCTAAGCGACCCATCTTTCTTCTTCACAAACAAAACTGGTGTACCCCATGGTGATATGCTTGGTTGAATAAATCCCTTATCTAGCAAATCTTTAAGTTGAGCCTTTAATTCCTTCAATTCGACTAGGGCCATCCGGTAAGGAGGGATAGATATCGGTTGCATATCCGGTAAGAGATCTATGCCGAAGTCAATTTCCCGTTGGGGAGGGATTCTGGGAAAGTCCAAGATAATAAGATGCTTATGATCCCTCCTAATAAAGTCTGCCATTTCTCTCACAAACCAGTGGAGACAAACGAGGACCGACTTTAATGGAGGGGTCTCGGACTCAAAGTCCTTAACTCTCACAATATGATAGATACATCCCATAGAAATCATTTTACAAGCTTTTAGACATGAAATAATTCGACCTCTAGGGATCAAGTTTCCTCCCTTCCATTCTACAATGGGTTCATTAGGGAATTGAAACTTGACAACTCGGGTTCTACTATCTATAGAAGAAAAACAAGTATGAAGCCAATCCATCCCCAATATGACATCAAAGTCCAACATATCAAGTTCTACTATATCAACCAATGTGACTCTATTGGACAATAAGATGGGACAACCCCTATACACTCATTTTGCCATAACCAAATCACCTACTGGGGTAGACACGAAAAAAGGTTCTTTTAAGGTTTCGGGGAGCACATCAAATTTCATAGCCACTAAAGGAGTTACAAAAGATGAAGTGGCACCCGAGTCTAACAATGCATAAATATTAATTGAAAATAATTGTAGCATACCGGTAACAACATCCGGAGACCTCTCTGGATCACCTCGGGATTAAAGAGCATAAAAGTGATTCTTCTTAGGAGCATCGGAGTTAGACCCACTTCCTTGAGCTTGCTTTTTCTCCCTCTCTTGAACCTTCACTATAAGGCAATCTCTCCTCATATGACCACTCTTCCCACAACTAAAGCAGTTGTCCGTGCCAACTAGGCACTTTCCTTGATGCTTCTTTCCACATTTTTCACAACTAGTTTTCTCAACATAAGGACTGCCACCTTTTCCCCTTTTTGGTCTAGAGGTAGATACCCTACCTTTGTTGGGCCTTAGAGCATTGGAAGGACTTTGGTTGGGAAACCTCTTCTTAAACCTTGGTTCACCTTGACCTTCAAACTTACCCTTAGATGTATTTCCCTCATCAGCCCTTGGCCTCTTCACCTCTCTATTCCTCTTTCTAAGACTTGACTCTTTCACTTGTTGAGCATGTACCATCAACCTAGACATATCCATGTTGCCGTGGATCATTGCCGCTCGGCACTATTCTTCAATAGCATCGAACACACCGGTGACAAATGACTCATTTCATCTCTTGGGTTAGAAACCAAAGAGGGAACATATTTGGACAACTTCGTGAATTTCAAGGAGTAGTCTTGGACACTCATACCTCCTTGGTGAAGATTGATAATTTCATCAACTTTGGCTTCTCTTTTCTTACAGGGGAAGAACCGATCAAGGAAAGACTTCCTGAATACCTCCCAAGTTATGGGACCCACCCTTAAAGGCCTATTGTCCTTTCATTGAGTGTACCATACTTGGGTCACGTCTTTCAATTGATACCCAGGCAACTCGGCCTTCTCATTAGAAGAAACTCCCATAACCTCCACAATCTTATAAACCTTCTCCAAGAACTCTTGTGGGTCTTCATTCACTTTGGAACCCAAGAAGATAGGAGGGTTCATCCTAGTAAAGTCTCTCAACTGTGAGGCCATGGTATTCACATTGGTCTCCACCCAGGGTCTAGCTTCCCGGTTAGCTTGTGTCGTTATGAGTTGAGTCAAGGTATGAAGAGTCGCTCTTATCTCCACATTATTAACTTTCTACTAGTACATTTCTTACTATGTTTCTTAATATCCATAGTTCTGATACCATTTTTCGGTGCGGAGTTGGTGACTGAGGAATTCATAGTGTGGTAGGTGGTAGTGTGGAATTCATATACTTTTTAAGAAGAATTATTTTCGGTAGGTGAGAAATACTTTTGGTAGGTGAGGAGTTCATATTAATTTTTACTAAAGTTTTTATTGTAATATTCTTTGGCTAAGTGTTTTAGTCTAAATCTAGAAAATTATGTTGTTCATTTATTGGTTTCGGCGTCCATTTTTTATTTAATCTTTTATCCCATATAGTTTTTTCTCTATCATATTGTTCATAGTTTTCATTATAATTTTTTGGGTTTGTTACTCCTGATGTGCTAGGTTTTTCATCCATGTCTACGTCTCCTGTATTTATTTCTAAATTCTTTATATTATCTATGTTTGCTAAAAGTTTCGTTTATGTTTCGCTTGTTTTCGAATGTTGTTCATCTAGATCATTGTCATTTATTTCATCAATTCTTATTTCAGGCAGATTATCTTGGTTATTTTCTTTTTTTTCTTCTAATTCATCTTCTAATTGCAATTTTTCTTTAAATTTGTTTATCTCATTTGCTAATTTTGTTTTTTGTTCTTTTTCTTTTTGTTTAATTTCATACATTTCTTTTAACATTGCCAAGGGAGCTAAGGAAAGCAGATATGGATGAAGTCCAAAGATGGATTTTATCATTACTTAAGCCAGAAGAACGACCTAGCCCGTGGTGTTGGAGGCAGTAGCTCCCTTTTCATGCACAAGCCAGCACTTGACCAAGGCAACACCATGGAGCCTCCCACAATCTGTGGTGAGGACCACCGTCTGTAATGTCAAGGAGGGCAGAAAGTCACTAAGTAGTAACCAAATGTACCACACCTGATCCTGAGCCTACGTTACAAGCCAATAAAGTCCTACAGTGATCCTAGAGTCTAGTTTGGAGAGTCTAAATAGTGAAAATAAGGGCAAGCTTATGGCATAAAGCACTAACTGTATTTGAAATTACTTCTGAGCCTTAGTGTTGAATAAATCCTTGTACCATAAATGACATTAATTTTTTTGTGAAAATGGGATTTCGTTTGAAGTAAGGGCACTAGTTACATTGTCGAAAAGTTGGTACCTTGGTGACAGTGAGAAGGTGTATGTTGTGTGTTAGTTGGTCGATCTATGTCATGGTTTGATCTGCATGGATTAGCTTGTCGAGTCTAAGAGAACAAAGTCGCACTTGAAAAGTGAGGGAGGGTAGAAAGCCATGTGATTGCGTGGGCCTGAAATGCTTGCTTCTATACAAGTGTTGTTTAGAGTCGTAGTGCGTCGCTTGAGGACAAACAACGAATTTAAGTTGAGGGTGTTGATATACCGTGAGTGTACGATATTTCTAATACATTTCTCTTACAAGTTGTGTACGTCTAGGGCCTTTTTGTAATGATTTTTATGTGTTTTTATTTCTTTTTGCAGGAAAGATGTTTAGGCGCAAAAGTATAGAGACAGCTGAAAGAACAACAGAAAGAGGGCATTCACGGAGGTTATCTACGAACCGTAGATCCATTGACGTCCTGTAGGTTATGACCATAGCTCAGCAGGCAAGGCATGGAAGACAAATTAGGGAAATCTGACCAAGTGTGGAACCACGGTGGCCATTGACGGTTTGTATATAGATCTACGGACCGTACTGATTTATCCATAGATTGATACTACGAGGGTTCCAGTACCAGATTGTTGAAGATTCTAAGTGTCGAGATACGGAAAGGATTGACGGACCATAGATCTATCTACGATATGTACTGCAAGTCCGTCATTTGCTTTAGAGAAGCTAATTTTTGGGAAGCTGAAATATTTTCTAAGTCCTGGCTGACGGAAGGGACTTATGGATCGTAGATCCATCGACGATCCATAAGTCAGTCTCGTGGAATGAAGACGCGTGCCTGAACAAACTTTCCTTAATTTGTTTCCCTTTTAATTTAGGATTTGTTTTCTATAAATAGGGCATGTAAACCTCGTTTTTGGTGGTTAGAGATTATTATTCTAGTTTTACTTTGTGACTTTGAGAGATTAATTTGCACCTATTGCAATTATTGAATTCCTCAGTTTGTTTTGAAGATTTTGGCTTTGCAATTCAAGTTGAATTTCTAGGTTTATTATTCTCTTTACGTAAGTTCATGCTTTCTTCATCTAAAACTATGAATTGTCTTCTTGCTAATATGGGTAACTAAATCCACAACTAGGGTTGTCGGAACCATGAGCGATTAACAAAGTATGAATAGTGAATAAGCAATTCTTGAATAGTGTTTTGCATGCATTGATAATTCTTTCGTTTAGAAGTCTTTTTAACGAGTGCACGCATTAGAACTTGGCTTGTTGCTCCTTGCCGGACCAAGAAGGTAATCAACAAGAAAAGAATTATCAACATAGATTTAGTGTGATACTATCTAATAGGCTAGTATCGATTGGTGTGAAGTAATAACGAAGTCAAACATCGATTATGATGTCTAATATGAGGTAAAGGTAAGGGTTAGTAAATTATACCCACGTAGCCAGACCAAGGTGCAGGGTGAAATTCTCTAGATGCCGGACCAAGGATTTAGAGATACTTAACTTATCACTTTACATGTAATACACTAGGAAAGGATTGTTGTTACTAGGATTATTGCATTATGAGTTTGTGGGGAACACATATACCCTAGTTATTTCTCTCATCTTGATAACAACCGAAATTGAGTTTTGATTACTGATTACTTATTAAATTCTTACTATTTGTTTCATACAAACAAAACCACCCCTTTAATTACCTGTTTCTGGAAGTAATTTGACTAATTGAATATAATTGTTGGTTAAAGTAAAGTCTAAACCATTTTCCTCGTGGGATCGACCGCAACCTACAAGTTGGGTTCTTTACTTGATAACAATCGCTTATACTTCTGTAGGGAGGTGTAATTTGACCGTATCAATTAGCAAGGTATGAATATGTGTTGTATAAAGGTGTTTATGTGAAAGGCTTTCTCACATATGTACACACATACACATGAATAAATGAATAAGGTTTATGATAATCTAGTGAAAGTGAGTGTCTTGAAAGGTTTCCTCAATTGTACTCTAAACTAGACTATGTTTTGAATATGGTATGACTCTGTGAAAGGTCATTCTCATCTTAGAAACCTTTGAGCTATATGATATGAGGGACTAAGTCCCTAAAGCCTACTTTATGAACTAATGTTAAATAAAGGCTAAAAGAAGTTTAAAAAGGGAGTTGGAGCTTAGCACCAAGTGAACATGAAAAATTAGAGTGGGGGCTTTACGTTTAGCAAGTCCGGCTTCCCATAAGAAAACCTTCACGTTTAGCAAGTCTGGGTTCCCAACATGGATGTTGTCTCATGAGATAGAAACCTCCACGCTTAGTAAGTCAAGGTTTTCTAGTAGCAATATCCTTGTTCTATAACTACGTGCCCCCGTAGGTATTATCTTAGTGGATCAACTAGATAGCTATTATGTGTGTAGGTCCTACTTTGGAAAGTAGTACCCTCTCTTTTTGGTGTAGGAGTAGAACACCGAATTCCAAGTAGCTCACATGGTCTATATCAGTTAAGGCAATGTCTCCCGAAAGTTAAGAAATGAACCAAGATAAGAATATGAACTCCAGTCATGATTTCTTGAAGAGTTACTTTGTGTAGGTAGGACTATAGACCTTACTTATGCATTGCACAAGTGGACTTTAAGGGAGGTTATGATTAGGCTTTGTATGTAATGAAGACTATGGTCTATGTATGTTAATATGAAAGCCTATTAAGGTTTACTTTACTTATGTCAAGACATGAAGTATGATTATGCATGTGAATTACACTTATGACTTCTTAATGGGTTTGCTTAGTATATGTGGGGGTATGGGACTCCATGTGTACATCGCACAAGTGAGCTTCTGAAGGGTTTGTGAGGATGGTTTACCTATGATATGAACAAAATGGGTTATGACTAATGATGTAGTAAAGGAATGAGTCCCTATATAATGCTATGAAGTATGTTGGTCTTATGTTTAATGTTAAATGAAGATGTTATGATTTGTTGAATATGATGTACCTAGTCTATGGTGGCTTCCTAGGAACACTTGGTGTGAATAGTATTATTGGATGCTACTTGCACATTGCACTAGTGTGACTTGGGGGTTGTCTTAGGTGATGGTTCCTATGTGTAGACTATGCTTTATGGTGTGCTTATGACTCTAAGAATATATGTGGTTGGATTGATGAAGGCTATATGTAGGTTCACCCTTGGTAACCTTAAGGTGATACATTGCACCAAGTATTCCCTAAGGGTTGCTTGAGGAAAGGAGTTAAGATAAAGAGGAAGGTAATGTATTGTGTGCATTGAATGTGCCTAAAATGTTATAAGTGGCCCTATGTGCAATTATGAATGGTTTCCATGTGTATGATGATGTATGTGGTTTATATTGTGCCTATCGTACTAAATGTTCATGAAGTTTCTTTAAAAAGGCATGATGCATAGTTTCCAACAAAAAGTCCTTTTAAAAGCATGTTTTGCATGGTTATCATGCTTAGTGTATTCTTGTACTAACACCATTCTTATTCATCTTTTACACCAAGTGTATGTGATGGTGACTAAAGGGTCTTTCCTAGAAGTGAGAAGCTTGGCTTACTATTCCCAAGTTCGGGTGTGTCCTTAAAGATTCAAGGATCTTTATGTTAAAGAGTTTCCTTAAGTTCTATGTACTAGATAGTAGTTTCTTTTGTATTGTAAGGGTTGTGTCCCTCTTGTGTTGTAGTCATGTTTTAAGATGGCTACCTTGAGACGTAGTACTCCAATTTTTGTATTAAAGGTTTAATGAGGTGACTTTTATGTCTAGTGTTATATTATGAAAAAGTTTTAAATTTTCTGCTATTTTTCTATGATACATGCTATGACGAATGCTAAGGGCTTGTAGAAGACCTCTGAGAGGTCGAATACACCGATAACGGCTATGGGGTTCTCTCAGGTCGTTACAAAGATATTCTGAAAATGACTTTTATAACCCGATATGGTCTTTATGAGTTCTTGATGATGTCCTTTTATTTGACTATTGCATCAAAGGTATTCATGGATTTGATGAATAGGGTGTTTAGACAATACTTTTATATGTTTGTGATTGTGTTCATAGATGATATTTTGATTTACTCTAGGAGCGAGAATAACCATATTGATCATGTGAGGATCATATTACAAATCCTTAGGGACCAACAACTTTATGCAAAGTTTAGCAAATGTGAATTTTGGTTACATTCTGTGG
The DNA here is from genome assembly GCA_029007595.1 of Solanum commersonii. NCBI lineage: Eukaryota > Viridiplantae > Streptophyta > Magnoliopsida > Solanales > Solanaceae > Solanum > Solanum commersonii. Next base: position 33,414 of record JAJTWQ010000325.1, read on the forward strand.
CTTTCTTAGGCCATATTTTTTCAAGGAAGGGTATTGATGTGGATCTAATTAAGACGGATGCGGTCAATAGTTGGCCTAGAAATCTATCACCGATAGATTTTCAAAGTTTCTTTGGTTTGGCCTTTTATTATAGAAGGTTTTTTGAGGAGTTTTCTACGATTGCCTCTCAATTAATGACTTTGACTCAAATGGTAGGATGCTTCTAAGAAATGTTTCCAAGAGTTGAAAGATAGACTTACTTCCACTTCGGTGTTAACTTTGTCGGAAGGTACAGATGGCTTTGTGGTATATTGTGACGCCTCTAGAGTTGGGTTGGGATTTGTGCTTATGCAAAATGGTAAGGTGATTGCCTATGCGTCACGGCAACTCAAAGTTCATGAGAAGAACTATCCTACCCATGCACTTGAATTGGCGGCGGTGGTATTTGCCTTAAAGATTTGGAGGCAATATTTGCATGGTGTTCATGTTAATGTTTTCACCGACCATAAGAGTTTACAATATGTGTTTACCCAAAATGAGTTGAATCTCAGCCAAAGAAAGTGGCTAGAATTGTTGACGGATTTTGATATGAGTGTTCTATATCACCCTGAAAAGGCGAATGTAGTAGCAGATGCTCTTAGTCGACTATTGATGGGTAGTGTTGCACATGTTGATGATGACAAAAAAGAGTTGGCTCGTGATGTCCATAGATTGGCCTGGTTGGGTGTTTGATTAGTAGACTCCACCAAGGGTGGTGTTATGGTTCATAAAGTGTTAGAATCATCTTTTGTGGCGGATCTTAAAGCTACACAATGTCTTGATCCAACTTTGGTAGAATTGAAAGAAGCAGTACTTAGAAATTCCATTGAGGTCTTCTCCAAAGGGGGAGATGGTGTCCTTAGATATCAAGGTCACTTATGTGTTTCAAATGTTGATGAATTGAGGGAATAAATCTTGACTGAAGCCTAGAGTTCTCGGTATTCTATTCACCCGGGAGAACCAAGATGTGCAGTGATTTGTGGGAGATCTATTGGTTGAATGGGATGAAGAAGGATATTGCGGGATTTGTGGCCAAGTGTCCAAATTGCCAACAAGTGAAGGTTAAGCATAAAAAACCAAGAGGTTTCTCAAAAGACATTAGCATTCCTACTTGGAAGTGGGAAGACTTGAATATGGACTTCTTAATAGGTTTGCCACCAACTCGGTGACAATATGATTCGATATGGGTTATAGTAGACCAAACGACAAAGTCGGCCCATTTCATTCCTGTCAAGGTTTCTTACTTGGAGAAAGATTATGCTAAGTTGTATTTGAGAGAAATGGTGAGATTGCACAGAGTTCCCTTGTCCATTATATCTGATAGAGGTGCTCAATTTACTTCTCAATTTTGGAAATCTTTCCAGAAGGGTCATGGCACTAAGGTTAAGCATAGCACAACTTTTCATCCACAAACTGATAGGAAAGCAGAGCGTGCTATCCAAACATTGGAGGATATATTAAGGGCTTGTGTGATTGACTTCAAGGAAAATTGGGATGACAATTTGCCTTTGATTGAATTTGCCTATAATAATAGCTATCACTCAAGTATTCATATCGCTCCATTTTAGTCTCTTTATAGTAGGAGGTGTAGGTCTCCTATAGGTTTGTTTGAGGTGGGTGAGGTTGACTTGATAGGAACCGAGTTAGTTCATTAGGCAATTGAGAAAGTTCAACTCATTAGAGAGAGGTAAAGAACCGCCCAAAGTTGACAACAGTCTTATGCTAATGTTAGAAGGAGAGATCTTGAATTTGATGTTCTTGATTAGGTTGTAACACCCCGGAAATTCTATGAATTAAGTTAGAGGCTCACATTCTGAATAATGACTTAAAAATAGTCAAAATTATGTTTATAAACCTAAATTAATGTAATTGACTTGGTTTGGAAGAGTAAAAATCTAAACAGCAAGAAACGACCACGACGTCTGGAAACTAGAGAAGAACGTGTTCTAGTGTGTCCTTAGGTTTTGGGCAGGTTTGGGAGTGTCATATGATGGTATAATCTTGTAAAAAGGGTTAAAATAGGTAAATATGTTCCTAGGGTCAAAACGTTCGAATACGATGCCCCGAGGCCACGCTAAGGGGCCCCGAGGAGGATCCCAACCTTGGCCAAACAAGCTGCCAAGGCAGCTTGCAAATTGCACTTGGAGGGAATAGGGGCGCGTCGCGCACTTGCTCCCCCAAGGAGAAAAAAGTCAGTTCGCGACCCGATCGTATCGCGGACTCTACTATCTCAAAATTTAATTCAAAATAGCTTCAGGGAACAGCTCCGCGTCGCAGACTTGTTCCACGAGGAAAATGCAGAAATTCAGAAATCTATTTTTACTTCATTAAAGAGTCCATTTAAGTGAGGTATATTTAGGGTACTTTAGGGGACGTGTATATAATGATTTTTAAGTCAATTTACCTCACTTTTATCACTCAAACACAAAACCCCAAAGATCTAAACCTAAAGTTCCTCCTTCTCTCTACTCTCTCTCTCTTCTCGAGAACTCCATTGAAGAAGATTGGAGCTTCAAGAAGAAGACCAACTCTCCAAGGTTTCAACTCAGATTTTTGTGGTTAATTCGTCAATAAGGTATGGTTGCTTATCACTCTTGGGATTCCTTTCCCCAAGAGGCCCCTTCAAGATGAATTTCAAAATCTCCAATTTCTAGGTTTCAATCCAAAAACGTGGGTCTTCTTTCTATAGTGAAATTGATGTTATAAACTGACTTTGATTGATGCTATATGAACAATTATGGATGAATTTATGTTGTATTGGTGGTTTCTTGAAGAATTCCCCATGAGACCCATGTTTCTCCTTCTTTTCCTAATTCTATTCCTAGTTTGTGTTGGATATTGATTGAAGGCTATGAATTGAATGTGATGTTATGTAATTCATATTTGTATGATGATTCTACCTTAGGTTATGTATAATTTCTATGAAATTAGGGTTGAGTCTTTGAATGAAGCCTTGAAGGCTATGAAAGGAATATGTCAATTGCTTATATTAATGTTTATTATGTTATTACTTCATGAATTACCTTGTATTATGTATTGGTTATGAATTGTTGGGTAATTGAAGTATGGATGTCCCACGAAGGGCAAGAAGGTATGAAGGTTGGTTCTTCTTTGAACTCAAGTATGAAAGGTGAATTACTTAGATTGTAATGATGCTATACCTAATGTCTTATTGTGGTGCTGACGACCTATTTTCCTCATCCTTAACCCTCTACACTTGAATTAGCTATGAGGTATGTATGTATATTATGGTATGATTGCTATTTGATTGAAAGGTAGTTCTCATGATTGTAGTGTAATCTAAAGTGAAAGGTTTACTCACTTATGAACACATATGAGCTATTATGATAAGATGTCTACATAAGAGTCTAGTAAAGGCTAATGTGAACTTATGTGATGACTAAAGATGATAACAAAAATGAATCAAATGCTTAACACCAAAAGGGAATGTAAATGAGATGGGGGTCTCACGTTTAGTAAGTCTGGCTCCCCACATGGGTTTCCTCATGTTTAGCAAGTCTAGATTACCTACGGTATGTGTTGTCTCATGAGATGGAAGCCCCCATGCATAGTAAGTTAGGGTTTCTAGAAGCAATCTCCTTGACCCTTAACTATGTGCCCACATAGGACTCTAGCTTAGTGGATCCACCTAGATAGCTATGTACAAATGATTATGCCTTAGGCAAGTGTTAACCCTCTCTTTTCGGTGTGAGAGTAGAACATCGAATTCCATGTATATCTCACGGTCTATGTCGGTTATTGCAATATTTCCCTAATGTAAAAGTAAATGAAGGTATGAAATGTATGAACTCTTACTAGGGATTTCTTAAGGGTTTCTACATAGTGTAAGGGAGGGTATGGGACTTTTCTTGCACATTGCACTTGTGGGATCCCAAGAGATGGTTGTAGTAGTGTTCTCTTATGATTATGATTATTATGACTTATGTATGTTGAAGCTATGTTATGTATGATCATTATGAATGTGGTAAGTTATGATGAAATATGATTTTATGAATGTATGCATGAAGTAGGTTGCTTAATGTGATACTTGGCTTTGAATAGGGTTATGGGGTTCTATTCTTTGCATTGCACTAGTATTGCTTAGGTTGTCAACATGGTGGGATGATACTATGTTGGTTTGGACTATGATACTTAATTCGTGTGCATATTGAATTTACTTGGCAAAAAGCATGTTTTGAATAAAATGTCCTTTTATGCATGTTTCAATGGCTTTTATGCATAGTAGCTATACTTAGTATGTGTGTTGTACTAACCCATATTTTCTCCCTTTTCCCAAACATTTAGGTTTGGGCCATTGAGGATTCAAGTTTACTTCTCAAGACACTTCGAGTTGCTTCCCCAAGTTGGTGAGTCCTCAAGTCCGAGGAGAAGACCCTATGATATAGCTTCTATGTTTAGTTTTTTGTTTATATTGAAAGACATTGTTGTACTTCCTATTTTCAAGACTTCTTATTGATGTAAGGGCTAAGTCCCATTTTCGATACTTCTATGTCTAGATGGTGCATTGTGACGAAGTTAGATTCTATTTTTCATGTATGAAGTGAAGTTGAACTTCCAAAGTAAAAGTTTTAAATTTTCCGTGATTTTATTATATGATACATGTTATGATGAATGCTAAGGGCTTGTATAAGACCTCTTCAAGGTCGAATACGCCGGTAATGACTAGGGGGTGCTCTCGGGTCGTTACATGGGTTTACTTTAAAATCTCATCCATGAAGGGTGTAATGAGGTTTGGTAAGAAAGGGAATCTTAGTCCTTGATTTGTAGGCCCATATCAAATTTTGAGACGTGTTTGTAAGGTTGCTTATGAGCTTGATTTGCCTAATGACTTGGCATCTGTCCATTCGGTTTTCCATGTCTCTATGTTGAAAAAGTGTGAGATCCGACATGCATAGTCCCCTTAGAAGGTTTGAGAGTGAAAGAGAACCTTTGTTATGAAGAAGTTCTGGTAGAGATTCTAGATCAGCAACTTAAGAAAGTGAGGAACAAGAAAGTTGCTTCCGTAAAGGTGTTATGGAGGAATAATTTAGTTGAGGGTGCTACTTGGGAGGCCGTGGCCTATATGATGTCCCGATATCCCCATCTCTTTCCTTCTCCTTCTACTCTAGCTTGAGGTAATGAATTTCCTCTTGGTTTGCTTTATGATTTGAAGTCATGTGTTTTTTATGTGTTTCCATTATTTCATTAACATGTATGTTCATGAAGAAGCTTAAGCTTTGAAAGAAAATGGATTATGTGATTTATTTTCCTCATGTTGTTGTGCATTGAGTATGAGTTTCCTATAGACTTCATGAGATGAGTTATTGAACATGCCTTAGCTTAGTATGAGATTTCCTCCTTGAGTAAGTGATTTGGGTATAGATTGCATATAGGCTCCATGAGATTGTGTTGAGCATGCTTTTAAATTTAGAAAATGGAAATGATAGTTCCTCCTTGAATGTAAGAAATCTAAAATTTCATGCATATTGGGTAGTTAGATGAAGTTCCTAGTTTCTTATGGTACATTGGGTGTGTTTAGCTAGGAATTAATGTTTCCTCCTAGGTTGTGTGCATTCAGATGAGTTACATGCATGATGGGCTGCTAGTATTGAGTCTTTTTGCTATGAAATGTGCCTAGAATCTCATTAGAGGACGAAAGATCCCAAGGGGGAGATAATGTAACACCCCCGATTTTGAAACGAGGCAAAACAACAATTTCAGAAAAATTGTAGGTGCCATCAATGATCGACCACCCACGACCTGTGGACTTACCCACAGACCGTAAGTAGGGTATGTGGTTCGTCACCCTAGCAAAGGCTCAGACCTCAGGACCACAGCCTGACCAACGAGCCCTCAGTCAGACAACAGTCCCTGGTCCAAGGTCCGTAGGTCGAAGTCCAGAAAATAAGTCTTTGACCATCGAACGACGGACGTGCAGGACGAATATCATCCTGACCATGGTTCGTCGATAAAGTCTCCAATCTTCAAGCTTTTTTGGGCTTTATAACCAAGGTATGATGTATTTTAATCCATGGGATCCTTCCTCCCATGGTGTCCCCTAGATTTCCCGTGTCTACGATGTGATTGTGGAGACGAGTACCTGTGTCTACGATGCGATTGTGAAGACGAGTACCCATGATCATAATGTAAGTAAGGCAAGAGGTGAATACCCTTTAGCCTTTGTAAGCCAGGCAAAGAGGCGAATCCTCATGTCTTTAAAAGTAAGTATGAATAATGTAAATTATGTTATGAAGAATGAATAGCTTGGAGTTTTGCTGGAGATGCCTTCCATGAAGTAAGCATGACTAGAGATGGGTGATCCAAGTCTTGACTAAGGTTAAGTAGTGGTTACTTGAGAATTATTCCTCCTTTCTTATGATGATGATTTTATGTAAATTGATTAAGCTTATTTTTTATATTGAATAACCATTATGTTTATGTTGTTTATGCTAGCTATTATATTTAGTACATTCTTGCATTAACACATACTCTTGCCTAAATTTTTTATAAAAAAATGTAGGGTCTGACGACATTGATTCTCACACTCATGGCTAGGTTCTTAGTTGATCAAGGAGTGAAGATTTGGTGAGTCCTCAAAGGATTGGACCATCCTTTTTCCTTTATGCCTTTCTTTTTTGTTTGGACTATTGTATGGGCTGTGTCCCAAGATTTATTCATGTTGGTTAGATGGTTTGAGACAATTGTATTAGACTTCCGATCGTTTTATAAAGGCTTTGATTATATTGAAAAATTTTAAATTTCCGCATCATTTCTATTACATTATGTTATGATATGCTAAATGGTTTGTATGATGCCTCTCGGGGTCTTTTACGCCTTGTTACATCTAGGGGTTACCCCTGTGTCTTGGCAGTAGTAGAGTCTGGGTTTCTAGTATGAATCTCCTTATCCCATAACTATGTGCCGACATAGGTTGATTAGCTAGTGGATCCATTTTGATTAGCGTTTCAAAGACACTTCATTCAATTCTAAGTGTCAACGATCGCTAGTCAATATAAAACCCAACTAAATGAGTTGGGGTCAAATACCACAGGGAGCAGTATGTGTTTAAGATTCAATAGTAAAGTGTGAACATGGTCAAATAAGTCATAGGAATATAAGTTTTCCAATAAAAACATAATTCAAATCAGGGTGACACGAATGTCAAATAAGGGGGTTTTGGTTTTAATTATCAACTACAACAACAACAAACAATACGCAATAACAATAATGAGTGGGTTCTTGGGATGAGATTCGATTATAGGCTAATGTAAACAAATGGGTAATTGCAAATATTAGGAAATAGCTAAATATTAGTGAGTAAGCTAGACTATAGAGGACGTAAACTTTCTCTCGAACAATTTACCCCGAATCAAGTCGATTTCTCTCGAACATTGACAAGCATGCAAAATAAGAACAGCCTACGCTTAGTCCATTCACTCTCTCGAGCTGAAAGTGTGGAAAAGGGTTTAAGATTCACTCTCTCCAGCTGAACCCATGACAACCCAATACCCACAAACCATCAACCAATAATCTTAGTTTTAAAAGCTCTCTCTTGAGCAAGCAAAAAACACAAGGGTAGAACTACATTTACAACTACAATTCATAAGTTAAACACCAATTATTGATTGAACTCACTTCTAAACTACATTTAAACTAACAATTAGCACTACCCATAAGCTAAATCAGCCCATTATCACATAATCACACCCAAGAATAGGGGTTTTAGATAGATATCATAAAAAGATAAAAATTGTTACCAAATTGAGTTTCCATCAATTGGGTAAGATTGATTTTGTCTTTACAAAGGTCCAAATTGAAGAATCTCAAAGACCCAATACCAATTTCTCAAAAGTGAAAACTTCAATTCTTCAAAGCTAAAAGAAAACTAGAGAAAACTTGTCTCAATATTCCCAACTAAGTAAATATGGCATTCTAATAAAAATTAATGATTGATTGATCCTAAACTAAATGTTCAAAAATGTATTTATAGTGGCCAAAAATGTGCTGAAAAGAGTCACTCGGCTAAGTAAGTCGGGCTCGCCGATTCACTCGATGATCCGCCCTTTGGTCAATTCCATCTCATTTCTGCCTTGGCCATCAGCATCCTCAAGGTCTGTAACTTTGGGCGATCCAACACTGCATCGCAGAACCACTCGACGATCCACTGACTACTCCTTTCTCTCGCCAACTTGGTTCTTTCCTTCAGGGCTTGGTACACTGGAACTTTAGGCCGTGAAATGGCCACTCGGTGACTCGCCAAATGGAGTTGGCGATCAGCAGGCTCTCTTTCTTTCATTCTTTCTGCTCGCTTTGTTCCTTTTGTAACATAGTGTCCTTGCTTTGCTCCTCAATCCATAATCCTAAAAATCAAGGATTTAACATCAGTTATTGGAACAAAATAAGAATTTTAGGTCACTAAATCTATACAAATAAAGCTCTAAATGAGTCCAAATCTCGGACTCAATAACACCCCCAACTTAAACTTTTGCTGGTCCTCAAGTAAAACTCAAGTTCAGCAGTTTAAAAAGGATTTCTCAAATAGTGTTACACAAGACTCAACCATGAATGCACACAACAAGACTCAACTTACTCATGCAAGGATCAATTGTGCATTCAAGTGTAAGATCTCGTACTTTTTCTCTAATCGCGCAAAATATATATGGCATAGTATGGCATGGTTATATGAGGTATATATGACTTTGTATCGTACATTGGAGATTAAGATTTCAAATAGGTGGCAATATCAAGGAGCTAAACTAAAGTTTTAGGTCAAAGGGGCTCCTCAAACAAAGTTCATGATAAAAGAAATGGCTCGGGTGGAACTTCTCCTGTTTGAAAGGTTTAACTTGTCCCATACCTTGTGGCTAAGCCTATGAGTGTAAAAGATGCTAATAATAGTGTGTTATGAGGTATTATAATAGCATAAGGGTCATATGTTAAGTTTGGAAGTTAAGAAAATTAGTGAAACTAAAGCCGGCAAAAGTTATCAAAGTTTCTCTAATAATATTTTCTTAACTTTGGGTCAAATGTCATAGATGTTTTCTCCCAATATATAAAGATTTAGAAGGCTTATCACCCATTAAATCGAACGCCTATGAGTCTAGTTTGCAACGCATAAAACCCCGTATCCAACCAACATCGGAGTAAAAGGTTATGAGGGTTTTACTACGAACTGCCGGGGCAGAATCCGGGTCGGGTCAAAAATATGGTATTTTGGCTTACTCAACGTTTTAAGCCATGAAAACATTTCATTTTACCTCCAAACCAGAAAGAAAGCTTAATAGAGGGTTCCTATGGAGTTCTTGCATGATGAAGGTTAGTTTTTGACGATTTCTACCATTAAAGGTGTCCCCCATGCCCAGAAACGTGATCTCTACGCGTGGCAATCATTTTTTCCTTCTATTAGATGTATTTAGAGCTAGTTTTTGAAGATATAAATTTGTAGTTATTGGTGTTTCTTCAAGTTTTACACTTGATTAACTAAGGTAATAATCTCGGGACTCTTTTATGATTGTTTTTAGTAATTTCTACGAACGTTTCGACAAGTTAGGGAAATATCCCAAATCTGCCGATTTAAGATTAATTATGAACTATTTATAGGTGTGTACAAGATGTTTATATATAGTTTTTATGAAGCTTAGGACGTAAGGAACAACTTTCGTGAAGAAGCTATGGCCATTCAAGCGTTCATTGCAAAGGTATGTTAAGGCGAAGCAACGTCCCTCATTTTAGCACCACTCCTGGGAAATTCCTAAAATGCCGAATGTGATATTTTGCTATTCTATTGCTATAAAGACCTTCAGTGAAAGGCATTGGGATCTCAGCTGAATTATTTTCATGATTCTATTATTTTGATATTCCACTCGTTCGGATAAATAGAGTGTTCAACATCTACATGTCATTTTATCGGTTTCCTTGATTATATGTCCGCACGTATGAATTTGTGTTCTTCCTTGGGTGATGTGAATTAAAATGTCACGCGAGACCCTTATTACTTGTGACCAACCCTCTTTTGTCCACTAAAGTTATTATTAAAAAAAATATTTAAAGTAACTCATAATCGGCAAAACTCTCGAATATAATTTAAATGTAAACTATTAGAACACTTGGTTTTTGAAATATTTATTTTATACATTATCTAAGAACCAAGTTAGGAACTAAGTAAGTCACATTAAACTTGTTATGAATACCAACAAGGTGAGGTTATCCTTCTAAAATTCGAGTTAACTTTTCAAGCTTATTTGGAAGAACATATCAAGTTCCATGAGATTGTCATATGTTATAAGAAAGTTATTATGGGGTTATGAGAACAAGACTACAAACGGGCCAAGATTGGCAACATGACAACAGTAACTCATAGGTGTTATAAATCCATGACATTACATGCTATGCATTCTACTCCTGAGCTATAATCGTGAGGTATGGGGCCCTATAGCCTATATTTATACGTATGAGACACAGATGGCCACAAGTTGGTAAATATGATGCCGGTTCGCTACCGAAAAGCACCACCATTACTATCATTTGGTTGGGTATGTCATGCATTTGCATCTATATATATATATATATATATATATATATATATATATATATATATATATATATATATATATATATATATATATATATATATATATATATATGTATTCACGACATATGACTATACCAACATATCATGCATATTTAAGTAGTAGGGGCCTAAAGGTCAGCCATGGAGATCATTTGGATTTCAGTTTCGGTGGTATCTCTATTACCCTTTTACAGTAAATGTTTATGAATTTACTTTTCGCTTTACATACCAGTTCATTTTTATTCGTACTGACGTCCTTTTGCCTGGGGACGCTGCTTTTTGTTTTGTGTGAGCAGGTACAGGCAGGGACTCTAATCGACCCACCCGCTAGGATTCAGGTTCAGTTGTGAGTTGGTAAGCTCCATCTTATCCTGGGGCTATCAGAGGATGTTTACTTTTGTTGTGCAGTTTGGGTATAGTCGGGGCCTTGTCCCGACCGTGCTTATGTCACTCATAGAGGCTATTGTGAACACAATATTCTGGGTTTTCTTTTTGTATGTTTCAACCTCCAGCCAATAGTCTTTGCATGTATATATATATATATATATATATATGTGTGTGTGTGTGTGTGTGTGTGTGTGTGTAGGTAGGTATGTTTTCGGTTGTGGCCTTATCGGCTAGATAGTACATCTTTATTTTTTTCGGTTTGTCTACCATTGTTTGTATGGTTATTCTCTTTCAGGTCATGACCTCTAGGTCCAGACTTCACTTTTTAGAGGTTGTGCTGTCCAATCTTTTTGCCTCATAGTTTGGTTTAACTAGTATTTTTCAGTGGGTAACTCGATGTAATAGGGTATCGAGTGCCAATTAAGCCCCCTATTTCGGGGCATGACAAAAAGATACAAGTTGTGACTCACCTTTATCAAAGATTTTCAAGTTCACAATACTTGCTTCAAATGCAAGTTCAAGCTCAACTAAGATACTCAAATGCCCTCACACAAAGAATGATTCCATATTCACACAATTGTTCAACATTTTATAGTTCAGGAATCACATACAACTCTCACACTCACAAAGATGAACACATGAATGACTTAACCCATAGGTTTGCCTTTATTTTCCAATCAACATTTGTTTCAGCTCACTCAAGATCAAAAAGGTCTTTTCAAGGCTTGTAATGGGGCTGAGTGTAAAGGTATAGTCATTTAGGCTCAGTGGCTGCGCTCCTCATGAAATGTGGTATGAACAACACTTTCTTTCCTTTTCTTCAACATTTCATCCATACTCAAAAGTTCACCCAATTATTTATTTTTCATCGAATACCAGACACCCCATTTCTTTTGTAACTTAGACAACTTTATTCCACAACTTTTTCATTCTTTTTCTTTTTCATACTTCTTTTCTTTTCTCTTTTTTTTTGTATGGAGGGGTTCCATCTTTCTAAAAACCATGGGTCAAGGGGGACTTCTTTGCACTTTTTGATTTACCTTCTCTTTTCACCACACCCCCAACTTACGCTTTTTGGCTTAAGTTGGCTATTCAAACAAACTACATTTCATGAGGACTATGGGTGAATGGATAAAGAGGGGTTACAATTTCATCAAGTTTCTTCCAAGAAATGATATGGCTCAAAGGGTGTTCAATCAAAGTTCACACACTCACAAGGATGGCCACAAAAGATGTATAATGTCAAATTGTTTCACTCTTTAAAATTGTTGCCTCAGATCATTTCAAGAGCTTGCTTCACTTGGTCAACCGGACCAACGGGGAAAATTCTAGGTGTCATCACACATGGTTCACGATAAGGTCATCACAAGGCATTGCTGCCAATATCAAACACAAGAGACTGAATTCGATAATTGGTTAGTCACAACGAGATGAAAAGAGTTTACATATTTCCTAAGCAACTTTATTTGGCTTCATCGTAGCCGCACATTCATTTTTGTTCGATTAAGAGCACTATTCATATCATCGATATTGATCATGCACGACACTCAAATTTGTACAAGAACAGCCACATTCAACACAATCAAGTGGTGGCAAAAATTTTAAGAAGAGTCCAAAAACCATTTGCAAATAAAACAAGGAGCCACAAGCTCAAATATCCACAACATAGTGCAAAAACACAATTTACAGCACAAAACACAGTAGATATATATATATAAACAAAAGTAATAATCATAAGAGGTAGGTATGGAAATACCTCACCCCACCATAAACAAAAAAAAATTGTCCTCAAATGCAATAAAAATATCCAAAAATCAATAAGCATCATTCGCTCCCTCCATAAGTGAAGTGAAGTGTATGGACTTCAAGTAGTCCACATCTTTTCTCAAATCAGTGACCTCAGCTTTTAAGGTCGTCACCTCTGAAGCCACCCCTTGTTTACCTCACATGTCTCAACTCGCTTAGTGAGAGTGTCAATAGATGCTCGTAGAGGTGTCAGTGCAGCTAGGATAGCACTCTTGATCATCCATTGTACTGCAGCCTCCAATCTAGTAGCCCTCATATCCGCAGAATGGTCTAAGTGCCCTATCTTCAAGATCATAGCCTGAGTAATCCTGGCGGGCTGGGAAGTGGTAGAAGTACAAGGAGCCTGGGAGAAAGAAGTGGGAGCAAATGTACCTGAAGGCCTGGAGATCGGAGTAGGAAAAGGTGCCTCTGAAGGAATCGTCTCAACATTTATCTCTGGGGATGTGTCCATCAAAGCTACTCTCCTCTTGTCTGCCTCCTCGTAATTGTACTCGGCCTCTATGCACCGGATGTCAGTGGAGGATGTACGAGTGACCTCAATGTCTCTCGTCTCATCGCGGAGAACTCTAGCATGCCGACACAACTCTATAATCAAGACTAGGAAAGAAAGAGATGGCCATTTCCTAATCAATAATGAGTCCTATTTTAATGCTCCTACTAGATATGATTGACCCAAGGCAGACCTCCTTGGGATGGCGGAGGATGTACTCTTTCTGCGAGGCCATAATGAAGCGCTGATAAACCCGAACCAATACCATGCAGCTATATTAAGGTCTTTATTCTCGATGAGAGCTCAACCTAAATCCACCTCGGGGTGGTATTAGAAATCATAGGGGAAAGTCATGCCTATAAATCATCCAGGGATTGAGTAGTAGCCAAGCCCTCATATTCATATGTAGAACATGTAGCCCTGTCGAGTATAGTATTAATGTGATCGTTGTTACACCCTACCTCCTTCCCTTGGACTATGAAAGACTTCACCGTTCTGAAAGCACTGGCCTTCTTCTTGCCCTTTGGTACCAAGTTGTCGTATGATGTGTAGAACTCTTGGACCCATGTAGGAATGTATGGGCCTCAGGGCCTGGTGAACTACTAGAAGCGATGGTACTTGAGTGTCTCCCCCACCTTGGAGTATCTGCCATCTACACTCTCAGTGGAAACAGCTTCTCATCAAGAATAGTTCTCAACACAATAGCTTTTAATCTATTGACTAGCCTGGGAGGAGGGACCTGTACTGGCACTGGGGCCACAGTCGGCGCCGGAGCTGGCACTATACCTGTTGTAGGAGGGGTGGCCATTGGATCTCTCTATGAGTCTGGGCGAGACCTAGCACGAATCTGTGCTCGCCTGGACTGTAAAGGCTGATCATCATCCAGCTCGGAGACTGCAGCTTGGGAGTCGAAGGACTCTCTCTCACTGCCGGAGTTGTGCTCCGCAACCTCAGATGATGGCTTCTTGCCTTTGCCCTTGCCTCCCTTTGGAGGCTCTTTTCTTCACTTTTTAGAAAGGTATGTTGCCCCTTGATTTATCACAATTCCCCATGCTCTGTTGCTGGGTGGCAAGGTTGGTTTTAGCCATGTGAGCAAAAACATCATAAAGGTTAGGAACAGTTCAAGAAAAATTACAGAAAAGCAGTTGCAGATAGACTCGCTAAATTAATCGGTGAGTTGCCGAATCACTTTGGCGAACCAGATCGGGCTCGCCGAAAGAATTGGTTGAAAATTTTCCAAAAAAAATTTGCATGTCGGCGATGGGAGGGCCCTTTTGGTGAATAGCCAACAGCATTCAACAAGCAAAGACAAGCCTGCCGAAAGTTACAGTGTTTTTTAGTGGTTAGGGGCATAGAAAGGGCGATCAAAGAAGACCTTATGCGAGTCGCCGAGTACACTCGGTGAACTCAGGCTTCTCGTCAAAAGTTACAAAACTAAAACATAATAAGAGCTCAAAATTCAAGGCGATCAAGGGAGATTGGGCGAGCCGCCGAGTGGTTTGACAAACTCGACCCAACTCACCAAACTACCCAACGTGCGTACTTTCAACCCCAATTTTCAAAATCAACCCTATAGCCTCTGAAATCAAAATCAAAGCATACATTAACACAATTAGACTCAGACCCATAACACCCATGTAATTGGGGTACTCAGACTTTCCTTAATTTAGCCAAAATTAGCCATTTGACGAATTAAGCCCTTAAGAATTACGTCAATCACTCCATCATCGGGAAAATTAGCACAATTATGAGTTACTTAAACTTCACCCGACTAGACCCAACAACAATTTAGTACAACCCAACAATTTATGATCAATTTTAAGGCACGAAACTCAGGAAATCAATAATTAGTCATTTTAGGCAAGATATAATTAAATTCGGCAAACAAGCACACAAACAGGGATTCAGAGAGGCCCAACTCACATCATTAAGAGGAAACCAATTGCAAATGAGTAAAACTTCTAAATATGAGTTCAGAGTTTGGAAAACCAACCTTTAATGCTGAATACGAAATTTGAAATGCTAGGCGGCAAATATTTCCAACTCTGAACACACAATCAACAACTAGGAAGCGTTAAAAAATGAAAATATAGAAAAATATAGTGCGGGTGTGATTATGGGAAGTTAAAATGTTAGGGAATGTGAAAGAGTTTGAAATTTTAAACTTTTGACCTTTAAA
Organism: Solanum commersonii; assembly: GCA_029007595.1. Classification (NCBI taxonomy): domain Eukaryota; kingdom Viridiplantae; phylum Streptophyta; class Magnoliopsida; order Solanales; family Solanaceae; genus Solanum; species Solanum commersonii. The sequence goes on from JAJTWQ010000325.1 coordinate 48,864, forward strand.
AATTGTCCAGTTCTCACCCTTTCCGCGACATTAATTGTACTTGCCGAACCACTCGATGACATGTTGTGTACTTAACTCGCCGAGTTTTACAGGACCACCAGTTAATGTGGGTGTCCAAACGGAAAACAAAGTCACGATCACCAACCTGTTCAGCGACACGCCGATTTGCTCCTAGGCTCGCCAAGTTTTACTGACTCCAACCATAGAATATCTTAAGTCCAACGACGGTGCAAGTCGGGCTCGTCGACCTCTTCAGCGAATCGACGACTGGACATTTTGCTCGCCAATCAACACTTTTCAAACACATTCCACTTTTTAGCCAACACAATCAACGCACCATTATTTCAAAAAAAAAAAAAACTAAAAAAAACTTGGGTTTCCTCTCAAACAGCACCTTAGTTAACGTCATGGCACAACGCAATTCCTCACTCAAACATCATTCTTAGGGTTGGCCATAGTGTCACTAGGCAACCCCCCTTGTTGTCTCGGGTTTAACTGAGACAAAATCTGACCCATCTGGTTCTCCAACTGTTTGATAGAGACGAAATCAGAGGTAACCGTCTGGCTAAGGGTCGATACATCCTCCTTCACCTTTTTCAAAATTTTATCTAACCCCTTTGAGAATACGATAGAGCATATCCTCAAACCGGCCACCCTTAGAATCTTTGGGATTTTAGGGATAGTGGGGAGGAACATACCTATCCTTCTCCCCGTCTCTTTCTTTCCAAGTGGGGTTACGATACCTCCACTCTCTATCACGATCCTTCTAGACTTCATCTTTGTTCCAACCTTGGTTACCACCCTGCCTCGGGTAGTTTGTACGATAACCACCCCCTTGGTTAGCTAGGTAGTTCACTTTTTCGTTGTATAATGCTTCAAAGTTGGCTTCATCAGGACTTACACACCCAACACCCACAACATTGACACTTCTAGCATCAGCTCCCATGACATTTTTGGACAAAATGTCAAGTTGGGTCATGATATTTTCCATGTTTTGGTCCCTTTCTTGGTCTTTCTGAATCTGCTCCTTAGTTAATTTAAAAGTGAGAAGGGAGACCTGATCTTCACGGGTGTACCAAGCTCGATTAATTTTTGTCATACCATCCAAAAGCTGGGTTGCTATAATGTAAGGTTGTTGAGTCAAACCTCCTAGAGAAAGTTGGTCAGCTACGCCCTTGTTTACCGAATGAAGGCTTCGGTAAAAATATTGCAGCAGAACGTTGTTGGGCAAACCATGAGTTGGGCATTGCAACACTAACTTTTTGAATCGTAGCCAAGTCTCAGGAAATGGCTCACCCTCCAAATGCTTGAAGCTTTGGATGTTGTCCCGAAGTGTCATCATCTTCGAAGAAGGGAAAAATTACACTTGAAATGCTGTGGCAAACTCTTCCCACGAAGTTATTAATTCTCTTGGTAATTCAGCCAACCACTTACACACTTCTCCCATTAAAGAAAATGGGAACAACCTCAACCAGATCGACTCTTGGGATATGTTCTTGAAGGAGAACAGCTCACAAACATCAACAAAGTTTCTTATATGCTCATGGGGATCCTCATGAGCTGACCCACCAAACAACCCTTTCAATTGCAGGAGCTGCAACATAGTGCTTGTAATGTGAAACACAGTGTTCCCTTCACCCAAAGGCAAGTGAATGGAACCAATTCCACCCATTAGATGAGGGTCATTAACATTTGGCTCATTGACATCGTTGGCATTGCCAATGTCATCTTGGTGACCCACTTGGCTACCATTCCTTTCGTTGACACTCACTTCCTCTGTTTAAAACAGCAACACACAAACCAAAACTAAAAGTAAGTAGATTCAACTATAACTAACAAGACAAAATTCAACTTAACCAAAGAATCTTAACCAACGCCACTCCCCGGCAGCGACGCCATTTTGAATAACGTTTCAAAGACACTTCATCCAATTATATGTGTCAACGATCGCTAGTCAATATAAAATCCAACTAAATGTGTTAGGGTCAAATCCCAGAAAAATCGGTACGTGTTTAAGATTCAATAATAAAGTGTGAACATGGTCAAATCAGTCATAGGAATAAAAGTTTTCGAATAAAAACATCATTCAATTCAGGGGTGACACGAATGTCAAATAAGGGGGTTTTGGTTTTAATTATCAAATACACCAGCAACAAATAATACAAAATAGCAATAATGAGACGGGTTCTTGGGAAGTGATTCGATTATAGGCTAATCTAGACAAAGAGGTAATTGCAACTATTAAGAAATAGATAAATATTAGTGAGTAAGCTAGACTATAGAGGAGGTAAACTTTCTCTCGAACAATTTACCCAAAATCAAGTTGATTTCTCTTGAACATCGACAAGCATGCAAAATAAGAATAGCTCACGCTTTAGTCCATTCACTCTCTCGAACTGAATGTATGTAAAAGGGTTTAGAATTCACTCTCTGTCACGACCCGGGGTTACCCCCTAGAAATAACACGGCATAATTGACCCCGAAGGGGTCGCATACGAACCTCATAGCATACATGAACATAAAAGCATAGGAAAATAGTGCAGAATTTAAATTTTTTCTTTACAATCGAAGTCTCTTATAAAATGAAAGAAAATCTATGACAATATGTCTCAAGCCATCTATAACATTAGAATTAAGACTCTTTAACACAATCTTAGGGACGTAGCCCCTACATCCAAAGTCTAAAACATAAACGAAAGACAATAAAGGACATAAGGTTGGGCCCTCAAATACAATGAGGACTAACCAATCTTCTTCTTCTTAATCTCCTATGACCCTAGCCATGAGGATGAAATCCAATATCTCCAAAGCCTACACTTATAGAAAATGTAGAAATTTGGGGTTAGCACAGAATGTACTAAGTATGGAAGCCATGCACAAAACCATTAAAACATGCATAAAAAGGGATATTTCATTTGAAATCATGATATATGCCATTTTCTAGCATCATCTTTGAAATAGTTGGACAATGCAGCCAATAAGGCAACTCACATACATTTCATTATAACATGAGAAATATCATTATAATAACAAGCATAGTCTCCAACATCAATATAATACACATCCCAACCTTCACAATACATAGCCTCCAATCATAAAGTAATAAAAAGTCAAATATCAAGATCATCTCATCATTAAGTAAACATCACATAAGCAACCCCTAAGAAAAACTTGTGCAATGTATGGTTGGCATCCCATAATACTAACCCTACTAAGTACTCCTTCGAAACTACTTTAGTCATGCATTTCATCATTTGACCTCATTATAAGAAATAGCCACAAATAAGAAAATATTCATGTACATTACTTGAATTTATAAGGAAAGTCATGCATAACAACTATCCATTCAATACACATGCATGCATTCAAACCTCATCATAATATAAAGGAACCATCCCATAACATCCTATTAAGTCTACTTGTTCAATGTTGTAGTGAAGTCCCATACCCGCACTCCTACTAGGTAAAACTCACCAAGAAGTCATAGTATAGTTAGTGTCTCATTCATTATCTTTATTATTTAGGGAAAAGTTGCCATAACCGACAAAGACCATGTGAGCTACATGGAATTCGGTGTCGTGTAACCCCACACTGAAAGAAGGTGTCCTACTTGCCCAAGGTAGGACTAATTGTATAGCTATAAGGTGGATCCACTAGATAAAGGTACCTATGTGGGCACATAGTTATGGGATAGGGAGATTTCTTCTAGAAACCCACCCTATTGCATTGGTGGAGGGACTTCTATCTCATGAGTTCCCTTTAGATGACCCTCACTATTGCATTGGCGGGAGGGCTTTTTCCTCATTGTCTAAATCCACTCGGTGTAAAGCATTATTTCCCAAATTATACGTCATTAGTCTTGAATTGTATTTACATGCGTGAAGGAGTGCTTTACCCTTCGTTCAATACAATTCATAAAATAGCTCATAGATTCTTTAAAGGTGAGAATGTACTTTCAACCTTAGAATCAACATTAGTATGTGAGAATAACTATCACACCAAGATCATGTGTTCTCATGATAATGGACTTTCAATCAACACAATAGGATCAACACGGTTATGTACATTTCATGCATAATAATGTGTAAAGGTGCATGTGAGAACTATACTTTCAATTAACACCTTAGATACATCATGATCATGTATATGCATGGAGTGTGTGTGTATAACTGTCCTTACAATGACACAACAACAATATTATTATTATAGACACTTCCCTCACAATGTGTTCATAAGTACGTACATAATATCACGATAACGCATCATTCACATATATTGCATTCAAGGATCATAGACCATCTAATCAACACATCTAACATTTATCATAAAAGATATGTATATAAACGTAACTCAAATAGTTCATTCATTTGCATGTATAAGCTCATGTACTCACATTGTAGGTCATGTGGGTAAAGTCCTTCCACAACAATACCTTATACAATGCAACATACATAATAGCTTCATTCATTTTAGCTTTTACTCTTTAAGCCCTCGAAGTCATCTTCATGCTTCAAGCATTACTCTCAAGAAATACCTCACATGGTCATCATGTAAACCTAACTCTCAAGGTAAACTAACCACATGTTTCATTCTTGAACAATTAGAGACGTATAGCATCAACTAAGCTAAACTCAATACTACTTCAACCATGATTCAAAATCTAAGACCTAATCAAGTTACTTCATGTCTACAAGATTCATTCATAAGCGATTCATGTCTAGGTGATCTAATTTAAGGCATTATATGAAGAATTTCATCATTTTAGGAGGATCACATATAACCCTCAATTAGCCTCTTTCATGACATGACCCTAGAATCTTAGGTTAATTAAGAATACATGTAGAATTATACTAACATCAAGTAACTACATCATAATTAAACACCTCCACTTTTCAGGTGGATCAACAAGTTCACATACAATCTTCATCAACATATACAACCCTATCAAATCGCCTTTCAGGGCTAAGAATCAAGATAAACCCTAACTTCTAGAATTACCATACTAGGTAGAGAGATATCATGATTCAACAACATAATAAACATAAACATAATCAATTGTTAAAACATCAATGATCAATCAAGTCACATCTTAGTTCACAATTTGGGAAGAAGGGGAAATCATGGGTCCAAGGGAGATTTTCATCAAAATCCATCATTACTATATTAATCCAATCATAAATCATCATAATCAATAAAAATGAACCTAAATTAAATAATTGAATTCGTTTTGGAAGAAGACCCAAGACTAGATTGGAAAACCCTAGAATTAGGGGATTTGAAAACATGATTTAGAAGGGCTTCTTGGTGATAGCTAACAAAGAATGTAGAGCATCCACACCTTAGTTTATATTCCCATAAAATTCATATGAAAAACCCCTATTCTTGAAGCTCTAACTTGATCCCTTCCTTTGTTCTTCAATGGAGTCTAGAGAAAAGATTTTTGGGAGGGAAAGGTAGTTGGGTTTTCAATTTGGGGTCTAGGGTTATACTGAATTAATTGGGTGTTTATGGACTTAAAATACTTTATATATGAAGTTAATTAGTTATCTAATCGTCCCTCCTAACCCCTAATTAAATATCTAACTAAAACTAAGACCCCTAACTTAAAATTAAAATCTGGAAAACTGCTCTCATCACGCCCACCCATCCACGGACCGTGGATGGGTCTACTGGCAGTCCTGTGGTTCTGTGGTTTGGTGTTGGGGCTCAAAAATGAAGGCCAAGCCTTCCTAGACTAAGTCCTAACCCACGCCCATGACCTACAGGGCATGGACAGGTCTACTGGGCATGATATGCCTCTATGAACCAAGCTGTTTTTGATATCTTTTGGGCAGTGTTAGGGTCTTCCTCAAGGACCCCTTGGGTGGTCCTTGGGGAGTTGTACCCAGATGTTTGAACCCTAATTATTTCATTCTAAGTGCGAGAGTCACTTCTATGAGTTGTAATCCTCATACAGCACTCCAAAACTCCACTACAAGACTCTACAACATACTAGTTAAACTTACTAGTTTCTAGGCATTATAGTCGTATCTTGACGTTTAACCCCTAAATTCCGCAACCTTCACTTGGGAAACCATTTAACAACATTTAATCAAGTTTCGAACTTCAAACTCACATGTGAGGCTCTAGTTTTCCCTACTAGATTCCATCAAGAATTAGCTAGGTCTTACTAGATTTTACGGGGTGTTACATTACCCCCCCCCCCCTTAGGAATATTCGTCCTCGAAATACACTTGAAACACTTTATGGAATTAAAGACTCAAGACTAGCAACCCCAAACAACATGAAACATCACAATAATGCATGACTCAAAATACACAATTCACAATGTGCACTTATTCAAAGGAGGTAACACCAACTCCAATTCAACATGTTCAATGCAATATAAGGAAGTATGAACTATATATAAACTCATTATGCATGAAATTCTCATAATTAGTTATGTTCGAGGAGGAACTACCATCTCCAAGTCACAACATGCTAAACATGCTCTCATGGAGTTCATAAACCATTACTTCTCAAAACAAAGCATTTTATAAAAAGAGGAATTTCTCAACTCCAACCCAAAGCATGCTCATATATTCGTCCTATGAAGTTCAATAAGCAACTCATGCTCAATGCACTACAACATGAGGAAAAGAATTCACATAAGAATCATTTTCTTTCAAAACACAAGTGTTCATGAACATGCATCATATAAGGAAGTCATGGCAACATATAAGCACATAACATCAATATTAGCTAGGCATACCATCTCCCCATTAGGAGTGAGCCTATACCAACACTCCTAAACATCATCAACTACATAATTATAGGAGGAACTACATTTTCGTCATTAAAAGCAAGCTCAACACAATCAACAAAGAGCCCAAGTGCCATTTCATCAAAACACAACAAAGATTGTTCATCACACCATCTCATGAACTCAATTATGCCATCACCATACTGGTATGCACAACAACATGAGGAACATAAAAATCATGAAAAACTCACTTTATATGAAATAAGAATCTTTCAAAAACATGCATAACAAAAAGAGGTCATGGAAATCTCTAAAATGCTCATGACTCTTAGACACAAAACAAGGCCCATAAATGAACTCTTGGTCTCAAGCTAGAATAGGAATAAAAGAAAAATGAGGATATTGAGACTCTCAATCAATGTTTCTACTCAAGGACATGATCTCCCCCTTTGGGAGTAAGCCCCTTTTTACAAAAACCTCAAATACTACTCCTTTCAACAAACTCAAAGCATTTCTAAGATCCACTATAACCGTACCGGGCCCTAAAACTAATAGAGGTCTAACAATCATGCATCCAAATCCTACCAAGGTTAACAAAAGTAACTCTATAGAACAACGAAATAATAGGACACATAACATTCAAGACTCCAAAATCATGAAATGAGTCAAGGAGAACTTATCATCTAAGGCTTAGAGGAGAAATAGAATGGAACATAAGGATATTGGGACATCTCATTGGCCCTTGGCCTCCCAAATAAGCACCTTCAACTAAACCCTTACTAAAATACCACTCCTCAATATTTTCGGGGATGCGCTTTCTTACTATTCTATTTATTGGCTTGCCGGTCTAAGATCCCAATAGGTACTTCTAAATCAGAGAGGTTCTCATCTAAGCACTCTTGCTCACAAGCCACCTTACCAACACCACTCAAAGTCTCATATGAGCCTACCAAACCGGGACTAAACTTCTCAAACTCACTACACACTTTAAGGTGAGAATTTCAAGCAAGCCAAATTCATGAATATCAAGGACACTCAATGACCTTACCATCTAAGCACATTATCCCCCACTTGGGGTAAGCTTATGAAAACTCTTCACAACATCACTTCCTTCAATTCTAAGTTCGAAGCAAGTCAAAACTAAACCTTCACACTCATCACACAATATGATTCTAAATCATGATGAATTACACTTCTACCCTTTTCAAGGGGAATCTATTGACTCAACACATGTAGGCATTACTCAAACACCCTCTTTCACCAAACTTTACAACCTACCAAAACTCAAAATGATCAAGTAGGGTTCTACCCTCAATATCACAAAACAACTATGAAGCCCAATCACACTAAGGAGAACATCAAGGTCTAGCATATCAAGTCACAAAGACAGGTAATACCGGAATCTAATAAAGCATGACACATACCAGAAATAGCAGGAGGAACTTTCTTATCCTTTCTTCCTCTAGCCTTAGGCAAAGGGCAATCTCTCACTAGGTGGTCACTTCTACCACAACCATAACAACCCCTTGTATCGTCTAGACACTTACCATTATGACTCTTTCCACACCTAGAACAAGTAGGCTTAATCACATAAGATCCACTACCACTCACTCCTTGAGATTTTGGGGTAGACACCTTTTTTTGGTGAAACTTAGGGGAATCTTAGAAGAGCTTTGTCCATGAAACCTTTGTCTCTTTCAATTCTACTAAGGTTGGATCAAGACAATTCTAGACCATTTTATCCCTCATCATCACCTTTGGTGGGATCTACCAACCAACCATGTCTAGGTATTATCTAACAACTTTACTCAAAATGACCATGCTTAAGATCAATCTTAAAAGATAACTAACTCTTTTAAGTTGGTCAACACCTACATTCTTCTCCCTTACTTTAACTAGGTGGTATATGCAACCCTCAAAGTCAACTTTAAAACAAAACAAAATCCAAACTTATGGCATAGCTCCTCCCCTCTTCCACTATCGAATAAGCTCATTTGGGGACTAACAATTTGACTATACGATTCTAACATCTCATAGGACCATAACAATAAAACTACCAATCCATCCTAAGGATGACACCTAAATCTAGCATAAAAAGTCCTATCTAGTCACATAGCCATCATTGGCATTTTGACCAACATCTTCTCCCTTGCTCCTTGTAACAAGATCCCTTCGAGTAGTCACATCTTATAGACCACTGATTAGAGAGAAAAGACCTTATAGAGTTAAACTCTACGGCACGACTAGAGAATGAAGAAGTGAAGTTTCCTAACGTCCTATAGACTCTCACTCATATAAGTGTCGCAACTCACACCAATGAACAAGACTCTACTAGACGTGGTTTGAGACAGCCTAAAGCATTCCCAAAAACTTCTTCTCTGATACCACATTTGTCACGACCCGGGGTTACCCCTTTGAAGTAACACGGCGTAATTGACTCCAAAGGGGTCGCATAAGAGCCTCATAGCATACATGAACATAAAAGCATAGGAAAATAGTGCAGAATTTAACATTTTTTTACAATCGAAGTCTCGTACAAAATGAAAGAGAATCTAGGACACTATGTCTGAAACCATCTATAACATTAGAATTAAGACTCATTAATACAATCTTAGGGACATAGCCCTTACATCCAAAGTCTAAAACATAAATGCAAGACAATAGAGGACATAAGGTTGAGCCCTCGAATACAATGAGGACTCACCAATCTTCTTCTTCTTGATCTCCTATGAACCTAGCCATGAGGATGGAATCCAATATCTCCAAAGCCTACACTTATAGAAAATATAGAAATATGGGGTTAGCACAGAATGTACTAAGTATGGAAGCCATGCACAAAACCATTAAAACATGCATAAAAAGGGACATTTCATTTGAAATCATGCTATATGCCATTTTTGAACATCATCTTTGAAATAGTTGGAGAATGCAACCAATAAGGCAACTCACATACATTTCATTATAACATGAAAAATATCGTTATATTAACAAGCATAGTCTCCAACATCAATATAATACACATCCCAACCTTCACAATGCATAGCTTCCAATCATGAAGTAATACAAAGTCAAATATCAAGATCATCTCATCATTAAGTAAACATCACATAAGCAACCCCTAAGAAAAACTTGTGCAATGTATGGTTGGCATTTCATCATTTGACCTCATTATAAGCAATAGCCACAAATAAAGAAACAGTCATGTACATTACTTGAATTTATAAGGAAAGTCATGCATAACAACTATCCATTCCATACACATGCATGCATTCAAATCTCATCATAATATAAAGGAACCATTCCATAACATCCTACTAAGTCTACTTGTGCAATGTGCAACTGAAGTCCCATACCCCCACTCCTACTAGGTAAAACTCACCAAGAAGTTATAGTATAGTTCATGTCTCATTCATTATCTTTATTATTTAGGAAAAAGTTGCCATAACCGACATAGACCATGTGAGCTACATGGAATCTGGTGTCGTGTAACCACAAGATCATGTGTTCTCATGATAATGGACTTTCAATCAACACAATAGGATCAACACGGTTATGTACATTTCATACATAATAATCTGTAAAGGTGCATGTGAGAACTATACTTTCAATTAACACCTTAGATACATCATGATCATGTTTATACAAGGTGTGTGTGTGTGTGTGAATAATTGTCCTTACAATGACAGAACAACAACATTATCATTATAGACACTTCTCTCTCAAAGTGTTCATAACTATGTACATAATATCACAATCATGCATCATTCACATAAATTGCATTCAAGGATCATAGACAATGTAATAAACACATCTAACATTTATCATAAAAGATATGTATATAATCATAACTCAAATGGTTCATTCATTTGCATGTACAAGATCATGTACTCACATTGTAGGTCATGTAGGTAAAGTCCTTATACAACAGTACCTTATACAATTCAACATGCATAATATCTTCATTCATTTTAGCTTTTACTCTTTAAGACCTAGAAGTCATCTTCATGCTTCAAGCATTACTCTCAAGCAATACCTCACATGGTTATCATGTAAACCTAACTCTCAAGGTAAACTAACCACATGCTTCATTCTTGATCAATTATAGACGTATAGAATCAAGTAAGCTAAACTAAATACTACTTCAACCATGATTCAACATCTAAGACCTAATCAAGTTACTTCATGTCTAAAAGATTCAATCATAAGAAATTCATGTCTAGGTGATCTAATTTAAGGCATTACATGAAGAATTTCATCATTCTAGGAGGATAACGTATAACCGTCAATTAGCCTCTTTTATGACATGACCCTAGAATCTTAGGTTAATTAATAATACATGTATAATTATACTTATATCAAGTAACTACATTATAATTAAACACCTCCACCTTTCAAGTGGATCAACAAGTTCACATACAATCTTCATCAACATATCCAACCCTAGCAAATTGCTTCGCAAGGCTAAGAATCAACATCAACCCTAACTTCTAGAATTACCATACTAGATAGAGAGATATTGTGATTCAACAACATAATAAACATAAACATAATCAATTGTTAAAACATCAATGATCAATCATGTCACATATTAGTTCACAATTTGGGAAGAACGAGAAATCATGGGGCCAAGGGAGATTTTCATCAATATCCATCAATACTCAATTAATCCAATTATAAATCATCATAATCAATCAAAATAAACCTTAATTAAATTCATTTTGGAAGAAGACCCATTGACTAGATTGGAAAATCCTAGAATTGGGGGATTTGAAATATGATTTGAAGGGGTTTCTTGGTGATAACTAACCAAGAAAGAAGAGCATCCACACCTTAGATTTAGATTCCCATCAAATTCATATGACAAAGCCCTCTTATTGATGGTCTGGCTTGATCCCTTCTTTTGCTCTTCAATGGAGTCTAGAGAGAAGATTTTTGGGGAGAAAGGTAGTGGGGTTTTTATTTGGGGTCTAGAGTTATAATGAATTAATTGGGTGTTTATGGACTTAAAATACTTTATATATGAAGTTAATTAGTTATCCAATCGTCCCTCCTAACCCCTAATTAAATAACTAGCTAAAACTAAGACCCCTAACTTAAAATAAATATCTGGAAAACTGCTCTCATCCACGCCCACCTATCCATGGAACGTGGATGGGTCTACTGGCCGTCCTGTGGTTCCATGGTTTGGGGTTGGGGCTCAAAAATGAAGGCCAAGCCTTCCTAGAGTAAGTCCTAACCCATGTCCAAGAGTTACGGGGCGTAAATTGTTCTATAGGGCGTGATCTGCCTCCATGTACCAAGCTGTTTTTGACAGCTTTTGGGCAGTGTTGGGGTCCTCCTCAAGGACCCCTTTGGTGGTCCTTGGGGAGTCGTACCCGGACGTTTGAACCCTAATTATGTCATTCTAAGTACGGGAGTCATTTCAATGAGTTCTAACCCTCATACAACACTCCAAAAGTCCATTACAAGACTCTACAACATACTAGTTAAACTTACTAGTTTTCGGGCGTTATAGTCATATCTTGACGTTTAACCCTAAATTCTTCAACCTTCACTCGGGAAACCATTTAACAACATTTAATCAAGTTTCGAACTTCAAACTCACATGTGAGGCTCTAGTTTCACCTACTAGATTCCGTCAAGCATTAGCTAGGTCTTACTAGATTTTACGAGGTGTTACACTCTCTCGAGCTGAACCCATGATAACCCAATACCCATACACCATCAACCAATAATCTTAGTTTTAAAACCTCTCTCTCTAGAAATCCAAAAACACAAGGGTAGAACTGCATTTGCAAATACAATTCTTAAATTAAACCACAATTATTGATTGAACTCACTTCTAAATAGCATTTAAACTAACAATTAGCAATACCCATAAGCTAAATCAACCCATAATCACACCCCAATAATTAGGGTTTTAGCTATACATCATAAAAAGATAAAAATCGTTACCAAATTGGGTTTCCATCAACTTGGTAAGATTTATTTCGTCTTTACAAAGGTCCAAAAAGAATCTCAAAGATCCACTTCCAATTTCTCAAAAGTGAAAAACTTCAATTCTTCAAAGTTAAAGGAAAACTACAGAAAACTTATCTCAATGTTCCCAACTAAGAAAATATGATATTCTGATAAAAATTAATGATTGATTGATCCTAAACTAAATGTTAAAAAATGTATTTATAGTCGCAAAAAATGTGTTGAGAAGAGTCACTCGGTGAAGTAAGTCGGGCTAGTTGATTCACTCGGCGATCCGCCCTTTGGTCAATTCCATCGCCTTTCTGTCTTGACCTTCAGCATCCTCAAGGTATGTAACTTTAGGCGATTCAACACTACATCGCAAAACCACTCGGTGATCCACCGACTACTTCTTTCTCTCACCAACTTGGTTATTTCCTTCAGGGCTTGGCGCATTGGACTTTTAGGCGGTCAAATGGTCACTCGGTGACTCGCCTAATGGACTTGGCAATCACCACGATCTCTTTTCTTTATTCTTTCAGCTCGCTTTGTTCCTTTTTACAACTTAGTGTCCTTGCTTTGCTCCATAATCCTAAAAATCAAGGATTTAACATCAGTTATTGGCACAGAATAAGCATTTGAGGACACTAAATCTATACAAATAAAGCACTAAATGAGTCCAAATCTCAAACTCATTAACCCACTTAAGCTAGATGTTCATGGTTCTACCTTAGGCAAGTAGAACAACCCTTTTAGGAGTGGGAGACACGGAGGGATCATGTTATAGCTCACATGGTCTCAATGTCGATTAAGATTTTTTCCCCACAAGTAATTAATGAACTAAGGTTACTCAAGGAGTATGACACATGAATTTAAAGGTTTTGAAGAAGAAGTTAGCTTGCATTTACCATGATTTATGATTTACGTTATTATAACTCATTCATATGATGTTTTAGCTTGGTCAATTGGATTTCATGAAATGAAATGTCCCTTTTTAGCATGATTTAAGTGTTTTATGCATGGCTATCATACTTGGTACATTATTTTGTACTAATGCATTCCCTTGCCTTCTTTTTTCCCAAATGTAGGGTCTAATAGACAGGGTTCCAAGTTTTGTGGCTAGAGCTTGGATTTAATTATTTCCCGAGCTTGGTGAGTCCTCATGGTTCAAGGAAGGATTACCAATGTTTAGTTTTTTTCATGTATTTCCCTTTTTGAACATTATGTATGGGCTAGGCCCAATTTAATTCTATTGTATTAGATGGCTATGATGAGACATGAGTTTAGACTTCCGCTTTTCATTTATAAAATGTTTTAGACTTGGACTTTTGTTTTACTCTTATTTTTCTATTTCTTATGTTATGAGAACTAAGTGGCTTGTATGGAGTTCTTCAGGGTTTGATACGTCATGTTACATCTAGGGGGTACCTCTAGGTCGTGACAGGGGGTCGCCTCTTGTTCAACATAAAGGAATAACGGTAGTCACCTTTTATTTAATTCGAAGGAATATAAGTAATATCCTCTTATTCAAATCTAAGGAAAATGGGTAATCGCCTCATATCCTTCTCATTAGAGGTCAAGGGTAATCGCCTCTAGCCTCATAATATCTTAGTCTTTTAGCTTAGATCATTTTAGGTGAGAAATCATTTTAACCTAGAATCATTCAATGTGAGAAATCCTTTGACACCCATACATAAGAAAATCATGTGGGTAAATCCGTTCCACAACAATCATATCAATATCTTCAATTCATGACATAAGCTTCACTCTCAAAGAAATATTTATCATCACCATCATATATGCTTCAATCTCAAAGCAATTCATAATATACCTTATTTATCCTATATGAATACATCTGAATTCATAAATTTTCCTTTTATGGATCAAAACCCATGTACATTAATTTCGCCTTAGAAACATTCATTCAGAATGGGTACCTTTAAATTCATTCTAAAAACATGTAATCCTATTAATTCATGCATAAACAATCATAACCCAATCAATTGGATCAACATTCATCAAGACCCACAACTTTATAAGAAAACCCTAACTGGAATTTAGAAATTTCTACTTTCCAATTGGGGAATCTTTGGGGCCCATGGATGCAAGGATTCCAAGGATGAAAAGCCATCATACCTTACTATTAAAACCCATAATTTCTTGAGGAATGGAGACTTGATCTTGATCCTAGATTCAATTCTGTCTTCTTCTTCAAATTTTAGAGAGAGAAATATTTTGAGAGGAAGAACTTTGGCTTTTATTTTGGGTTTTGAGAGAATGACTTGAACGGGTGAGTTTTGGGGCTAAAATAACTTATATAGGGGTCTTGGGCTTGGTTAAAACGACATAGCTTTGATTAATTAAAACTGGAAAAGATCCAAAAGCCCCTAACATTTAGTGGACTAAACCACCTTCACGACAGGCTCCACAAGCCATGGTACCGGTCGTGGTCCTAGAATAGTGGCTTGGAAAATCATCCTTAAAACTCACTTTTCCCTCATGACCCTCCCCATGGCCCATCAAGGCCTTCACGAGCCGTCAAGTGGCTCGTGGGAGGGTCTCACTTTTAGGCAGTCTTGGAGGACTCACTACCTAGCCCTTCATAGGCACCACCACTGGCCGTGGTGCCCTTCATGGGACGTATGATGCTTGTAGGAGGTGAGTCTTCCTTGGCTAGATACGGGCACCACCACGGGCCGTGGTTCCCTTCACGGTACTTGTAGGCCTTCGTGAAGGTTGTCATGGCTCAAATCAAGGTTTGTGACCTCTCACTTTGTCCCTTGCTTAGACTACTAGATTGCAAGGTCTTACATTTCTAGTCTAGTATTATATTC
Source organism: Solanum commersonii (assembly GCA_029007595.1). Classification (NCBI taxonomy): domain Eukaryota; kingdom Viridiplantae; phylum Streptophyta; class Magnoliopsida; order Solanales; family Solanaceae; genus Solanum; species Solanum commersonii. The sequence goes on from JAJTWQ010000325.1 coordinate 64,398, forward strand.
TTTCTTGAGAAGGAGGTTTGAGAATTAAGGTTATCATTTGATGATTGTAGCGATTGGGTTCTTGTGGATTTAACTTGAGAAAGTGAATCTTAATTTGATGCTACCTATGTAGCTCGAGAGAGTAGGTAAATTGAGGTTTTTGGGTTATTTATAATTGTTATGCTTGTCGAGGTTCAAGAAAACTCATTTGATTCATGATAGTTGATTGATACATAGCTATTGTATCTAAAGTCTAGCATACCCACTAAGATTCAGTGAGTTTCACTAATTAGTAATCACCTGTATAGCGAAATTGGCAATTAAACGATCACATCTCCAAGGATCCCTTTCTACTTGATTACTCCCTTTTTTAAGTAGTTGTTAATTGACAAACCTAATCTCCCATTTGACACTGGTTGTCAACCCTTACAATTTACTTTAATTGTTTCGATAAATTCTATTCCTACAACCAATTAGAACACTTCATAATCGAATTCTCTACCATATCACTCCCTATGGGATCAACCCCAACTCTTTGTTGGGTTTATACTAGATTGCAATTGCCTAAACTTAGAATTGGATGAAGTGTAGTTAAGCATTATCAATCAGCCCAATCTCAATTGTAACCTCTCTGTTCATCTTAAATAAGTGTGTTCCAACCTTGATTCCCACCCAACTTCAAAGAGCCTAGTTGAGAATCCTCCTCTAGTCTTGACACTTTTTTCACCTCATTGTTTCAGAAATACCTCCCGTCACTTGTTCATTTAGCAACACCATTAGGGACAACATCATGGCTTTATTGTCATCTCGTTCTTGGTTTTTTTCTACTTGATCTTTTTTTAGATCAAAATTCAAGGGAGACACTTGATGTTCCTTAGTGTACCACTTACTATTGATCTTTGTCATTTCATCGAGGAGAGTGGATGCCATAGAAAATGGTTACTGGATGATTCCTCCTCAAACAAGATGGTCAGCCACCCCTTTGTTTACTGAGTCGAGACTCCGATAGAAGTATTGTAGCAACACATTGCTTGGGAGTCCATGAGTTGGGCACTTCTGCAGCAGCTTCTGGAACCTCAACCATGTTTCATAAATTGGTTCCCCATCTACTCGCTTAAAGTTCTAAATATGATTCCTCAACTTCATCATCTTCGAGGGAGGGAAAAACTTTACATAGAATAGCTCGGTGATTTCCTCCCAAGAAGTGATGGATTCTCTTGTTAACTCAGTTAACCACTTTGTTCCCTCCCCCATTAGAGAATATGGAAACAACCACAGTTTGACTGACTATTGTGTATGTTCTCGAAGACAAATGGACTACACACATCCACGAAGTTTTGGATATGCTCATAGGGATCCTTATGAGTTAGCTCTTTGAAAAAAGCTTTTATTTGCAATAGCTGCAACATCGTGCTAGTCACACGGAATACCACATTTCCCATAATCGAAGGAAAACGAATAGAACCCATGCTACCCAATTGGGCTTCATTGACATCATTCAAGTTACCAATGTCATCTTGGTTCCTAAGTTAGATAGCGTTACTCCCATTCACACTCATCTCGTCACCTTTTCAAGAGCAGCAAAAAACAAACACAAAACAAAGTTAGTTGATTCAACTACAAACAGGATTATATCACAACTAGACTTTGCAAAATGAATTCTAAACACCACTCCCCGGTAGGGCTCCATATTTGATAACGCTCAACTACACTTCATCCAACTCTAAGTGTAGGCGATCGCAATCTAGTATTAACCTAACGAAGAGTTGTGGTCGATCCCACAGGGAGTGATACGGTAAAGAATTCAATTACAAAGTGAAAGACTTTTTCTGATAGATTGCATGAATAGAATTTATAGGAAAAATTAAAATAAAATGAAGGGGTTGACAACAAGTGTCAAATGGGGGGATTAGGCTTGTCAATTAACAACTACAAAAACAAGAGAATACTCAAGTAGAGGGGGATCCTTGAGGATGTGATCGATTAATTGCCAACCTCACTATACGAGTGATTACTAATTACTGAAAATTGTTGATTTTTAGTCAGACGGCTATGCTTTAGATGTAATAGCATCTCTCGATTAACTATCACGATTCAAGCGAGTTCTCTCGAACCTCAACAAGCAAAACAATTATGAACAACCCAAAACCTCAATTAATCTACTCTCTTGAGCTAGATTGGTAGGATCAAATTTAGACTCTCTCACTCAAGCTGAATCCACAAAAATCCAATCACTACAATCATCACTGGATAACCTTAATTCTAAAACCTCTTTCTCAAGCAAGAAAAGAATACTAGATTAGAACTGCATTTCTAACTACAATTCATGAATTAAAACTCAGTTATCAATCGAACCCACTTCAAAATCAACAATTAAATTATTAACTAATAACACCCATAAGATAATTAAGACAATTAATCACAGAATAATACCCCCAAGAATAGGGGTTTTAGCCACACATTATAAAAGGCAAGAAAATATTACCAACTATATTCTCCAAAAGATGGGAACGAAGTTCGAGTCTTCACAATGCTTGAAATAAACTTAAAATCAAAACCCAACTTCAAATTCTACTTGAGAACTCTGAAACCAGTATTTGGATTTTAAAAAACCCAGTGTCTAAAAGTGTGAGGATCATCTTTTCTCTTTTCAAAAATCAATTTATACGTTTTAAAATTTTTGCCTACGGGGTCATTCGGCAGTATAAGTCAAGCGTTGCCGACAAGGTCAGCGACGCGGAAAATGCTCTTGTCCATCGCCTTTTCAGCTAGATTTTTTACCCTTTTTGTGTTGTGATTTTAGGCGATCAAGGTCGGGCTCGCCGACCTGATTGGCGATGCGACAATTGTCCTTTCTCATTGTCATTTTTTCTTGCATTTTCATTAATCGTCCTATAACTTTAGGCGAGCTAAAACTCCTTTACCGATCCAATCAGCGTGTTGCTGAAGGATACGGTCCACCGTCGAATAACCTTTGTACAAGGGCAGGCACGCTGTAACTTTAGGCGAGCTGAAGAAACACTCGGCTAGTCGCCGAGTGGTCTTGGCGATCGTCGATTTTCCTTATCTTTAGCTTTTCCGCTCCTTTTAGCTCGGTAATGTCCTTGCCTTGCTCTTTTTCCTTCATAACTACAAATTAGCACTTAGACATAAGTTTTGAGCATAAAATAGTCATTGAGAACACTAAAATAATGAATATTAAGCCCTAAATGAGTCGAAATCTCAGACTCATTAGTAACAATCTACAAGTATTCAAAATGCACAAATTGAATTCCAAATAAAATAAACCATAAATCTCTATCTCAAAAAACAATGTTAGGGATTAAAAACTGAAAACTAGTTAATGTGGGAACTCTAAAACAACTTCAGAACTCTCTTTTCAAAATTGCATTTATATGCTTCCAGATTTTCAGCTTTTGGAGCCACTCAGCGGAGTAAGTCGAGTTTCGCCGACCAGGTTGGCTGGTCGACGATGCACCGAGTGTTCCTTTCATCGCTTTCTTGGCTTGATTTTTTACACTTTACTTGTGTGACTTTAGGCAATCAAAACTTCCATCACCGAAACTCCAATTTTCTCACTGAGTTGGCTTTGTCCATGGGCTAGCCTACTGTAACTTTTGGTGAGGTGAAGAGCCACTCGAAAATTCGCCGATTGGCTTTGGCAAGCATCAGCCTTGCTTTTCTTTAGCTTTTTCTCTCCTTTTTACACGGTAATGTTCTTTCCTTGCTCTTTTGCGTTCATTGATGCAAATTAGCATTTTAACATCAGTTTAGAGCATTAAATAGGCATTAAGGACACTAAAACTCTTAATATTAAGCCCTAAATGATTCAAAATCCCTGACTCATCAGAGTGGTGGGCTGTCGTTACCGAGGAGCCTCAGATGGCTCGATAATAATCATTTCTTTATGCCTTTTTAGAGGAGGAGAAAGAGGGAAGTCTCTTTCTGAATCATGTGACCACCTGTTTTCCTCTTGTTTGTGCAATAATATGCAAAGCACACATTCAAACATAGGAGTAGTGAAGGTTACTTGAAATCAAACTCATTTAGAATCTCAGTTAAAAAATAATCATGAAGCTCACCTAACCGAAAGGTGGATCACATAACAAGATCAACAAGCTTTGGTGCGCTCATCAAATAAGACAATAGGAAACATCTCATGAATCAAGCACAAAGTTCGGCAATTTTCCAAGTGGGTTCAATGGACTAAGACAAGTGCATTGGATGGGATAGTACCCAAGGTCACATACTCAAGGGGGCCAACTAGGGCTTACTCGAGGATTCGCCTAACCTCCTAGGTGAGCTAAGACAATCCTGCTAAACAAGAATGGTTCAACCTAGTGCTTGATTTTTACAGCTAAACCCAACATATGCAACAAGAATTAGTTTCCCAACATCACTAAATCCCACTTATAAGCTTATCTACGCATGAATAATCAGACTTTGCCAAATATTGTGAAGTATTGCTCAAATTGACTATTTACCCATAAGAAAGTCGTCACTCTGTTTATCATTGGGAAAAATCATGCAATTGCATCAACACTAGATTATAACTTAGACTTTACCCACATTAAATTAAGCAAAGACCCATCAAATATATCAGTTCAATTTCGCATTTTAACCAACACATGTGGTATCCTTGTTCACCAGTGGTAAAAATAATTGCTCTAACTTCATTTGTGATATGAGATACCACCTCATCCTCTCTTCTAACATCATTGTCACGCCCATTCAACTAGAATCGTCAAAACATACTCAAAGCTACTATTACACTTTGTACAAAAGTGGATAGTATGGACAACGAGATACAAAAGCTAAAGACTAATGAAGATAATCTGAAGTCTAAAACTAGTCAGCAGCATGACTATAAAAATGCGGAGCTACGTCGATCAAAAGACGAAAAAACCCAGAGCTAAAAGGAGACGATGGGAAACTCCTTAAAACCCATAATGTTTGTTTAAATATAGTTGCAGGTACAAGCAAACAAGCTAGCGATAAAAAACATAAAAATTCAAACTTAAACTAGCTATTTGAAAAACCATTTATCCAAAAGACACCTAGACATATGTCCATAGAACCACAAGCATACATACGCAGATAGTTTGCAAAACCAAAATGAGAAAAAGACATATAACTACATCACACGATAAAAACTCATACATATTATAGAATATTCAGGCATAAGCCTAAGTAAAAAGAAAGCAGACATAATGAAAAGCCAAATAGAATTCCTAGGAATACAAACAGATAAAAATGGAATGAAAAATGCAAACGCATATAGTACAAAAAATAATTAACTCAAAAGAACAGCTAGATACGAAAAAGAAATTACAATCATTTCTAAGACTAGTAAACCAAGTAAGAGAATATATACCAAAATTAGTAGAAAATTTAAAACCATTACAACAGAATTAAAGAAAGATGTAGAATACCAGTTTGATAAGAAAGATCAAACACAAATACAAAAAATAAAATTATTATGTAAGAACCTACCTAAACTATATTTTCTGGATGAAAACAAAAAATTTAATTATATAGTAGAATCAGACGCTAGAGAAAAAAGTTATGGAGAAATCTTAAAATACAACTATGATGGAGAAAAAATAGAACATCATTGTAGATATTATTCAGGAACATTTACTAATACAGAAATAAAATGGGAAATAAATAGGAAAGAATTATATTCAGTGTATAAATATTTACTATCATTTGAACCATATATAGTATATAACAAATTTATTGTAAGCACATATAACACACAAGTAAAATGGTGGCTAACAAGAAAAATACAAGATTCGGTAACAACAAAAGAAATAAGGAGATTGGTATTAAATATATAAATTTTACATTTACAATTGAAGTAATAAAAACTGATAAGAATGTTATTGCAGATTACCTATCATGACAAAGCTACTCGGACTAAGCTGAGGAAGAAGATACAATTGAAAAGATACTCAAAGCCATTACTACACTTTGATAAACGGCGATGATCTAGAACAACATTCGGAAACAAGTGAAACATATATGGAACTTTTAGTAAACATAGATAATACAAAGAATTTAGAAATAAATACAGGAGACATAGACATGGATGAAAAATCTAGCACTTCAGGAGTAAAAAACCCAAAAGATTTAAATCCAAAACATTATAATAAAAAATATGAACAATATGATAGAGAAAAAACTATATGGGATAAAAGATTAAATAAAAAATGGACACCTAAACCAATAACTGAATAACATGATTTTTTAGATTTAGACTGTGTAGCAGATATAAATAAAACAATCCAATTATGGATAGAATATATATCAAAACAATTAATAGATAACCAAATAGTAATAACAGAGACACCAGGATATATAGAAAGAACGCTTATAGGAACAGTAAAATTATAACTACAAAATTTATCAGATGAAAGTTTAAAAACTCTAAGAATTAATAAAAAATCTAATGGCGAATTAGCTACTACAACCATAGAAATATTATATAAATATGAAGTAGCTATAAGAAATGAATTTAATAGTATGACAACAAAAGTAGAAGAACAAAATAAAGAAAAAATCATAAATCGAAATCTAATGACAAAATTAGCAATATGTAATATGTGTTACATAGATGAATATATATGTGCATTTAGAGAATAATATTATAAAGGAACATATAACATAGAAGAAAGTAAATAAATAAGAAAATGATATTTTACAAAATTACTAGAACCTTTTAATTCAAAAATAATAAAAAGTTGGAATGAAGCAGAATTAACAGATAACTTAGGAGCTAGAATGAAATTCTTGCAACGATGGTTTATGGAGCTATGTGAAAAACATAAAGAAGAAATAAAAATGGAAAAAATATTAGTAAAAATCTTGGCATGTTGCAAAAATAAAACAGCACCTCAATTTGGTTGTACCGATAGGTCTTATAAAAATAGAAAGAAATATAATAAAAAATTCAGATCAAAATATAAATATAAAAAATCGAGAAGAAGATACTATGTAAAAAACTATAAAACCAAAAGATCATATAGACCAAAAAAACTAACGAAATGTACTTGCTATAATTGTGGAAAATTAGGACATATAGCTAGAGATTGTAAATTACCTAAAGATCCAAAGAAAAAACAAATATAAAAAATAATAATAGATAATAAAAAATATACACAAATAGAATACGTAGATTATGAATTAGAATGTGAAGATAGCATATATGAATTATCAGAAAACGAAATAGACGAAATGGAAAATAATTTATTAACAGAATCAGATAATGAACACTATATAAATGACTGAAACAGATATACAAATAATAACTAAAGAAAAATATCAAGATGAGGAATCAGCAAAACAAAAAATAATATTTGATAATAATATATTTGAACAAATAAAAGAAAAAGAATTAGATCTAAGCGTAGCAAAAATATTCGAAATACCAACAATAAGAAACTGGTTTGAACGACAAAAAGAAAAATATTATGTAGTAAGTCAAAGAGAACATATCATAGATGCAAAAACACCAAAGGAAAGTCTAAAATATCAATAATAAACAAGCGAATAATAAATAAAGAAATACAAGGTATTAAGGCTAAAAATCCAATTAAATATGTACATTTTTGGAGGAACGGAAATATTAATAAAAGTATGCTTTAGAGAAGGAATAGATACACCCATAGAAATATACTTAGCAGATGAAGGATCATACAACCTATAGAAAAAAGTATAATAAGTGCAGTAAAAGGTAACCTCATATACCAAAAATTTAAATTTATTATAAGTGCTAGCTACTCAGTAGCAATAAATGACAAAAATATAGATAAATCATTAGTATTATATTAGAAAATGTCAGGAATAGAACTAGCCCCGAAATTTATTATAAGGACAGATAACACACAAGTAAAATGGTGGCTAACAAGAAAAATACAAGATTCAGTAACAATAAAAGAAATAAGGAGATTGGTATTAAATATATTAAATTTTACATTTACAATTGAAGTAGTAAAAACTGATAAGAATGTTATTGCAGATTACCTATCACGACAAAGCTACTCAAACTGAGACTGAGGAAGAAGATACAACCATAAAAATATTATATAAATATGAGTCATGTTCTTTATCATGTAGGTTTTTATTTCAAATTATTTCTTCCTATCATATTCATAATTGATTAAATTCATATTAGATCATTATGAACTAGACTATCTGTTTATCATATTCTCCTGTCACTATTAGCATCGTACTTTAGCGGATACTTCCTTCTTATCAGCGCCTCAACTTTGTTTACTCCCCTAAACGGCTTTCCTCGCCTACCGATTTCAACATTAGGATGGCATAGTATAATTATCTAAAGTAGAATATAAATATATTCAATATTTAAAATTACAATGAATAACAAGAATAACGAATATAGACAAAAACTTAATGAAATAATTATAGCAAAAAGATAGGAATTAGCACATAGGCAAAGTAAACTTAACAGTAATATATTTGCAGGAATTTGTTATAAATCTATAATAGCACAAAGAAAGACTATTTTATATCTACAAATACAAATAAATAACTTAGAATATAAACTTCAACACAATCTATAAATGAATAAGGAAGAATACGCAATAGATGAAAAAACATATGAAAATTATGACAGATTAAAAATAAAGATAATATTTTCTAATCTAGGAAGAAGATATAAGAAAATAGGTGACAATATAAGTCTAATGTTAGAAAAAAAAATGGTAAAACTAGAAGATAGTTTAACTACTATGATAAGAATAACAAAAGAAAATGAAGAAATAGATAGAAAAACGGAAATTGAAAAAATAAAACAACAAGCAAAAAAGAAAGTACAACAATTAGAAGAAATAAAAAATACCAAAATAATAGAGCTAGAAAAAGAGCTAGCGATATTAAAAGAAATGTATGAAATAAAACAAAAAGAAAAAGAACATATAACACAGAAGAAATTGAGTAAATTTATGTTAGTTATTATGTATTAGAATTATTTGAATCATGATTTCTAGTTTATTAGCACACTGAAAACAGGGAGAAAACTTCTATACTATGTCATCCTAATGATTTTTCGTTGCGAAACTGGTAGTTGAGGAATTCATGGAAGTGGTAGTGAGGTAGGTGAGTAATTTATTTTAAATATTTTATTATAATGTTTATTATAATATTCTTTTGCTAAGTGTCTTAATTTTGATATTTCTTTAATATTAAATTTTACATTTACAATTAAAGTAGTAAAAACTGATAAGAATGTTATTGCATATTACCTATCACGACAAAGCTACTCAGACTGAGACTGAGGAAGAAAATACAACCATAGAAATATTATATAAATATGAGTCATGTTCTTTATCATGCAGTTTTTATTTCAGATTATTTCTTCCTATCATATTCATAATTGATTAAATTCATATTAAATCATTATGAACTAGACTATCTGTTTATCATGTTCTCCTGTCACTACTAGCATCGTACTTTAGCGGATACTTCCTTTTTATCAGCGCCTCAACTTTGTTTACTCCCCTAAATGGCTTTCCTCACCTACCGGTTTCAACATTAGGATGACATAGTATAGAAGTTTTCTCCCTATTTTCAGTGTGCTAATAAAGTAGAAATCATGATTCAAATAATTCTAATACATAATAACTAACATAAATTTACTCAATCATATATATGATATTCAGGAATATATGAAATTAGTTCTGCATATTTATTGAACAATATACCTTTGCCTCTTGCTTATTCATGCTATTTGAAATATCTGGTTGGATTTCAGATTGCTCCATTGTTATTAGTAACTTAATATTTATTGAGAATATTTTTGTGTACAAAGAAGGCTTGCTTTCCGTCGAGAAAGTCTCTCCTTAGATATGCCTAATGGCTTGTTATTTGTACTAGTAAAGTTTTTCCACCCTTTTTACATGTGTCCTTATACTATTTACTTTATACTATTCCTACTTTACACTTGTCTCCTACTTTAGGACTTTACATCTTTACATTTGTCTTATGCTATTTACTTTATACTATTCCTAGTTTACACTTGTCTTTTATTTTACGACTTTACATCTTTTCTACTTTACAATAAGTCTACAAACAAACAACTTTACATGACTTTTGTGTTTACAAACAAACAACTTTACTATCCCTACTTTACACATGTCTACTACTATTTCTAATAAGTTAAATAATTTTATGACTTTTACATCTTTTTAATATGTAGATGACTTTAGCTTTCTTGACTTTTATCTTGTCCATCTTTGTCTCCTTTTATCTTCCATTGTTATCTTCGTTTCTATCTTCATTATCATTCCAAGTATACATCTAGAATTATGTTATCTTCTCCGTTGCACTTTGAACATATATGATCAGGGTATTTATGTACAATTAACTTGCAATATCTGGTTAATAACTCTGTTGAAATAAATCCTGCCTTTAGTGTTTTTGTCATAGGTCGTTCTTCTAGTTTTAATAATGATAAAATCCATCGCTGGACTTCATCCATATCTGCTCTTCGTAGTTCTCTTGAATTTGAATATATCATTAATTGATCTCTCGAGTAATAACTCCATATAACTTTTTCGTTTAAATAATTGTTTGTTAACTCTTGTATAATAGTTAATATACCAATTATTCTTTTGTTGGCATAAAAACGTGGTATCTCTATTTTGCATATCTCTTCTTGTTATCCGATGTCCTCGAGTATAATCATATCTTTAGTTAGTCCTATCTTGATAACCTGCATTGGAGGTTTTATTTCCTCGTATAATATCTCTGTTGGTGCTGTATAGAATTTTATATAAAATAAATTTCCTTTTGTAACTCTTTTGTATGTGACGAACGCTTTGTGTAGTTCTGGTATTCCACTAACTTCTTCTCCGTCATATGTGTATACGATATTTAGCAGTCCGTAATTGTAACATGTTCTTACTAAATTAGCGTTAGTTTTTGGCCGTGCAATTAACTTGTTATATCCTTGTAAATTTTGTGTCAAATAATCTTGGTTTGGTTCTTTTGTAGTTGATCTGGGGTTGCGGTTTAAATAAGTTTGGATTTTGTGTATATTTTAGATATAGGTTCGTGTGATGTAGTTATATGTCTTTTTCTCATTTTGGTTTTGCAAACTATCTGCGTATATAGATGTTTGTGGTTCTATGGACATATGTCTAGGTGTTTTTTGGGTAAATGGTTTTTCGAATAGCTGGTTCAAGTTCGCATTTTTATGTTGTTTATCGCTAACTTATTTGCTTGTACCTGCAGCTGTATTTAAACAAACATTATGGGTTTTAAGGAGTTTTCCATCGTCTCCTTTTAGCTTTGGGTTTTTTTCGTCTTTCGATCGACGTATCTCCACATTTTTATAGTCATGCTGCTGACTAGCTTTAGACTTCAGATTATCTTCATTAGTCTTTAGCTTTTGTATCTCGTTGTCCATACTATCCACTTTTGTACGAAGTGTAGTAATGGATTTGAGTATCTTTTCAATTGTATCTTTTTCCTCAGCTCAGTCTGAGTAGCTTTGTCGTGATAGGCAATCTGCAATAACATTCTTATCAGTTTTTATTACTTTAATTGTAAATGTAAAATTTAATATATTTAATATCAATCTCCTTATTTCTTTTGTTGTTACTGAATCTTGTATTTTTCTTGTTAGCCACCATTTTACTTGTGTGTTATCTGTCCTTATAATAAATTTGTTATATACGATATATGGTTCAAATGATAGTAAACATTTATACACTGAATATAATTCTTTCCTGTTTATTTCCCATTTTATTTCGTATTAGTAAATGTTCTGAATAATATCTACAATGATGTTCTATTTTTTCTCCATCGTAGTTGTATTTTAAGATTCCTCCATAACTTTTTTCACTAGCGTCTGATTCTACTATATATGTAAATTTTTTGTTTTCATCCGGAAAATATAGTTTAGGTAGGTTCTTACATAATAATTTTATTTTTTGTATTTGTGTTTGGTCTTTCTTATCAAATTGATATTCTACATCTTTCTTTAATTTTTGTTGTAATGGTTTTAAATTTTCTGCTAATCTTGGTATATATTCTCTTACTTGGTTTACTAGTCCTAGAAATAATTGTAATTTCTTTTTCGTATCTAGCTGTTCTTTTGAGTTAATTTTTTTTTGTATTATATGCGTTTGCATTTTTATTCCATTTTTATCTATTTGTATTCCTAGGAATTCTATTTGGCTTTTCATTATGTCTGCTTTCTTTTTACTTAGGCTTATGCCTGAATATTCTATAATATGTATGAATTTTTCTAATAATCTTATGTGTTTATCTTGGGTTTTAGAATATAGTTATATATCATTAAGTTGAGGGTTAATTGTTTGATCATACTTTTATTGATGTTGTCACTATTGAGAAGAGTGCACTAAAGTTATGTAATGAAGTAGATAATGTTATTTTTAAAAACTCTAGTATGTGTAAATATGAGGGTGTAAATAATAATATATTCATAAGTTAGGGCACACTATACCTCATTCCAATCATTTTTCCACATTATGTTTATATGATGAAATACTAATTGAGTCATCTGAGCCTATAGAAGAGTGTATGGAGGAGGAACAATGTGTCTATATTCTTGAATTTATTGTGCCAACATCGGAGAATTACATTTCTCACTTAGGATCCAAAAAGTGCATAATGCGATATCTATTGCTTGGGACCTTTATTTTTGTACCAGCACCCTTTGACTGTAATAGGAAAATTGATGCAAAATTAGGGGTGCAATTCATATCTTCAAAGTGGAAGGAAAAATAGTAAAATTGATGGTGTCGTGCCACGACGTTAAATTAAGCGCTTATTGGGAGGCAACCCAATTAGTAGTGTAACTTCTTATTTTATTTTATTTTTATTTTATTAGTATCACTTTTTTTTCTTTTCTTGTTTTTGCAGATTAGGGAAAGTCTGAGTACCCAAAAAAAAAGATGAAGCAAAGGAGCATGTTTGAGCTTAAGTGTGGGGTGACGAACCTTGATTAGGGAGTTTTCTTAACCATTGTTTTAAATTTTATTTAATGATTTGGGGGCATAACATCTTTTTAAGTGTGGGGTGGAGGAATAAATTCCTTGTTTTTTTCTATTTTATTGAGTCTTTTCTTTTTTTTTAGAATGGGTCCCTTGGCTTTTGTTTTTGGTTCTTTTCCTGAGGATAGTCCCTTTGAATCGAGTGTCTTTTATTTATTTTTTAGGCATAAATTTTATTTTTAAATTTTATTTTTATTTTTATTTTTATTTTTTATTTTTTTGGAGAGAAAAGAAAAGACCCTTTTGAGTTATGTGATACTTACTATTTGGGCCTAATTTTGAATAGTACTTTCTTGTGAATGCTTGATTGCTAGTGAAATTGCAAACTTTTTGACATCTAGGTTCATGTTTGTGACTTTTTATAGAACTTATTTTATTTTGTAATTTGTTATGATCTTGTCTCTCTTAGAAGTGGAATTGATCCATCTTGATTGATACGTGTGCCATGTGTGGTGAGATTTTTATTTATTTCATGTTTTGCATCTTAGTCTAGAACTTTCCCTGCATGTTATTGAAGCAAAATAAGAAGTGTCGCTTTGTTTAGGAGATGAGAATAGGCTTTCTTTGATTTGTCTGGTAAATTTTAGCCTTTTCAGATATTTTATCACTAGTTAGCCCTTTTGAGCCTATATAGCCTTTTGTTGGTAGCCATATTTTGCCCTTGACTATTTTGTTGAATCCCTAATTTTTGCACTTTGCTTCCTTGAGCATTATAGCATAGATTTATTCTAATTATCAATTCTGAGAAAAAGGGATGGTTGATTGAAAAGATAATTAATGATAGCTACAAAGTGCTTAAAAGCCCTCTTTGAAAGAATGTGACATGAAAAAAAAAATGTGACATGAAAAAAAAAAAATGTGACATGAAAAAAATAAAAAAAAGTTACCTTGATGATGGCTCTGGTCCTTCCAAGGACACTATGCACCTTAACGCATGTAAAATACGTAAGTTGAGGGTGGCTATTATGAAGGAAAACTTTTTTTTTTAGAAATGATTGAAACATTCTTGAGATTATGAGAATTACTTGTGAAATAATTGTTGAAGAGAGGGCTGAAAATAAAGAGAAGAAAATAATGGGTGATGAAGTTTAAAATTGCAAAGTGCTTAAACTATTATATAGTTTTCCTACTCGTCCTCTAGCCTACATTACAACCCGTTAAAGTCATATTTGATTTTATTCAAGCATACTTAATTGGTGGAGATGTACATAATGGGCAAACATATGGTTCTTTGTGCATACATGTGAATTTTATTTGTGAGTGTGAGAGTTGTTCTTGATGTGAAGTCCTTAATTTATATTTCAATCTTTTGAATTGAGTGTGTGGACTATTTCTTTTTGTGAGGGCACTTGTTTCGTGATAGATAGGTGATTTTATTAGCTTTCTTTGATGAGAGTAGGTGAGCAATCTTAAATTTGATGAGTTCAAAGTCATTCCTTGAGGTTAGGAGGTTAGAAGTTTGTTGTTTATTTGGATGTCTTGAATAATGATTGAGAAGTCTATTTGATGTTTTGAAATTAGTGTATGACCTAATTGTTTGTATTAACCAAAGTGATGACATAGCTAGTATGATTTTTTGGGATGAGTTTTAATGTTTGCTCGAGGACGAACAAAAGTTTAAATGTGGGGTGTTGATGTGAGGCCAAAATACATATTTTTAATTATATATGCCTCACATTTATTATTTATACTTGTCCTTTTTGAGCATGAATTTTATGAATTGTGTTAAATGGTATATTTTATTTATAGGATTAAATTGGTGGAAAAATGAAGAAGTTTGGAGCTAAAACAAATTAAAGATGAAAGATTGAAGAAGGAAATCAAGCAGACAACTTAAGGCCTGTTTGGATTGGCTTTTGGCTTATGACTTATAAGCCAAAAGTCATAAGTTAGGATTCCTATCTTATGGCTTTTGGCTTACTTTTGTTATTTTGGTTTTAAAATAAGTGCTTATAAGCACTTTTTAACTTTACACAAATACTTCAAAACTGCTTAAATGCTATTTTGGCTTAAAAGCTCCTAAAATAAGTCAATCCAAACGGACACTTAATGAATTAAATTTAATAAAATAATATATTTATATATATAAGGAAATGGCGGCTGAAAATTGTGAAATTTAAATTCTTACGCTTGCTACTTGCTACTGCCACGTAGAAGCAAGTGAATTGTGCAAAATTATGTTGAGGCGGCAATACCATTGTTCACTCGACGAAAAAAAGGGATCCAATTCCTTTTGTTTTTGAATTCCTATTGTTCTTAACTTTTTATGATTAACACAAGCGTATTTATTTTAATAAATTTTGATTGTTTTTTTAAGATAAGAGTAGCTAAATTTCATAACTAGAGTTGTGGGAACCATAAGCAATTAACAAAGTATGACTAATAACGAAGTAATTCTTGAATAGTGTTGGAACATGCATTGATAATTCTTTCATCTAGAAGTCTTTTTAACGGTGCGCAACATTAGAACTCGCCTTATTGCTACTTGCCGGACCAAGGAGATAGTTAATAAGAAAATAATTATCAACATAGTTTAGTGTGATACTATCTAATAGTCTAATGTCAGTTAAGCACTTGTAAAATACAGAGCACTTGCATGAATTCTCAAGATCTGTGGTGCGATCATTCTCACCAGTTGTGATTGGTGTGTCACCAATCATGTGCAAGTTAGGTAAAGATGAAGCGTTTTTAATTTTGACTCTTGAACAACTAAAAGAGCTCAAAACCCAAGGCCCAAAACACTTCACAACCATCCTTAAACACTCCCCTCGCATCCATTTCCGCATTTTTCAGCTCCTTCCAACATCAAACTCTAAATTTTCTCTCATTCTCTATTTATACCCCCACTTTCTTTCCTTTACCCCATTCCAAACTCTTTCCATTTAAAAATGTGAAACCCCATTTTTTAAAATGTTCTTGAGTTGAAGTTTAAACCACCTTGAAGCTCTTTGATTTTCCTCCTTCACATTAATATCTGGTATGTTACTCTAGTTTCTTTATTTTAAGCTTCACAATGTGATAATGTGGTAGAGACTTCATGCAATAGTTTAATTTTTCTTCAATTATGTGATGCAAAAGGATTTTGTTCTTGAAATTGCTAGATATTAAGCAAATATGTTTCATAATATGTTTTCTAATGGTGTATATCATGTCAAATGTGATTTGGTTAGCTTAAAATTTGATTCTAGGGGTGAAGTTTGAGTAACCCATTTGTGTTTAAGTAGTACATAAAATTGCCTTATGATGGAGTGGGTGACATCATTCTTAAAGGTAAATTTGTCATTTTATGAATGCCTATTTTTGGGCTAAAAGTTATGAATGAGTAGATTTACTATGAATTATTGATTTGATATGAGGATTTTAATCATTTGGTAAGGATGAAATGGTGAATGAGAGTTCTTAAATTGCTCAATTTTCCTGCTTATGTGCTTGACGATTCCCAATTATAGATGGGTGACTTCCATCTTAAGACAAATCATCAAACAATATTTGTAATCGCTTTGCAAATCCTTTGGAGAAGTCTTGAGTACCCATTGGAACTTATTGTTGAATTGATGGACTGAACTTGGACCAACTTTGTCATAGTGGCGACTATGAAGCACCGAATCTTCACAATGGTTTCCCTCGAATTCACAGGTGCAGTTTCGGTCAACTGAGGAAATTCAAAGTTCCTTAACCTTTGATTCGTGTTTCACTTGTGAGCCATAGGTATCCATTGGCAAAACATGTAATGACCCTCCAGGTCATTTCTGTGTCTTGCCTTCTGTATGTCGTTTAGAGCATTCCTATAGCGACCCCAAATCATTTATGACTTGCTGGGACTGACAGTTCGGTCACCTGGTCGTTCGTTTGGTCTTGGTGCGAGTTTTTGTGTTTTGGAGCTTATGAACCTTGAACGATCATTTTCGATCAAAAATTCAAGAAGATGACATCGGAATCCAATTCTGACGATTCCATCGGCTCCGGAAGGGTCATTTTAGGCTAGTAGCATGGTCGTCATGACTCCTGAGGTTTTCAGTGTGAGTCGGTGCGATTAGGCGTTTTAGCCTTTGAAATTTGGCTTAAGTTTGACTTTGGTCAACATTCTGAGTAAACGCGCTCGGATGAGAATTTCATTAGCGTGATTATCTCCGAAATGTCGAGTTTAGTCTAGATTGACCTTTCTTTTGTGTATGGAGGTTTTAGATATCTTTCCGAGCCCTTTTGTGGATTTTGACTTAAAAGGGCTTTTGGAAGTGGGACCCACTTTTTATCGAAATGACCTCTGATGGAAATTTTGACTGCACCGTTGAGTCTAAAATGTCAAATTTGGTATGGTTGCATATCTCGTTTGCGTGCACGGGGTTCCGAACGAGATCGGAGCACCCCGTCGGAGTTTTTAGTTTCTTAAAAATTGCAAAAATTTCTGCTATTTATTGCAGAAAAATCAGCTAAACATTCCCAAACTCAAACCCTCACATCTCTCTCATCTCTCAACCGATTTGAGCGATTCAAAAGGCTAAGTTGTGAGATTTTTCGAGGACAACGTGTTGGTGAGCTCGGATAGGGATTTGGAGTCCCCGTTTGGGGTAATTTTTGAAAAAAACCTGCTGCCACGACCTTTTTTTTTAGCCTGATTTTGGAAATTTTTGAGACTTGTTTTCTCAGGCATTTTAGGTCCAATTTTAGTGATTTTTGAGGTTATCTTGAATGGTTTTTCATGGAGAACATTGTGGTGTTGTCATATTTTACTGTAGACCGTCCGTTTTTGGTAAAAATGCTGAATTAGCTGCTGTCTCATTTTTTAATTTTTGAGAAAATTTGGGTTTTGATTGTATGTTGGTATTGTGTTGTTCCCGAGCCTCGAATTGTGTCCCATTATGGGACATGATCTGGGGGAACTGGTTAGGACCCACTTTTGGGGTTAATTTCGGAATTTCCTGTAAGGGTCCCACGATTCCCGTTTTGACTCCAAAATTAACCCATCTCCGTTTGTTGTGATTTTGGTGTCTAAACGACTGTATTAACGTTGTGAGTCTATTTTTGATAGCGGGGCAGCGTTTCGAGACTGTTCGAAAAGGGAAAGCTCCGGAGAAGTAATTTTGGAGCGCGTGTGATCAGCCTACAGGTAGGCTACGGTTTCCCTCTCTTAGATTGAGCTTGAGAATGTGAATGCATTGAAACGACCCAAAAAGTTCCTAAAAATGTGCTTCGGAAGTTACCGGAAACTTGTTTTAGCTATATCTAAGAATCCGTTTCGTTTTTCAAAAATCCGACTTCATATTCTTGTTTAGGGGGTCAAATTGAGTGGGAAATGGGTCTCACCCAAATTTTAGAGCAACCGTATCGAAATCCAAAATTTCCAAGTGAAGCCTTTTCGAGGGTCTACTTTGGAGGATCATATCTCCTAGCACACAAATAATTTTGGTGGACATAATATATCCATGGAAAGCCCTTTGAGTTAGCTACCCAACGCACTTCGTTTCACCTCATTCGGAGTTCGGACGAAGAAGTTATGCCCATTTTCGTAAAACCTGTCCGGGCAGAAAATGCAATTTCCAGTAACCAAAGTTACTGTTCACCCGCCCTTTTTTTTTTTAAGTGTTTGTTCCGTTTTTTCCAAAGGGCATATGTTATTTCCTATATAACATTAACTCAATTCCCATCTCTAAAACATTTCCCAAAACACCTCTTCCATACTTAGACACATTTTCTCTCAAAGTTCTCTCAAGAACCCTAATCCAAAACCTTCATCAAGATTGAAGAGACTCTTGCTCCCAAGTTCCAAGCTTCCATTGAAGACACTCTCAAGGCCTTCATAAAAAATCAAGGTATGTGGTGTTGAACTCATGGGTCCTTCCACCCATAGTGCCTAGTCTCTATTCTACTCACTAATTCATGGTTTAATTCATAGTTTAATTCTTGGTTCATAAATTAGTCTTGTTCCTTGTATAAATTTCCTGCACAAGTGAATTTTAAACATGAAGAGTGATTGTTTTGAGCATGTTGTGACTCTAGAACTTGAATCTAAATTCGGAATGGATGTGGAGATTTTTCATGTGGTCTTGTGGGTGTTAAAATGTGTTGTTGTAGGTTGTTCACTGGTTTGGCTGCATAATTACTATCCTATTTTTCATGCTCTTTGATCCCATTACATGCCTTCAAGGTGTTTGACAAAATGTCCAATTATGGAGAATTGATGAATTGATGCTTTAGGGCTTGAGTGAGGAGATGTATGGCATTCCATAAATGTGTTGATGACAAACTAAGCTTATGTATATGTTCATTCCATACATGAGATTGCATTAGAGCCTAAGGTGAATTTCCTATATAAAGTGTTGCATGACCATGCCCGGTCCGGGGGAAAAGAACCGGACAACCATGTGAGAGGTTTATATCTCGCCACCTAGGATGTTTGGGGTGTGACCAACATCAACCATGTGAGAGGTTTATATCTCGCCACCTAGGATGTTTGGGGTGTGACCAACATCAACCATGTGAGAAGTTTATATCTCGCCACCTAGGATGCTTGGGGTGTGACCAACATCAACCATGTGAGAGGTTTATATCTCGCCACCTAGGATGTTTGGGGTGTGACCAACATCAACCATGTGAGAGGTTTATATCTCGCCACCTAGGATGCTTGGGGTGTGACCAACATCAACCATGTGAGGGGTTTATACCTTGCCACCCGGGGTGTCCGGTGTGAACGACATCCCCCATCCTAAGTTGGGGTTACAGATTGGTCGGATTATGCACACACATATGATATCTACTATTAGTATAGTTTTACTTAAACATGTTTTGACTTCACTTTGATCATGCATCCTCATATTATCATTTATTATGCCTATGGAACTATCTCTTGCATTTCGATTGCGTCCTTGTCTATTGTTGCATTGCACCCCGCATACTTAGTACATTCCAAAGTACTAACGCATATTTTGCCTACATAATGCCACCATGTAGGGACCGGAGCTAATCTTGATCCTTCTCTCCATTCACGTGGCTAGTACGGTGCTTATCCGAGATTGTTGGTGAGTCCTCAATGATTCGAGGGCTACGTTATATTTCTTACTCTTATGTTTTGAGACTTTAGCTTGCCATTGTATTTTGACTATGAGGGGAGCCGGTAATATGTCATGGCCCCCGTCCTATCTATGTACGTAGAGGTGTACGTTGGACAAGTATTTTGTAAATGAGCTTGACTTTTATTCTATGATGTTATTTTGAAATGGTTGCCCTTAGTCCCTATTTCCCGTTATTTAAGGTTGAATATACTTCCGCGACCGATGAAGTGTGATGACAAGTTTGAGAGGCTTGTTTGGGGTTCCTTCGGGTTCCCCATTCGCCATGTCACGTCTAGGCCCTAGGCTTGGGTCGTGACATGCATGTTGATTAGTTGGGATTCGGGTTGGGTAGTTATTGAATCCTGCATAGGTGTTAAGAAATCATGTTTTCGGCCTATTTCGGGAATTATCACGTAATTGTGAGCATGTTTTGTGTTATTAATGGACTCTCCTCACTAGGTGAAGTGCTTGCATGCTTACTTACTGTTTATTTAAAGTATGTTGGGCCTTAGTTTAGGTTTGACTAGGGATTGCCTTAGAAATACATGATTCAGATCCGATAGGCCTTAGTTTTACCCCGACGTTGCTCGGCCAACTTAGATCCCTGTAGACTGGTGTAGCAGACTTGAGTTTGATAGATTGGACCTTAGCTAGGCGATACGTTTGCTCCGACTTTAGTTATCCTTATTTTTCCCCGATGTTACTGCTTCATGAGTTACATCGGCGACACTAATTCTACTTCGCGATTTGAATTTGATTTTCGATTTGGTTCCAAGGACTTACATTGATTGGATAAGTATGGACAGCGTTCCACAGACATTTATGAGTGTGGATCGATTAGGACTATTTCAGTAGCTACATTGGCACTTTTATAGAGCATCCGGTTTAAGGTCCGGCCTCTATTGCCCAGATACTTATATAGAGCATCCGGTTTAAGGTCCGGCCTCTATTGCTCAGATACCTATATAGAGCATCCGGTTAGAGTTCCGGCCTCTTATACTAGTTACTTGTGATTGGTTACTTGGGTACTGCTGGTGAGCATCCGGTTCGAGGTTCGGCCTCCGTACTGTCAGATTCTACTAATTAGGGTTTAGGTTCTGGTTCGATGTTCTTCGTTCTTGAGTTCTTTTATGCAATTCTCTTTAGTTATAGTTATTCTGTGTACTCGTCGGGCTTATGGGTGTCCGTTCGAGTTTTTATTTAACTTGCGCACGAGTGTACCTTCTGGGCTTATGGGGTCCAGTTAGGTGTAGTTAGCTTATAGATTACTTTAGTTAGTTCTTTGTACACTCGTGTGCATTCCATTGTTACTTAGATTTTCGCTCTTGACCCTCGGTTGGTATTATTCCTTCTTTTCATATTGCCTTTACTTTTCAAGTTCAGTCGGCCTATGATGCCTACTGGGTACCTGTTGTTTTGGTACTCATACTACGCTCTGCATCTATTTTGTGATGCAGGTCCGGGCACTAGTAGTCAGCGTTGATCGAGCTTGGAGTAGTCTAATCCGGAGACGGGAGTGAGCACACGACGTCTTGTACTATTTCAGTCTCCATCTGTATATATAGACTTGTCTTTTACCTTTCGAGACAGTCCAGTCTCTGTTGTCCACTTTTGGGACTTGTACTCATTTTGTTAGTAGCTCTGTACTAGTGACTTCCAGGTTCTGGGAGGGATCTTTATTTGTATATATATGTTTTTGGTTTGCTTCCGCTTAATTATATTGTTATTTGTCTACTCTTGTTTAGTTTCTACCCTCAGACCCATTACTTGTTGTTCCGGGTTACGGGTTGGCTTACCTACTGGTGGGTTATAGTAGGTGTCATCATGACTTGAAAATCGGGTCGTGACAAAACACTAGTGTAATGTTGGTTTGTAACACCCCGAAAACTAGTAAGCTAAACTAGAGCTAAATGTGAGGGTTAAAGTCAAGGAAGGAGGGAAAGGGCCAAGGGAGTGGACTAAGGCAACCTACCTTGGTGTAGGCACTGCCCTACCTACCACGCCCACCACCACAGCTCGTGGTCAAGACCACGGCCCTTGATGTGGCTCGTGGTGGGCTAGGCAGTAGCCTTCCCAAATCTGCCAAAAATCAGGCCATCTTCACTAGCCACTTCACGGCTCGTCGTGAAGACCACGGTTGTGGGGAGGCTCGTTGAGGGGAGTTAGTATGTGAGGGTTGAGGGAAGGTGGCTTAGCCACTGCCTCAAGGCCCACGAGAGGGACCACGGCTCGTGGAGACCTCTGTGAAGGTGCCTTAGGCTTTTGGGGCTAAAGGCACACTTGCCTAGCCACTAAGGCAAGGTCCACAAAGGGGACCACGGCTCGTGTGACCTCACATGGTCACTGGGCAGCTCACTAAAAGTTAGGGGCTAAGTGGTCTTTTCTGGTTTCAGTCCAACTTAATTGAGGTCATTTGCCTAAGCCTATAGTAACTATATAAGCCTTTTTAACTCTAAAACTCACCAAACCAAGTCATATTTTCCAAAATCCAAATCAATTCCCCCAAAGTTCATCCTCTCAAAATATTCTCTCTTTAGAACCTTGAAGAAGAAGAAAAAGGAGATTCAAGCTAGGGTTTCAAAAGCATGCTTTTACAAATCAATTTCTTTAGGCATTGTGATTAAGGTATGGTAGTTTTCATCCATGGGTAGCTTTCACCCATGGTGTCCTCTCAAAACCTTCAATTTCAAAATATAGAAACCCCCAATTGTTAGGGTTTGATTCAAAAGTCATGGATTCCTATCAAACTTGATTTAAATGATTGAGTTGAGTTATATTAAGCATGAATTGATGATTTCCTATGGGGTTTTTTTTATGTATCCCCAAGAACCCGTGTGATTCCCATATTTCTCAAAGATAATGATATGACGTGGGTCTTTGTTGATGAAAGAATGACTTTATGAATTTATGCATGAGGTGATTGAATCACTTAAATTATAATGATATCCATGTCTAATGCTTAAATTCTAGATGTTTTGACTGAAAGTAAGCTTTGAACCTCAAGGAGGTAAAGTATGAGATTATTCATTTTCTATGAAGTCTATATAATTGTCTTATGATGCCTTGAGAGTATAGTATCAATGATTATGTTGTTGTTGTGTTGTTAAAAGGAACTTTCTCATATACACACGTATGCATGAATGTGAAAGAGTTCTCACATAATGAAGGTTATAAGGTTGAAAGGTTTTTCTCACCTAATTGAACCAAAGGATCAAGAGCCATCATACATAGATCATGGATGGTGATAGTTGCTCACACATGGTCTAAAGAGTTAAAGTAAATGATGTTCCTTGAATCGGTAGGCTAAGGGTAGCCTTCCATGAGTAACTAAAAAGAGCTATTCTAAAGATGTACCTTGAATCGGTAGGCCAGTGTCACCCTTTCATGAGTAATGATGTTAATAAAGAATTAACTACTCCGTGAGAATTTAATGCTTAGCACCGACTGGATATTGTTTGAGATAGGAGCTTTCCCATAGCAAGGCCGGATTCCTACTAGCAATATCTTTATCCCATAAACTACGTGCCCCCGTAGGATATTTAGCTAGTTGATCCACCTAAGATAAGATTTACCGGTTCTACCTTAGGCAAGTAGACCAACCATTTCCGGTGAGGGAGTCACCGGATTCCATGTTAAAGGCCACATGGTCTCATATTACTTAAGGCTTATTTTCCACAATAATAAGAAGTTTAATAATGAACTAAGTCATGCTTGAAGAAGTATCCCGTAAGTGTTCAAAGGCTTTAAAGATGTTGCTATCTTGCATTGAAGATGATGTTATGACTTATGTTTTCCAACTATCTCTATGATGATGTTTACCCTTGGTAAATTGCATGCTTTCAAATGAAAGGTCCCTTTTGCATTTTTCTAGTGTTTTATGCACGGCTATCATACTTGGTGCATTTTTCTACTAACGCCTACTTTGCCTACATTTGTCCCAACTATAGGGTCCGGCACTAGAGGTGATCATACTTGTGGCTAGAGCTTGGATTTGATTGATTTCCCGATCTTGGAGAGTCCTCATGGTTTGAGGACGAATTTTCATATGTTCAGTTTCTTTCATGTACTTTCCCTTTTTGACATGTTGTATGGACTAGGCCCTATTTCATTCACTATTGCATTAGATGGCTATGATGAGACAAAGTGTCTAGACTTCCGTTTTCTTTATGAAAAACTTTTTAAGACTTGAAATGTGTTTTACTCTTATTATTCTATTTCTTATGTTATAAGGACTAAGAGGCTTGTATGGAGTCCTTCGGGGCTCTATACGCCTTGTTACATCTAGGGGGTATCCCTGGGTCTTGACATGGTCTATCAAAATTCTTGTCATTTATCTGTTTGGAGGAACACTTGAATTTGCAGTTTATAATCTTGCATCTGCAAGCTGTCGGTCTCACATTGAGCTTAATTTATAAAATCTTTTTACATTCCTGCTCTTTTCTTTTTATAACTTCTTTTAGTTTTTTTTTTTCATGTTGATAAATTCAAGAATCCCCAAAACATGAAACTGTATTAATTAATTCGCTTTCTTTGTTGTAGACCATAGCCGCTAGGAGAACCACCCAATAGACCAAACAAGAAGACTTCATCATCATCTAAGAACAAGAAAAAAACACCTGCAACTCATGTGGATGAAACACAACTAAAGTTTTGTGTAGAGGGAATGAAGGGAGACTTAGGAAGAGAGTTTCCAAACATAGTCCAGCAGGTCACTATCAGGGATTGGTTGGCCCTTGTAGATGTTCCTAGAGGCTACTTTCCAAAATTAGTCATTGACTTTTATGCCTCTTATGAAGTGACGGTAGATGTCACGCCCCCAACTTGGGGACGCAACTCGCGGTTAGTACTTTTTTTTATATGTCTTTTAATTTTATATGTGTTTTGTCCTTTTTCATTTTCAAAACCTAATACTCTCTTCGTCTCATATTAGATGAGAATCTTACTAAAAATATTTTTTTCATATTATTTGAACACTTATTAAATTAGGATAGAATTAATTAATTCTTTTCCATTTTACCCCTAAAATTAATATGACCATACCTATATTGTATGTGTATTTTTTGTAACTCATTTCAATGTGCATTGATATAAACAAAGGGAAAAATGGTGAAGTCTTCCAATTTATTAATGATTTCTTAATCACCGTGTAAAGTTGGAAGTGCCCATCTAATATGGGACGGAGGGAGTATAGTTTATGTATTGTTATAAAATTAGTAAAGATTGTTATAATATATTTTGCTCATAAGTTAGCTAATATAGATACTTATTTGTCATTTGTCTTTTTAATTTCAATTTTAAATAGCAAATAAATGTAGCGATAAGATTTAGGGTAGAAATGAAGCATATCTTTCTAAATTTAAGTAAAAATAAATAGAGTAGAAGTAACATTAGGGTTATCGATATGACGATTCATTCAGTTATTTTAAAAAAATTATATCATTCAATTTTTCGGCTATTTTATAATGTATAACCAAAATTAAAATTTTAAAATCATCCCAATCCTAATTTATGTGACATAAGCAGTACAAAAATTAGTCTTTTTTTTGTTGTCTTGTAGATATTTTAAGTTATTATTTATTGTAAATTATAGTACTTTTTATTAAAGTTTTTAATAACATATGCTACTTTTTATGTTTGAGAGTTAAACCAACTTTTTTTTATATGTCTTTTAATTTTATATGTGTTTTGTCCTTTTCCATTTTGAAAAACCAATACTCTCTCCATTTTATTTTATGTCATTTCTTTTTATAAATATAATGGTTATTCTCTCTTCTTATTGGAACACATGTTTACTTGTGGTGAATACTTATTCCCTCTACTTATATAGTAATACCACATTTAATAAAAAATTATTTTGAATAAAATTGACCTTATATAATAAAATAATCTCTTGACATAACTAAACAACCTATCTACGTTAAAATATTAATAATTTATAAAATTCTTATGAAATAATACATAGGAAAATACCTCATAACTACAGAATATTTTTCATAAATATTTGAGGCACTTTAGGAAAAAATTAAAAATATTTTTTTTTATCACTTTTTTTTAAAACTGATGTTTTCAACCACGAGCGATGTCACAATAAAATTCTTATATTGTTTTTCAAGCCTTAGACATGGTATGAGGGACACCCGTATACATGTGAGGTGTGTAGACACTATGAATAAAAAAGTTCTAGTAGAAAAGTACCCTAACTTGCCATTTGTCATGGTTACGGGCATAGAGATCGATGTAACACTAACCGCAATAAACTCTCTCTTCTGGAGTAAGTCAATCCCAGATAGGGAGGACTTCACCAGGAAGGTGTCTACGAAGAAAATCCAAATGTATTGAGTGGATGAAATAATATCTATAAGCTATCCCACTTGGGCCTCCATTGGTGGAGATATTAGCCGACATTATTTGAACTTCGAAGCAAAATTATGGTTGGACTTTGTTTACACTAGAAGAAAGCCCTCAAATAATGATGAGCGAGTTACTCATGAGGTTGCCATCCTTACCACATGTTTAATGTATATTATAAAGATGCAATATTGCGAAGTGGTGGCTATGAAAATAAGAAGGAAAGTCCGTCAAAATAACCTCTCAATGCCTTTTCATATGTTAGTGATAAAATTGTGTGCATCTGTCAATGTTCATTATTTCACTTGTGATGTGATGAAAAATGTAGTTGATATGATTGAACTAAGACAAAAAACGAGATGTTGATGCCCCACAAGTCAAAATATGAAACACGTAAGCCTTCAGGACATTTAAGAAGATGTTTGCCTCGGCCAACCCCATTCTTAGGGACAAAGGGAAGGCCATTCAAGCGGCTGATGACATGCCGCACTGCCAACCTTCTTCGGGTGACTTTGACCACAGTGAGTAAAAGAAGTTAAAAAAAACCACACACTATACGACGAGTGCCATCACATCCATTTTTGGGTCGTGACAAAATGGTATCAGAGCCCCAGGTTCATAGGTCTCACGTGTATACAAGCCGAGTCTACGTAGAGTCTCAAGGATCGGTACGGAGACGTCTGTACTTATCTCTAAGAGGCTATAAAGACTATTAGGAAACTTTCTTTTTCTTCATTCTTTCTCATCATGCATGGTTACCTTCTTTAGTACTGAGCTATTGTATACTCTTTTGACAGATGACGAGGACTAGAGCGACTGTTACTGGTGGTAGAGGGGAGGCACTTCCCGAGGAGTTGTTGCGGCCCCAGCTAGGGGTAGGGGTAGAGCCCGAGCTAGAGGTCGTGCTCGTGGAATGGCACTAGCTATAGGTCATGGCCGTGGAGCAGCACCAGTGAGAGGTCGTACTACAGAGGCCTCTCCTGAGCCTCAGATTGATGACAGAGAGGACCAGGTTCCTCCAGAGCCTGCAGTCACACCTTTGCTTCAGGATACATTATTGAGGGTGTTAAGTGTGCTTGAGAGCTTTACTCAGGGTGGTGGTGCGACCGCCACACCACAAGACTCTCAGACTAGAGAGGGGGCTCAGACCCAAGAGCAGTAGGAAGCTCCAGTTATGTAGGATGCGATGGGGCAACCACCAAAGGATCCCATGGTTGAGAATGATCTTGCACCAGCAATTGGGGGTCAAGGTACACCATTGGTTGTTCTGACAGAAGATGAGCAGCATAGGTATGAGATATTTTGAAATATGGACCCACCTCAGTTTCAGGGTGGGAAGAGTGAGGACGCTCATGAGTTTCTGACTACATGCCAAGAGTTGCTAGAGGTTGTTGGATTAGCTGAGTCACATGGGGTTCGATATGTAACACTCCAACTTCGTGGGCCAGCGAGAGAGTGGTGGAGAACTTATTCGGTGGCTTTGCCAGTTGGATCTCCTCCAGTGACTTGGGAGAGGTTTTCTAATGCCTTTCATGACCGTTTTATCCCCTGGAGCGTGAGAGAGGAGAGTCGTTTGAGGTTTGAGAATCTGAGACAGGACAACTTATCAGTTACAGAGTATGATGCCCATTTTTGCCAGTTGTCTAGGCATGCTTTGGCCATTATTCCAGACGAGACGGAAAGGATTCGTAGATTCGTGAGGGGGCTAACTTTCTCCATCAGATCGGCTGTGTTTAGAGCATTTAGAGAGGGGGCTTCCTTCCAGTCCATTGTGAGCGCCGCTAAAAAGGTAGAATTAATGGAGAGAGAAGAGTTTGGGGACCCTAAGAGGGTCTGTACAACAGGTCAATTTCATGGTGTCTCATCTAGAGGCAGGCGATCACATAGAGGGAATGGTTCCTTTCAGCAGCGAGGACCCATTCATGCATCTATGCCAACATCCGAGGGTGGTCAGATACCTCAGGGTTCTTATAGCGTGGGTCACGGTTCACAACAACGACCTATGGGGCGAGGCAATTATAGTGGGTTTTCAGGGTCCGCACAGCAGTTCCCGAGACAGAGATTTTACTTTTCTTGTGGAGATCCCAATCACCTGATGCGACAGTGTACTTCCCAGAGGGGTCGTGAAGGGTCCCAACCTAATTCTTCATTTCAGGCTAGACCACCGATACCACAGGGTAGAGGCCGAGGCATAGTTCAGTCAGGTAAAGGTGGTAGAGCTTCTCGTAGTGATTCTGCAGCTCAGCAGAGTAGGGGTAGAGTTACCACCCAGGCTGAAGGTGGCCGAGGGGGCCACTGTTATGCTTTCCCGGGGAGACCTGAAGCGAAGATTTCTGATGTTGTTATTACAGGTATCATCCCAGTATGCCATCGATCTGCTTCTGTATTGTTTGATCCAGAGTCTACATTCTCTTATGTGTCCACCTATTTTGCTGCTGAATTTGATATGATATGTGATAGCATGACTGTACCTATTTATGTTTCTACACCCGTGGGTGAGCCCTTAGTGGTGGATCGAGTGTATCGATCTTGTCTTATTTCTCTAGCGGGGTATGACAGTTGGGTAGATTTAATCATTCTGGGGATGGTAGACTTTGATGTTATCTTAGGTATGAATTGGCTTTTTCCTTATCATGTTGTCCTTGATTGTAATGCTAAGACTGTGACATTAGCAATGCCTGGTGTTCCGAGGGTTGAGTGGAAGGGTGTTAATGGCTCTTATCCTAGCAAGGTCATTTCTTTT
Organism: Solanum commersonii; assembly: GCA_029007595.1. NCBI lineage: Eukaryota > Viridiplantae > Streptophyta > Magnoliopsida > Solanales > Solanaceae > Solanum > Solanum commersonii. The sequence continues at coordinate 93,560 of JAJTWQ010000325.1, forward strand.
ATCCATGCTCAGAGATTGGTGGAGAGAGAGTGTTTGTCTTACTTAGCTTTTATTCGGGATACTAGTGTTGAACCACCTTCCACGGATTCTGTTCCTGTGGTTCAGGAGTTTCTCGATGTATTCCCTTCTGATCTTTCAAGTGTTCCTCTAGATAGGGATATTGATTTTGTTATTGATTTGGAGCCGGGCACTAAGCCTATTTCTATTCCTCCCTACCGTATGTCTCTAGCAGAGTTGAAAGAGTTGAAGGATCAGTTGCAGGATTTATTGAGTAAGGGGTTTATTTGCCCTAGTGTGTCACCTTGGGGTGCCCCTGTGTTGTTTGTGAAGAAGAAAGATGGGACTATGAGGATGTGTATTGATTACAGACAGTTAAACAAGGTAACAGTGAAAAATAAGTATCCTCTTTGATGACTTATTTGATCAGCTACAGGGGGCATCTTTGTTCTCTAAGATTGATTTGAGGTCTGGGTATCATCAGTTGAAGATTAAGGCATCAGATATCCCTAAGACAGCTTTTCGGACTCGGTATGGACATTATGAGTTCTTAGTGATGTCCTTTGGGTTGACTAATGCCCCTGCAGCTTTTATGGAGTTGATGAATAGGGTGTTTCGACAATACATTGATTCTTTTGTGATTGTCTTCATCGATGAGATTTTGGTTTACTCCAGGACTGAGGATGACCATGTCCGACACTTGAGAATTGTACTTCAAAGATTGAGGGAAGAGAGGTTGTATGCCAAGTTCTCAAAGTGTGAGTTCTAGCTTAATTTTGTGGCATTCTTGGGACACGTGGTGTCCAAGGAGGGTATTAGAGTAGATCCAGGCAAGATTGAGGCAGTTAGAAGCAGCTGGATGTGACCTACTTCTCCTACCGAGATTAGGAGTTTTGTGGGATTGGCAGGTTATTACCGACGATTTGTTCAGAGTTTCTCTACTATTGCAGCTCCATTGACTAGATTGACTCGACAGGGTGTAGGTTTTCAGTGGTCTGATGAGTGTGAGGAGAGTTTTCAAAAGCTCAAGACTTTGCTGACTTCGGCTCCTGTGTTGACTCTACCTGAGAAGGGCGTACACTTTACTATGTATTGTGATGCTTCAGGAGTCGGTTTGGGTGGTGTATTGATGCAGAAGGGAAAGGTGATTGCTTATGCTTCTAGGCAGTTGAAGACCCATGAGAAGAACTACCATACTTATGATTTAGAGTTGGCGGCTCTGGTATTTGTACTTAAGTTATGACGTCATTATTTGTATGAGGTGCATTGCGAGATCTTCACTGATCATTAGAGTATTCAGTATATCTTCAGTCAGTAGGATTTGAACTTAAGGCAGCGTAGATGGCTTGAGTTGCTGAAGGACTATGATGTGACCATTTTATATCATCCGGGGAAGGCCAATGTTGTGGCCGATGCTTTGAGTAGGAAGACTCCTAGCATGGGGAGTCTTGCAACACTTAGTTTTGAGGAGAGACCATTGGCTAGAGATGTTTCGATGTTAGCCAACAGACCTGTCCGGTTGCAAATCTCAGAGGATAGTGATGGGATGATTGCTTTTATTGAGGCTCGATCTTCTTTAGTCGAACAGATTCGTGCGCACCAGTTTGATGATGAGAAGTTATGTCTCATACAAGATAGAGTATTGAGAGAGGAAGCCAAGGAGGCTGTCCTTGATTCTGACGGTGTCTTGAGGATCGAAGGCAAGATTTGTGTGCCCAAGACGGGTGAGTTGACTAGACTGATTCTTGAAGAGGCCTATTGTTCCCGATATTCTATCCATTCGGGAGCAGCGAAGATGTATCATGATCTGAGTCAGCATTACTGGTGGTGTGGGATGAAAAGAGATATTTCAGACTTTGTTTCTAGCTGTTTGACTTGCCAACAGGTCAAGTGTGAGCACTAGCGTCCCGGGGGTGTATCTCAGAGGATGCCTATTCCTACTTGGAAGTGGGAGCGGATCACTATGGACTTTGTTGTGGGTTTGCCTACCACAGTGGGTGGTTATGACTCCATTTGGGTTGTTGTTGATAGGCTGACCAAGTCTGCCCACTTCATTTTGGTTCGGGTGAAATATACGGCAGAGAAGTTAGCCGAGCTATATATTAGTCAGATTGTGTGACTAAATGGGTTTCCTATTTTTATTATATCAGATCGAGGTTCACTATTTACTTTTCACTTCTAAAAGGCATTACAACATGGTTTGGGTACTCAGCTAGATATGAGTATAGCCTTTCACCCTCAGACAGATGGTCAGTCCGAGCGGACAATTCAGGTGTTGGAGGACATGCTCCGAGCATGTGTGATCGATTTTGGTGCTAGATGGGATCGACATTTACCCTTAGCAGAGTTTGCCTACAATAACAGTTATCACTCTAGTATTCAGATGGCCCCATTTGAGGCGTTGTATGGCAGACGATGTAGGTCTCCGATCGGTTGGTTTGATTCGGTAGAGATGGACTCTTTGGATACTGACTTGCTTAGAGATTCTATGGAGCAAGTCCGTATGATTCAGTATAGACTGTTGATATCCCAGAGTCGACAGAAGAGTTATGCAGACCGGAGAGTTAGAGCCTTAGTGTTTATGGAGGGCCATCATGTTTGGCTTAGAGTGTCACCTATGAAGGGTGTGATGCGGTTCGACAAGAAGGGCAAGCTTAGCCCTAGATTCATTGGACCTTTTGAGATTTTGAGTCGAGTGGGAGAGGTGGCCTATAAGTTGGCCTTGCCACCTAGTTTGTCGGCAGTTTATCCTGTTTTCCATGTCTTTATGCTTCGAAAGTATATTTCAGATGAGTCACATGTGCTTTCACTCGATTCAGTGGAGTTGGGTCCAAACTTGACATTTGAGGAGGAACCTATAGCTATATTGGACAGGCAGGTTCGAAAGCTTAGGACCAAGGAGATTGCTTCAGTGAAGGTGCAATGGAAACACCGATTAGTGGGAGAGGCAACTTGGGAGACAGAGTCTGATATGCGTGCCAGATATCCTCAGCTTTTTAAAGCTTCAGGTACTTTCTTTCACCTTATGTTCGAGGACGAACATGATTTTTAGTGATGGATAATGTGATGACCCAGAAAGTCATTTTTGGACTATTCAAAAATTAGAATTAACTAATTGATGGTTAATTATTAAATAACTAATTTTAGTTAATGCTTAACGGGTTAAGTTTATAATTAGTTAATACAACTTGACCTATATAGGAAAATAATTAGTAGGGTTGACACTTTTAGATTACAATTTGAGAGAGGAAAAGAAAAGAATTGTATGAGAGAGGCGCAGAGGCACAGTTGGCATCGCAAGAAAAATAGTTCGTTCTTCAGGTAAACCTCAAGTCTAATTCTTATTGTAAGTAGTTTGCTAAGATAGGGGTATACATTAGTATAATAATATCCTCCTTGTTGGAATGTCGTTTAGTGATTGTTGTTTGGAAAGATTGTGTCCAGAGATAATGGCAATTATATTATATTTAATAATTATTTAATGATTCAATTTAGTTTTTTCTTATAAGTTTTTGGTTAATATAAGCAAGTTACTGCATATTGCATTAATGAGTTACTGTGTTCATGATCCTTTTAATATTTTAATGTTTATTGCATTAGACATTAAATGATCCATCTTACACGATAGTTTTTGTTTTCTTTCAAATTAAGTTGGGACAAGTTAGTGATATATATATATATATATATATATATATATATATATATATATATATATATATATATATATATATATGAAGGGTTGATGATGACGTAATCATTGGAAAAGGGTATTTTTTTTTTACAAAGTTAGTTAATGGCTGCATATTTCTTGGTAGACTTGAATAGTACTGGTTCGTTGTTAAAGGACACTGGTTATATATTAAATTTTGGTTTAAGAATTTTTTTTGAGGTTACCACATTATAAACTAAGTTATTGATATATTGAGACTTATCCTAGGCTTGAATCTTAAGAACTTGATTATAGATTTGGGGTAAGCTTTTGGGTCTAGGCTAAACCTATAGTGACATGAGTGTTGTTAATTTTGGAATCTTATTGTGACTATGTACTTGAATAGATTGCATTGATTTGGAAGCTCAACGAAAATGGAAGGCTCAAGTCTCGGAGTGATCGTTCGGTTATTTGAGGCAAGTGGATTTCTAAACCCTTGTAAAGCGTATGGAATTCGTGTATTTCCTTGTGGTATATGGTTGGGAGTAATGTGATCAATTATTTATGTGATGTGTTGAGAATTGTTTGAAAGACTTGTTAAACCATTGTTGAAGTTGTATCATGATTGTGTTGTTGTGATTTGTGCAATGTTATGAAAATGGTCATCTCCTCATTATTTGTGTGAACATGTTATTTGCATTGTTCTGAGACATGATTGTGATAAGTGTTATGTGATAAGATGATGTACCATTTCGAGAGACGTATCGCACGCCGCAATGGTTACTATTATCGAGGGTCGTATCGTGCGCCGCAATGGATGCATGGACAGATATGTCCCCCATAGGTCTTGGACTGAGAGACAGCGGGTGTGTATCAATAGGTTAGACATGCATCACTATACTTGACATTGCATTGCACATTTTTATTATTGATGAACTTGATCTTGTGTGTTGCAGATCTTGTGAGTGCCTTTCTGTGAAACTTGTTATTGAGGAATATTGAGATGTTATTGAGAATATATAATCTATTAGAGTGTTGTTGTTGAGCTGTATGCTTTGTAAACTGTGAATTGTTAGGTTGAGCTGGTTTTATGCAGGTTGTAGTTATGGAGGTTAGGATGGGGTGTAAGGAGTACCCGTATTTTGTACCCTTAGCTTATGTTTAGATGTTTGCTTGTTGAGTACCCTGTGGTTTGGTACTCACCCCTTGCTTCTACAATCTTTTGTAGGTTACGAGCCCAAATCTTCGTGATACCTTCCATTCTCTTCGTTTTCGAGGCTTTCCGTGGAGATCTGAGAGGTAGCTGTTTGTCATCTCAGTGAACCTTCTTACTCCTGTTTATGATTTGGTTTTTACTTGAAAGACAACGTCATTTGAGACTTGCATATTTTATTTCAATTCTAGTATTTACATTAGAGGTTGTGCACGTGACAGCCAGGTTTTGGGGATTGAATTAAGTTGACTTGTTTTCGTAATAGTAATTGTTATTGAACTTTGCTTTATTTTCGCACTTTATCAAAATGATTGGGTTTTAGGCTAACTTGTCTTGGTGGGATATGACGAGTGCCATCACATCCATTTTTGGGTCGTGACACACATACTCCAATGAGAACCACCTGATAAAACAAGCCAAGAACCTCCCTAAAATGATGTGTAAGAGCTTTGAAAGGGCTGAACAAGATGTTAACAACTTTGTAAATGTGTTTATCTAATGGAAGGACAAATCACTACTCTTGAGGCCGATATGCACAAGGTGAAAGAACAAGCAGCAGAGCGTTATGGTGACCCACCTTTGGATGAGGAGACTGTTGTAGGCCACCGCCCAGCACAAGGTCCTATAGATAGGATGTTGGAACAAATGTGAGTCAACTTGAATGAAGCCAGAGAGTTTGAGAGAGATTCAGAGGTTGAGGGGGAGATCATCCAACAAGTCAGACTGGAGTCACGAGTTGTTGCTCATCAATGACATGGTTGAGTGAGATCTAGTGCGCTAGATGAGGTGTATGTGACTGACATGGTTTCTATCTCCTTTTACTCTTGATTTATTAGAATTGAGGGTAATTCTCTATTAAACTTTGGGGGCGGAGTATTTTGTGGGTTATTGTTTTATGAATATTTTTATTTGGGGAGATTTTAAAACATTGGTAACAAAATTTTGGTGGATGTTTGTATTTTTTTATGTATTTAAAGTGGTTGTTTGTTTGTCGGGTTGGTCTTACATATCTTCATTGTCTCATTACCCATGCCTAAAATTTGCGCTTAGTACCCTCAAAAGAACATGTTCTCTCAATGAGTTTATGATGCATGATTCAATATGATCTTTGTAGATAGTAATTACTTGAATAAACTCCAAGGGTTTTATTTATGTGTAACACCTCAAATTTTGGAAAAGGAAGAAAGGAATTTTTGGGCTGTAATATGGTTCTACAGGTCCCCATCTACGGACAATGCTTCTACGGGCCGTAGATGACAACTGTAGAAATTGAGAAAATATTTTTTCTAAAATCAAGTCCCAGTACCTCTTTTACAGTTTACCAATACAATCCTTCAAGTGATCTATGAGTCGTACATAGGTCTCATTAGTAGGCGCATGACTTGGTTAAATTTTAATGAAAAAAGTTGAGTCCTACAGTTAGGATCTATGGACCATAGGATGTCCTACAGACTGTAGAAGGGTCCAATCAAAGTTAAGTGATTTCATGGTCCAAGTACTTGGTCTACAGTTGACCAGTGTTAAAATTGACTGTTGTCTTAAAGTTTCAACCTAAAATTTAGTGGTTGCAAACACTGATTGAGCTCTTGAAATCGTTTTGGCTTGAGATAGCAAAATGGAGTTGGGTAAGACCCAATAGTGAAGACTGGATGAAATTACTCTAATGAATTTGAGCGTGAATGGGATAATCCGAGTAATTTCTCATTTAATGATCATAGCTAGGGATAGTCAATCTACTCAAGAAATTTTTGGTATTTTATTAGAAAGGGTCTTAGGGTTTGAGAGAATCTAAGGGACATATGTTTGATAGTTCGAGAGAATATGGATTGTAGCCTAAACAAAACGCCATCCATGTATTGATTGATTTTGTTGCGATTAATCTTTGCCTATTTGAGTTTAAATTTGTTATACACATGTCCCTAGTCCGTTTCAAACTTTGTAGATCATATTTGTATTGATTTCTTATTTAGTTACTTGATATTGGTGAGTTTTAGTTGTTATTAAACCCCCCCCCCCCTATTTATAATCATATGCGTGTTGAGAATTCGATTGGCTAGTTACTTTTTTTTTTTTTGAGTTGTTGAATCAATTGAAGTTAATCCATCTTTCAATTCTTGTGGTTTTGACACAACCTTTTAAAATTGGGTATTATTTTGTGTATGCCTATGACCTGAAAATGGGACATAGTTGAGTGTTTGTTATGGATGAATTAGAAGACGATTGGTGGAGAGCAAGACAAATCAAATGTGACTTAGCATAGGCGATAGTTAGCTTAGTGCGGACGGACTTCGCCAAAAAAGTTGGTCTTGTTTGTTGAAGACCCCAAATCATGTAATGGGGGTCTGGAACCATATACTTAGCATATCCAACTCCGATGATATGTATGGTACGTGAGATAATGATCAATCAAAGATAAAATAAATTGTAATTTTTCTCGAAGAATTCGAAAGTCCCTCATGATGACTCTCAACCACGTACATTCAGGGGCGGAGCTATTGTTTCGTAAGGGGGTTCGGTCAAACCAATTAACTTTTTCGTAGATCCTATATTTATATAAAAATATGAAATAAAATATATAAATATATTTCCTACGAACCCACAAGAACAATGAAATGATTGACCCAGTGGTATTTGTGCACCTAGTAGAATGGTTCAACCTCCATTGGTTGTGGGTTCGAAACTTATTCAAAACTTGATTTTTAATTTTTGATTCTAGGGTTATCCCACATATTGATAATTTATTATATTAAAATGATTGTTGTTTGCTTTTCAAAACTTTAACTTTTGGTGGAAGACGGGTAGTAATGGTTCAAGGTGATAGTGAAACTAGTAAAATATTTGTTTTAGGTGTCAAAATATTAATGGTGAATTTAATAATTTTAACCTCACTTAGAACAATATTGAAGATAATAGTAAAAATGTTCAAAATTTGAAGGTTGTTACTTTAGGTTAAGATCGTTGTTCAATTTTAAAATTTAGAACCCACTGATCTGAAATCCTGGCTCCGCCTCTGCGTACATTATGGCAGAGTCATGGAGACAATGATTATGAAGAGAAGGGTAGATTATGTAAAGGGATGCACTAGGGTTGGGTTATAAAAATATCTCTTCCCTCATTTTTGGGCATTTGTAATTTTTTTTTTAATCACTAAATGGTTATTTTATTAGGAAAAATAATGCATCTATTAACTTTATGTAATGCTAGTATTATATTTTGTACACTTTTCAACCTATTTTGTATTAAGATATGCATAATTTATACCTGAAAGTTCATAATATTAGTAATACAAAGGGTTTTAATACATGAATTAACATGATGATAGTGACACAATAACCCCTCACACCCTTTGCCACATCCTTTCAATCATATTTGTAGAGGATATTTTTATAAAGAAATATTCTTTTTAAAAATTATGTAATGCATTTTATTTATACTGCATCAAACAAAACACTGCATAAGTAATAATTTCAGCATAAGCAGTTATTCACTTACTATGTTCATCATTCTAGTTTCTTTCGTTCCATTGTTATTATCTAGCAATTTAATATTAAGAAAACTATCATTTGATCATCTTAATCTGTGTATCATTGAACCATTTTGACAAAATTCACTTGTACACAATTTAAGGGTAAAGGTGAAGTGCAGACTACGCTGTCCAGTTATACAGAATGAGAGATACTTGCAATGAATTTATATTTTCTCAGTTTAACTATAAAATTAGGGACTGGAATTAAACAAAATAGAAAGAAAAAGGATTAATTCAAGTTGCAAAGCAAAAATTTTAAGGTGCAGCGATGTTATGCATTTGAAATAACAAAGTAATTATAATTAATAGTAGAGAGAAATAGTAACAATATATATATATATAGGTGCGCGCTCATTCATGAATTTAAAGAGTTATATCTTCTTTCTTATACATCGCTTCGTTTTGGAATTGGTGTCAAGCTCTCTTTGTAAATTGCAATTCTCAAACTTCTGGGAAAACCCTGTAAATAGTTATATTCCTTCACTTCTTCAGCATGAAGATCACATGAAATCAAAACTCCACATTGACTTTGAAGAAACAACACATGATCCCTCCAAATTACTAATGGGGATTCAATGGGATGAGCTGTAACTGAATATTTCTTAACCCATGTTTTATTTATACCGTACTCTTTCATTAACCAAACGTCTGTTGATTCTTTTCCTGGTTGAGGATCATTTCCAGGATCAGGATAACAAACCAATGTTAGAGACTCATTTAAGAGTACAAGGCCGTAACACTTCCCATCGAAGTAATCACAACAATCAGGCATCAGTATACTGCGGAAAATCTCACTACTCACGTCAAAACAAAGAACTACAAATATTGCATCGTCACTTGCAATCCAATGAATGGCTCCCTTATAAAACACCTCGGAACAAGCATACCAATGCATCTTTGGCATCTGTTGATTAATATTATCTAGATCTCTCCAAGAATCAGTAATCAAATCATAAACGTCGACTTTCCACTTTCTAAAATGAAAATCATAGAAAGGAGGATCACCAATAATTTCTGAAACACTAATAACCTTATAATTATTCACAATCCAGTCAAAACCAAACCCGACCCCCGAATTGTCCTGATAGAAACCGAATGGACAAATGTAATTGTTTGGTTCAAGTAGCCTATAATTTCTAGTTGTTGGGTTAAATAGAACAATGAATTCCGAATCGGTTAGAACAATCAAACCATTGCAAGGACCTAATAGTCTATGGAACATACAAGCAAAAGTTGTGGTGAGATATGGTACATATAGATCTGGAAAAATAGGTTCATCATCAATTTGTTCATCAACATCAGAGAGAAAAGACATGGTACTTTGATATTTGTTGGGCTCTTCTTTGAAGGATCGCTTGAATAGAATGAGTTCATCTTTGGTAGTAGTGGTTCGATTGAGATGAAAATGAATAAAAGTTGATGATTTTATGAGAGCACACCATGCTTTTGAGACACATTTGAGTCGTAAAAGAGATTTCACTTGAATCCTTGTAAGTATATACAACATCACATCATCAGGATACATTGTCATAATTCCATCCGCCTCTTGGTTCTCTCTTCAGCATCTCATTTTATGGAAATTCCTTTAAATTGGATCCAAAAGCTTATTCCTATTGCATTCAGTACCCTAACTGATTACCCGTCACACTAGCTTTTTTGTGGTTTTGAGAGTTGTTCACATAGAGGGTTGTAATCAGAGGTGTATCTAAGGGGGTCACCGGGTTAACGTGAACCCATGGTCCCCTCTTGAGATCATATATAGTAGTGTTATATTTTTAAAAAAATAATTAAAATATAGATGTGTGAACCCACACTTGAAATATCACATAATGCGATTATGACTGAGCGCACCTCTCTCCGCGAGGTTAGAAATTTAAATTTTATATTTATCTTGTTTTATTTTTCTTTCTAAAATTAGATAACACTTCTTTAAGAAGTAATTGGTGTTATAATTTTAAAATTTGACGGTTTTCAATAGTAAAAATCTAAATGTCAAACCGATCAAATTTATATCATAGATCAACTTTTTTATAACAGTGCACCGATCATCTCAAAATCCTGGATACGCCTCTGATTGTAATTTTATATGTATCGAAACGAGAGTATTATTTTATGTGTAATATAACCAACATTAGGGTGTATTTGATACAGATTAATTTCAAATTTTCATTTGGTTGTTCGTGGTATATATTTTCTTTTAGAATATATTTTTTTTAAATGATGAAAGTAGGGAAAACAATCTTGATAAAAATAACTCCAACCGAACACCAAATCTTACGCCAAATTTTATTTTTGGTAAAAAATTTAGTGTTTTAATTTTTCAACCCAACATCAATTCTTACACAATTTTAGTGTGTGAGTAGTGTTACAATTTGGTGTAACACTTTTCATTAACATCTCTTTTCGTAATTTCTTGTTACATGGCACGTGACCCTATCAATGAATACCATTTCTTTAAATGATATGTATTTAATATTATAATATGTGGAGTGAGTTAATATCTTAAAAGGTCACTAAACTATGAGAAATTATCTTGTAAAGTTACTAAACTTTATTTTGTATCACTAAAATCACTCAACTTTACACTTTTATCTTCTAAAATCATTAAACCATATTAGTCACGAAAATAAATCTGACTTGGAAAAATAAATTATTTTTTATGCCATATCATGGTGGACCCCACAAATAAATAAAATTATAAAATTAATTTATCAATATACATACCCACCCATAAGTTGTCTTCTTCTAAACCAGTAAAACGCTATTTCTGCCCAAATCTCCCGCTTCCTTCTTCTACTTCTTTCTCTATTTCTCCCAAAACTCTCATCCACAAAGAGGCACTGTAAAGTCTATTTCAAGGTTATTGATGCTGAAATTTTTCATAAACAATGGATTCCTTCATTTCTTCGAGAAATAATGTGATGAAATTTGTAATAGAATGGTCCCCCCGCACCCACAAGCCTCTAATGCCGAAGAAAGGGACCACTATGCTCTTGGTAAACGAATCCAACTTCAAAACGAGGTAAAAAATATAAATTTTTAACTATATTGTCCTTTTATTGTAGAATCTCGAAATGGATTTAGGGCTTTTTGTATTCTAATTTTTTTCCCCTGTATTTAGAGGAGGTTAGTTCATTGTTGATTTTGTGTACGAGGATGCTATTATCTAATGTCTTTGTAACCTTAGTCTCCATTGTAGTGCAAAATTCAGGCATTAGCCTATATGGGGTTTTCTTTCATTCAGGCTATAAATTATTCTTATGGATTAATATTTATTTGTTTGTAAGAGTGACTTGTTTATTTTTTATGATTATACTATTATTAGTATAAAGGAAATATTTAATGCTAAGTATTCTTTCTATCTTTTTTATTTCAGAGTTCTGGTTCATGTTTTCTTGAAACTTCAAAGTCTTTAGAACTATATTTTTCAAACTATTTGGAAGTTGTTAGCGATATCGGCACTGAAGATACAATAGTTGATAATAGGAAGGATAATGGTGTGGACAAAAACGTTTTAATTGAGGGAAATTCAACTAAAGTTGTTTTACAAGGTATTAGAGGTGATGCAACTAATGAAGTGGATGAGGAGTTTAGTGATCCAGACTATAATTTGTCCGATGAAGATGACGATTTTTGGGATGTTATTGATGATCAACTAGTTCTTATTGATAATCAACAGGTTCTTGTTGACGATCAACAAGTGCTTATTGACGATCAACAAGTTCTTATTGTTGATCAACAAGTCAAAAAGTTTAGAGGAAGACCCAAAAATGCAAGTGTCAATGTGACAGTTAGCTCTGAAATTTTAGTACCTCTACCAAATACTGATGTTGAATCTGATTATGCATATTCAGATGAATTGCCTGATAATGATGTTCAATCTGATAAAGGAGAAAACAATGGTCAGAAAAATAATATCTATGAAGAATATGATGAAGGTAAAAACAAGAATTTGCCTAGACCTGCATTAGGGATGAAGTTTAAGAATTTTAAGCAATTCAAAGAAGCTTGCAGGGAATTGGGTATTAGAAAAAGAAGGCAGTTACGTTTTAAGCCCAATGATCAACATAGGGTGGTTTGTATTTGTAAGGTTGATGGCTGCCCCTTTAGAATTTATGCTAGTAAAGTGAATAAGCGCGATCCAACTGTTCAGATCAAGTCACTTTATCTAAAACATAAAGGTGCTAAGGTGTTTGATAATTTCCACTTATCTCCTAGGTACATTGCTAGAAAGTATTTGAATATTTTTAAAGCTGATCCAGGTTGGAACATAAGTGGTATTGTTGAAATAGTAAGGAAGGACTTTGATTATACTATAGAAAATTTGAAGGCTTGGAGGGCTAAAAATCAAGCATTAAAATGGATTTATGGTGATGAGGGTCTTCAGTATGGCAAGTTACTATCGTATAGAGCTGAATTGTTGGGATCTAATCTTGGATCTAACGTTGTAATTTGGAGAGATGGGGGAAAATTCTTGGGATTTTATGTGTGTCTGGGAGCACTTAAGGAAACTTTTAAATCGAGTTGTAGGCCATTAATTAACATAGATGGCTGTTGGCTAAAAGGCACATACGGAGGAAATTTATTATCTGTCGTGGCAATAGATCCAAATAATTGTATATTTCCAGTTGCTTATGCTGTGATAGCTGAAACAGAGAGTAAATAAACACGGAGTTGGTTTATTGACAATCTTGGATATGACTTAGACATCAAAAATAGTCACCACATTGCCTTTATGTCTGACAGGCAAAAAGTGAGTAAAAATCTTTTATATCTTTTGTTCTTTTTTTTGTTTAACATACATATGTTACTACTTTGTTTCTTATGTAGGGTCTGATTGGAGCTATAAAAGATTTGTTTCCGGAAGATGAACATAGAAATTGTGTTAGACATATGTATCATAACTTCAAGCAAAAACATAAAGGCAAAACTTTGAAGGATTTGGTATGGAATGTTGCTAGGGCAAGCAATAAGGTGATCTTCCAGAAATGCATGATAGCACTTGATCAAGAGGACAAAAAGGCAAGAAAGTGGTTCAATAACCCAGAAAGGCCATTTCAAAGTTGGACTAGAGCATTGTTTAGAACAAATACAAAATGTGATATGTTACTCAACTACTTGTGTGAAAGCTTTAACAGGTAATTAATTAAATACTTTCATCCACTTATTTTTTGGTCATCACGTTGTTATTTATGCCTTTAGGTAATTGCATAAGTTACATTGCCAGGCTGAGGTGGTCTTCGAAAATATCGATTGATAAGTTTCTTGTTAGGATGGTGTTGTTTTCTGTTATTTGTGATTATGTTGATCACCTTTATCGACTGATGTATGTTAAGTTGGAGTAAGGTCTATGCACACTTTATCCCTTAGACCTTACTTGTGAGATTACACTAAGTATCTAGTTGTTGTAGTTATTAGTTTACAATATGTATTACTAATGTAGCACTTATTTTAGGTATATACTTGATGCTAGAGATAAAGCTATCATTACAATGCTAGAAATGATAAAAAAACAAGTTGATGAAAAGAATGTACAAGAAAAGAGAGTGGGTTGCAAAGTCTAATAGTTCAATTTGCCCAAAATTTGTGAAAAAATTGAACAAGATTAGCAAGGAAGCAATTTGGTTTAAAACTGATTATTCAGGGGGACCAAAAGTCTTGGTAGATGGTCCTGGTGGAGTTAATATTGTTGACATGAAGGCAAAGAGTTGTACATGTAGAAGATGGGAACTTACTGGACTACCATGTCCTCATGCATATGCATGTATTATTGGAAATAGTGAAAGAGTGGAGGATTATGTGGATACATTCTACACAATTGAAACTTTCAAGAATGTATATTCACATTAAATAAATCCAACAAATCCAGAAGATCACTGGCCTGAGGTTGTGGATTGTAGAGAAGTAATACCACCTAAAATTGTGAAGAAAAGACAAGGAAGAAAGCCTAAATCAAGGAAAAAAAGAGCCTGAAGAATTAGAGAAGAAAAAGAAGGTTGAAGCTATTGGAAAAGCTGAAAAAAGAGCTGAGCAGAAGTCTGAAAAAAGGCAACCTCAAAAGTTATCCAAAAAAGGTTCTACACAAGTTATGAGTTCGATTTGCAAAAAGTATGGACATAATGCAAGAGGACATTATAAATTTGTCAAAGCCGGAGAATCATCTTCAATCCATTATTTGGAGGCTATAAGTCCAGCTGAAGAAGCTTCAAATGACGGGGATTATTGAAATATGTATAGCCTGAAGATGTGGAATAATAATCACCAAGGATTGAATTTGGCATTTCAGTCAACCATAACTCAAGTAATGATTGTTTTAAAGTTAATACAATTTGAATGCTTTCTCTACCATTATCTTTAGTTCTTATTTTTTTTTTGTTCACAAGGCACCAATTTCAAAACAGGTAATAGTTGTTCAAACTGATGTAGTGGCTGCTCAAGGTGTTGATGAAGTTGCAATTAAAGATATCAAAACTACTAGACTACTATCTCATACTTCTAAGAGATGCAGACTTTTTAAGAGAAAAGTCATGAAGGAGTACATGGTTGAAGTTCAGAAGAAGAAGACGAAGAAGATTGGAAATCATAGCAAAGTATAGAAATTATCTTTGTAATTTTTTATGGTTATGTGAGACACCTATTACAACACTATATATTGTTGTCGTTCTTTTTTTTTTTTGCTAACAATGGTGCTCATAATAGCCTAGTATGTAATATATTTTTAGAAATGCTCTAATGTTACTTGTGTTTTGCTTATTTATATTGGAATTGATGTACAAGTATGATTATGTCACATGGTGGACACGGGAGGCAATATAGTATGTGCCATTGAATTTAACATTTATTTCCAACGTTGATTAGAATTTTTTAAAATGTTGTTGATAAAAAAGAAATTTTGATTGAAATAGTCAAAAAAAAAAAAGAGTTATGGATTTTATTGCAAAAACAGAATTTAAGAGAGGAACACATAAAAATGAATAAATTTTATAATTTTGTTTATTTGTGGGGTCCATGGTTACATGACATTAAAATAAATTTAATTTTATAATTTTATTATTTGTGGGGTCCACGATGACATGGCATAAAAAATAATTTATTTTGCCATGTCAGATTTATTTTTGTGACAAATATAATTTAATCATTTTAGAAGATAAAAGTGTAAAGTTGAGTGATTTTAGTGATACAAAATAAAGTTTAGTGACTTTACAAGATAATTTCTCGTAGTTCAATGACTTTTTAAGATATTAACTCTAATATGTATAATGAACAGTTAAAATGTAAATGGTCAAGTACAAACTCAAAACGATGAATCATCATTACATATCAAATGACTTGATTGCTGAGCAAAATATTGTTAAATATTGATCTGCATAATTGAACCATTAAATTTAATTATTGAATAGAAAGACAATATACTATGAATGGGTATTGTTTTGCACTTTGAAATATTCATTATGGTAAAATATATATTTACTATACATTGAAAGCCTAGAATAGTCTAAAGATATTGCTATAATATCCCATTCATGTTCTACTTTTAAATATTTTGTTAATAGAATAAGCAGTAATTATAATAGAAATCCAAAATAAATTGAGATAAATTTGAAATTCAATCCATAAATTATATATAGTTTTGAATTTGATTAAATTTAATTTTAATACCATATATTTAAAATAAATGAGTTCTGAATGGATATTCAAAATATATATTTCGAAACTCAAAATGCATCCATTCAAAAATATAGATTTTGAAACTCAAAATACATTATGTTTACATAATTTTTTATAAATGAGATAACATCCAAATTTTAAACAAATGCATAATAAGGTTTTAGAAGAATTGAGAATTTATTTGTGTGACGCCTCAATTCTCATTAAGAAGGACAGACACCCGATGTCCTTAAGGCCCGAGAGAACCAACATATAACTTGTGTTTACTATGCATATAACTATGAAAATTTAAAGTTATTGCAAGTTCATATAGGATGCAGTGATAAAAGACCAACATAGGTAGGACCAAAACTTCTGTACAAGACTTGGCTATTAAGGCCACAATTGTTACAGGACAAGACGAAATTGAACTATATTCATTAGTCTACAAAATTCGAAAAGATAGAAAACTTTAGTTTAGGACGGGATAAGGCCCTTCCTTACCCTTAACTATTATACAGATACAAAATAAGTGTCAAAGACTTGATAAGCTTCGAATCAACCTGAAGCTTCACCAATAGTAGTTGAGTATATTGTGCTCCTACTAAAGAGGTCTACTAGAAGGAGTACCTGTGCCTGTAGCATGAAATGAAGTGTCCCACGCGAGGGATGTAAGTACAAAAAGGTATTGAATATGTAAAGGTGATATAATATATAAAATAAGGGCTCAAATGAAATAAAATATCAATATATAAATGCATGGGTTAGAATACAAGACCACATTTGTTTACTCTTTGTGGATCATGTATATTACATTCTTTTATTTATTTTTCTGTCTTTTATAATCTTTGTAAGACATGTGATACAAATGACTAGCTGAGCAGTGATAGAAGTGGATCGCTCATGCTAGGCATTTTAACTCCTGAAATTATGTCCTCATAATTGAACATTAGGGATGAAATAAAATATCAATATATAAATGCATGGGTTAGAATACAAGACCACATTTGTTTACTCTTTGTGGATCATGTATATTACATTCTTTTATTTATTTTTCTGTCTTTTATAATCTTTGTAAGACATGTGATACAAATGACTAGCTGAGCAGTGATAGAAGTGGATCGCTCATGCTAGGCATTTTAACTCTTGAAATTATGTCCTCATAATTGAACATTAGGGATCGACCCATGCTAGACTTCCGCCCCTGAGCTTCTACCCTTCTATACAAATTGAGGTCGATTCATGCTACGTTTTTCCCTTGGGCTACCACCCATAAATATACAGATTGCTTCACTTAGTTTTAAATCTTTGAGATTGTTGTTTTTGTGGCCATCATTATTGAGCTTCGGAACCACAAATAGTAGAAGACATGAGAATAATAACATTAAGGCTATAACAATCACATACGAAGCTATGTAACATCAATGTATTATTTATGAGCTTAAATGACACAATTGACTTCACTTGACTTAGAGGCATATTTCACCAAGCTTGATGTTGCGAATACCATTTTTATACCAGCACATAAGAGGATAATTACACAAATGTATTGTAATGAACATATAAGGAAGTAATTCGACACACTAAGGAGAGGGAAAAATATTGTTAGTTATATTGGAAATCATATAGTACAGCTATATTATTTTACCAGGAAAAGAGCTTAGGTAACTCACTTTGTTGATATTAACCATAAATATCATATTTCATACCAAGGAACATGAAATTGAATAGCCTTTCATACCTTGTTATACAATTCAAAAAGTATGACTTAAACTCTTTCTCTTTAGATTATTAATCTACAATGAAATAAGTTGTAAAACTAGTATTAGTAGCTAATAAACCAATTAGAGCTACTTGATCTCACCAAAATAGTTACCAATAAGTAATTTATCTAGTAACGATTTTCTTCCCTTCCTTTGTCCTTTATTAACGTCTATATACTATACAAGCTTCTTATAAGTTCCTCCCAGGAACTCAAAGGGTTACACAAGATATAGACATTAATCTACAAATATATGGTAGGTAGTAAGTCCGTGTAACACCTAATTTAGTGATGTATCACCACGTCCTGCAATGTATAAGTTCTTTAATGTATCCACAACTTCTCCTCACATCTAGTAAAATCTCCTATTATAATATACATAAAACAATCCCTAAACATCATTATGTAGCAGAATCAATATAAACTAATTGTTTCTGATCACTACCTCTTGGGGAGCTAAAATTATATTTAAAATTCTCAAATGAGCTCATAATTGAATTCAAAGGGGACCCCCCCTCCATTGGTGTCCTAACATACACTAACCATCAGAACATCATCCAAAATATTACATCATGTTAACGGAACAATTCTAAACTCACTAACACATACCAAATGTCCTAATAAACTCAAGAACATGAGAGGGACGAAAGTTACAGCAGCTTATCTCACTGGAAAGAATTACCACTTGCTCACACTTTGATTCTTCAAGGTAAATGTTTTCCTCTACAACTTTTCTTATTTGGTGGAGACTTTTATTCTCTTAACTTATACCCTACAATAACTTGATTTTCTATTATTTGGGAACTCTAATGGTATTTAATGTCTCCTATATGATGCTAAGAGAGAAAAGAGAGGAAAGTCTAGAAATAAAAAAAATTCAAAGCTAAAATGGTCGAAAAGAGACGATATTAATTCCTTTTAAAGGGACCTTTTTTAGCCAACCTTTTCACTCATTTTGGCCATTATTTATCAAGTAGGTGATACACCTACTTGGACTTTTCACTTGGGCCTTTGTGGACTTAAGATTATTGGGCCTTAGTTGTCTATTTTATATTATATCCTTCTTCTCAAGCTGGACCATAATTAATGCAAGTTTGGGGAAGATGAAATCCTTCTTTCTTCAAGTCTCCAAAAAACCCTCTCCAAACTTGAGAGAAAATCTCCCAAAAAGTACTATTCTATTCTGGAAATTAAAATAAATGTTCGACTCCTAAAAATTAATAGCAAGTTTAGTATTTAAAGACTTCATAAAATAGTGCTGGTGGATCTTTTGGCGAGGTTAGTTGGAATCCCCGATTAACTCGGCGATTTTCCCCTTGGTGTAGTTCGTCGCCGTCTTGCACTTGTCTTCAGGATCGTCGTGCTCTGTGTCATTGTCGACATAGTACTGCTTCACGGAATTATTCGGTGAAACGCCGACTTCTCCTTTCATTGGCTTTTTGATTCTGCTCCTTCAAGGCTTCGCGTACTGGAACAAAGGGTAGAGTGCATCCTTCGACGAATTGCCAAGTGTGCTTGGCGATGCGCATGCTTCAGCTTCTTCGCTCTTTTTAGCCTTTTTGTTTCTTTTTGTGCCTAAGTGTCCATGCTTCCACTAAAACTTCAAATACCTGAAACTTACAAGTTTTCATCAGATATTGAGACAAAACAAGCATTTGAGGACACTATTCCTATCAAAATAAAGCCCTAAATTAGTCCAATTTGTGGACTCATCAGCGCTCATGCAAAATGGTAAAGTAATTGCCTACGCTCCGAGGCAACTGAAAGTTCTTGAAAAGAACTATCTGACCCATGATCTTGAACTAGCGGCGGTGGTGTTTTCTTTGAAAATATGGAGACACTATCTATATAGGGTACATGTGGATGTTTTCACCGATCCTACGAGTCTCCAATACGTGTTTAGCCAAAAAGACTGGAACCTTCGGCAAAAGTGATGGTTAGAATTGTTGAAGGACTATGAAATGAGTGTCCTTTACCACCCCAGAAAAGCTAAGGTGGTAGCGTATGCTCTTAGTAGATTGTCCATGGGTAGTGTGACTCATATAGAGGATCGAATGAAGGAATTGGTTCGTGATGTGCATAGATTGGCCTGTCTAGGTATCCATCTAATGGATTCCATAAAGGGTGGTTTCAGGGTCCATAATTGTTCCAAATTGTCCTTTGTAAGGGATGTTAAGAAAAAACAAGACCTTGATCCCATATTAATTAAGGTGAAATAGTCGGTACTTCAAAAGTCCATTGTGGCTTTCTCCCAAGGGGGAGATAGGGTGCTTAGGTACCAAGGTCGTTTATGTGTTCCGAATGTTGATGGCTTGAGAGAAAAAGTTTTAGAAAAGGTTCATGGTTCTAGGTATTCTATTCATTCGGGAGCCACCAAAATGTACCATGATCTACATGTACTCTATTAGTGGAATGTCATGAAAAAGAATATTGTAGGTTTTGTAGGCAAGTGTCCGAATTTCCAACAAGTTAAGGTTGAGAATCTAAGACCGGGAGGTTTCTCCCAAGATATAGATATTCCCACTTGGGAGTGGGAAGATGTGAATATGGACTTTGTTGTAGGTTTTCCTCGTACCCGAAGGCAACATGATTCTATTTGGGTCATTGTAGATATGATGACTATATAAGCCCATTTCATTCCTGTCAAGGTTTACTTTTTGGCAAAAGACTATTCTAAATTGTATATCAAGGAGATAGTGAAGTTGCATGGGGTCACCTTATCTATCATTTTGGATCGGGGCACTCAATTTTCTTCACACTTTTGGAAGGCATTCCAAAAAGGGGTTGGTACTAAAGTTAGCTTAGCACGACTTTTCATCCCCAAACCGATGGGAAAGGGAAAATACCATACAAACCTTGGAGGATATGTTGAGAGCATGTGTTATAGACTTCAAGGGTAATTGGGATGACCATTTACCGTTGATAGAGTTTTCCTACAACAACAGTTACCACTCAAGTATTTCCATGACTGCTTTTGAAACCTTGTATGGTAGGAGATGTAAGTCTCTAGTGGGTTGGTTTGAAGTGGGTGAAATTGCTCTAATAGGTCCTGAATTAGTTTATGAGGCTATTGAGAAAGTCCGACTCATTAGAGAGAGGCTGAAAATGGCCAAAGTCAAAAAAATTCCTATGCCGATGTTAGAAGGAGGGATCTAACCTTTGAAGTTGATGATTGGGTCTGTTTGAAAATCTCACCTATGAAAGGTGTAATGAGGTTTGGCAAGAAAGGGAAACTTAGTCCACGATATGTTGGCCCATATCAAATTTTGAAGCGTATTGGGAAACTTTCCTATGAGTTAGACTTGCCAAATGAGTTGGCCCTGGTTCACCCAGTATTGCATGTTTCTATGCTTAAAAGAGTGTATTGGTGACCCGGTATCCATTATTCCTCTAGAAGGGTAAGGAGTTGATGAAAGCCTTTCTTATGAAGAGGTTCCAATAGAGTTCCTTGACTGGCGAGTTAAGAGATTGAGAAATAAGGAAATAGCCTCTGTTAAAGTTTTATGGATGAATCATTTAGTTGAGGGTTCTACTTGAGAGGCCGAGACCTATATGAAATCCCGCTATCCTCATTTCTTTCTTTCTACTCCTATTCAATCTTGAGGTAAATAGTTCCTCTTGAATACCTAGTTTTGGGAGTCATGTGTGATATATGTGTTTTCCATGATTTCCTTATGATATGCTTGTTCTTGATGAAATCATGTTTAGTAAGAAAATGAGTTATTGTCATGTATTATGTTCCTCATGTTCTTGTGCATTTAGTATGAGTTGCCTATTTGACCTCATGAGATGAATTGATGAACACGCCTTATTGTGTTTCATGATATGACATATTGGCTCCATAATGTTGTGTTGAGCATGCTTTTGTTGGAGAAGGTAGTTCCTCCTATGAACATGAGAAATGTTGAATTTAAGACATTTTGTGTTGGTAGATGTACTTCCTACTTCTTTATGATTGCATTGATTATGAATGATTCCTCCTTTGAATTGTGCATTATCTTGAGGTTGCATGCGTGATGGGCTGCTAGTCTTGAGTCTTTAATTCCATAAGGTGTCTAGATCATCATTAGAGGACGAATCTTCCCAAAGGGGAGATAGTGAAACACTCCCAAAAATAGTACGTTAAACTAGAGCCTAAACTTGAGGGTTAACGTCAAGGAAAATGGGTGAGGACCAAGGCAAGGGACCAATGTTTCCCACCTTGAGAAGTCACTGCCCACCAAGACAACGAAGGTCTTAACGACCTGTACTGGACACCATGAGTCTTGGTGCCACTCGTGGAGGTGGAGGTTGTAGCCCCCTCAAGGTGTCTCAAAAAATAGACCTTTCACACGAGCCTCTTGACGGCTTGTGAAGCCTTTAACGGCTCGTGGGAGTGGTCTTGATCATGACTTAGGGAAAAAGGATTTGAAGGAAATGTGGCTTAGCCACTGCCTCAAGGCCACAAAATGGACCATAGCTCACTATCTTTACCATGGCTCGTGCAGCCGTTCGTGAAGATGCCTTGGGGAAGAGAGATTGTGGCACAAAGTAGCCCATCCACATGCCCAAGGTCCGCGAGATGGACCACGACCAATTTTCTTGACCATGGTTAGTGGAGACCCTCATGGTAGTGCCTTAGGCTTGTAAACTTAAGGAATCATGTGCCTAGCTACTGCCTCAAGACCACGGATGGGAGCATGGCTCGTGGAGACTATCGTTGTCCCTGGCAGCTCACTTAAAGTGAAGGGCATTTTAGGGACTTCACGTCTAAGTCAAATTGAAGTAGGGTCGTTTAGGGTTATTTTAGGGGTACTATATAAGTTGATTTTAAGTCAAATTTACCCAAGTCAAGTCATTATTTCACAAGACCCAAATCTATTCTCAAAATACTCTCCTTTCTAATATTTCTCTCACTAAGAACCTCTATTGAAGAAGAAGAAGAAGAAGTTGAAGTCTAGGGTTCAAGAATCCATCCTTCTTACCCAAATCTATGAAGAATCATCGTAAGCTAATGTATATTTTCATCTATTGGAAGTCTCCACCCATAGAGTCCCTTCAAAAATATGATTTCAAGTTTACAAGTTTCCCCAAAAGATAGGGTTTCACTCCAAGCTATGGGTTCATTTCAAAAACGTCTTCAATTGTTTATTTATAAAGAATTATGATTGATTTGATGAATTGGTGTTGATTTGTGATAGAATTCCCCCAAGAACCAATGGATTACCCCCATATTATTATGTTGTGGTCTAGTGATGTGGGTTGATTGATTATTATAGCATGTGTATAGATTATACTTAGATTGATTAAAGTAAATGAATCATGTTATTATCCATATCTAATGTTGAAATTCTATATGTTTGGGATGATTGTGATTCATGGTCCTTAAAGGGCAAATTATGAGAAGTTTACATGATTGTGAGAATTGTGCATTACTACAAGGTTTACTATGAGGAATGAAGATCCTATGACTATGGTGTAATTGTGGTATGGATAAAAAGATCATTCTCACCTATACCTTGAAACATGATTATGCATGAAATATCTATGACTATTGTTATCTTGTTGTACGGATTGAAAGTCTATTCTCATGAACACACCTTGCACATGATGTGAAAGGTTTACTCACAAATTAATCATTCTAAGGTAGAAAAGCTGAGTCTCACCTATTGAATCTATCAGCTATCATGATACCATGTTGGTTTGGGTGCTAGGTGATGAGTTGGACTTATTTAGGGCTTTATTTAAATATATTTTGTGTCCTCAATTGCATATTTTGTACCAATAACTGATGTAAATACTTGAATTTCATGTATTTGGATTGGGGAATAAAGCATGGACACAATTGAGCAAAAAGAAACAAGGCAACTGAAAGAACGAAGAAAAGAAGGCATGATGATCACCTAACCCATTGGGCGA
Organism: Solanum commersonii; assembly: GCA_029007595.1. Lineage (NCBI taxonomy): Eukaryota > Viridiplantae > Streptophyta > Magnoliopsida > Solanales > Solanaceae > Solanum > Solanum commersonii. The sequence continues at coordinate 117,252 of JAJTWQ010000325.1, forward strand.
GTCGCTGAATGGCCATGGTCTCGCACAAAGTTCAGTGAGCCAAGCCCTGCAGGAGAAAGTCAATTTGGCTATAGGAAGGAGCAGTCGGCGAGTCACTGAATGGTTCCGTGATGCAGTGCTAGATCACCCAAAGTTACAAAACTCAAAGATGCTGAAGGCAAAAGCAAAAAGGCGATGAAATTGACCAAAGGGTGGATCACCGAGTGGATCGGCGATCCCGACTTATTGTGCCGAATGGTCGTTCGCAGCAAATTTTTGGCAAATATAAATATTTGTTTGAATTATCATTCTAAGAATAAATCTATGATTCTAGTAATGAATTTATCATTCTATCATTTTATTATTCAATTTTCAAGTTGAGATCTTAGAACTCAGAATAGAGAGATAATATTTTCTTTAGCTTTCAAGATTGAAAGATTTTCATTTCTGAGAAATTTGAAGTGGGTGTTGAAGATTCTTCATCTTAGACTTATATCAAGACAATATTAATCTTACCTAGTTGATGGAAACACAACTCGGTAAGTTTTTCTGCCTTTTTATAATGTCTAGTTAAAACCCAAATTCTTGGGGTGTGATTATGTGATTATGGGTTTATTTAACTGTTGGGTATTGTTAATTGACAGTTTAATTGCCGTTTAAAGGTGATTTCGTTTAGTAATTGTGGTTTAAATTAATGGGTTTTATTTGCAAATAAAATTCTAACTTCGTATTTTTGGCCTGCTCGAGAGAGAGGCTTTAAGACCAAAATTACTGAATCGATAGTTTGAGGGTATTAGGTTGTTATGGGTGCAGCTCGAGACAATGAATCCTAAACCCTCTTCCACACATTCTGCTCGAGAGAGTTAATGGACTAAAGTGTAGGTTGTACTTAATTGTTGCTTATTGGTGTTCAAAAGAAACCCATTTGATTTGGGGTAAATTGCTCGAGAGAAAGTTTATCCCCACTAAAGTCTCCCTTATTCACCGATTTATAGCTATTTACTAGCAATTGCAATTACCTAATTGCCAAAATTAGTCCATAATGCAATCACATCCCAAGAACCCGTCTCTATATTCATATTTTCGTGTTATTTCTTGTCTTAATTGATAATCAAAATCAAACCCCTCTTGTTAATTGACACTTGTGTCACCCCAAATTTGAATCATATTTTTATTCGTAACTTTTCATTCCTATGATTGACTTGAGCATGTTCTTACTTGCATATTGATTCTCAATTACAAACCACTACCTGTGGGATTCAACTCTAACTCACTTAGTTGGGTTATATTACTAACTAACAGTCATTGGCACTTAGTATTGGATGAAGTGTCTTGATACGTGAAATAAAAATAGCGCCGCTGCCGGGGAGTAAGGGGGTTTTGATTTCAATTATCAACTAAAACAGAAAATAACACGAAAATACGAATATAGAGACGGGTTCTTAAGATGTGATTGGTTTATGGACTAATTTAGACAATTGGGTAATTGCAATTGGTAGTAAATATTTGTAAATCAGTGAATAAACTAGACTTTAGTGGGGATAAACTTTATGTGGAACAGTTTACCCCGAATCAAATTAGTTTCTCTCGAACACCAATAAACAGCATTTAAGTACAGCCTTCGCTTTAGTCCATTCACTCTCTCGAGTCGAATGTGTGGAAGAGGGTATAGGATTCACTCTCTCGAGCTGAACTCATAGAAACCCAATACCCACAGACCATTAATTCAGTAATTTTGGTTTTAAAACCTCTGTCTCGAGTAGGTCAAAAACATTAAGTGAGGATCGCATTAGCAACTACAACCCATCAATTTCAACCACAATTATTGAACGAAATCACCGTCAAACTACAAGTAAGAAAATATCTCGTTGTGACTAGCCAAGTATTGATTGGAAAATAAGGGCAAATATAGGGGTGAAATCATGCATTGTGCTCGTCTTTGTGAGTCTGTGTGTTTATCGTGATTCTAGAGCTATAAATTGTGGAACCATTGTGTGTGAATATGGAATCATTCTTGGTGTGAGGGCATTTGAACACTTTTGTTGAGATTGAACTTGCATTTGAAACATGTATTGTGATCTTGAGATTCTTTGATAATGGTGAGTCACATCTTTGAGTCTTTGAGTGCACAATTGATCCTTGCATGAGTAAGTTGAGTCTTTTTGTGTGCATTCATGATTGAGTCTTGTGTAGCACTATTTGAGGCATCCCTTTTAAACTTCTGAACTTGAGTTTTACTTGAGGACAAGCAAAAGTTTAAGTTGGGGGTGTTGATGAGTTCACGATTTGGACTCATTTAGGGCTTTATTTTAATAGATTTAGTTTCCTCAAATGCATATTTTGTACCAATAACTGATGTAAATCCTTGAATTTGAGGTATTTGGATTGAGGAACAAAACATGGACACTATTGAGCAAAAAGAAATAAGGCAATTGAAAAAACAAACAAAAGAAGGCCTGATGATCGCCTAACCCATTGAGCGAGTCGCTGAATGGCCATGGTCTCGCCCAAAGTTCCAGAGTGCCAAGCCCTGAAGGAGAAAGTCAATTCAGTGATAGGAATGAGCAGTTCGCGAGTTGTTGAACGGTTTTGCGATGCAGTGCTAGATCGTTCAAAGTTACAGAACTCATAGATGCTAAAGGCCGAAGCAAAAAGGAGATGAAATTGACCAAATGGTAGATCGCCGAGTGGATCGGCGATCCCAACTTATTGCGTTGAATGGTCCTTCACAACATATTTTTGGCGACTATAAATACTTGTTTGAATTATCAATCTAGTAATCAATCTATCATTCTAAGATTTTTATTATTCAGTTTTTAAGTTAAGAGCTTAGAACTAAGAATAGAGAGACAATATTTTCTTTAGCTTTGAAGATTTCCATTTTTGAGAAATTGGAAGTGGGTGGTGAAGATTCTTCATCCTAGACTTATATCAAGACATTATTAATCTTACCCAGTTGATGGAAACGTAACTCGGTAACTTTTTTTTCCTTTTTATGATGTCTAGCTAAAACCCCAATTCTTGGGGTGTGATTATGTGATTATTCATTGATTTAATTGTTGGGTATTGTTAATTGATAGTTTAATTGTTGTTTAAAGGTGATTTCGTTCAGTAATTGTGGTTGAAATTAATGGGTTTTAGTTGCAAATATGATCCTAACTTCGTATTTTTGGCCTTCTAGAGAGAGAGGTTAAGACAAAAATTACTGAATTGATGGTTTGTGGGTTTCGGTTTGCTATGGGTTCAACTCGAGAGAGTGAATGCTAAACCCTCTTCAACACATTCAGCTCGAGAGAGTGAATGGACTAAATCGTAGGCTGTACTTAATTGCTGGTTATTAGTGTTCGAGAGAAACCAATTTGATTAGGGGTAAACTGTTCGAGAGAAATTTTATCACAACTAAAGTCTAGCTTATTCACCGATTTACAACTATTTAGTAGTAACTGCAATAACCCAATTTCCTAAATTAGTCCATAATCCAATCATATCCCAGGAACCCGTCTCTATATTCATATTTTCGTGCTATTTGTTGTTTTAGTTGATAATTGAAATCAAAGCCCCTTGTTAATTGACACTTGTGTCACCCCAAATTTGAATCATATTTTTATTTATAACTTTTTATTCCTATGATTGACTTGAGCATGTTGTTACTTGCCTATTAAGTCTCAATTACAAACCACTCTTTGTGGGATTTGACCCCAATTCACTTAGTTGGGTTATATTACTGACTACGATCGTTGGCACTTAGTATTGGATAAAGTGTCCTGATATGTGAAATCAAAATACACCCCCAACTTAAACTTTTGCTTGTCCTCAAGTAAAACTCAAGTTCAGCAGTTCAAAAGGGATGCCTCAAATAGTGCTACAAAAGACTCAATCATGAATGCACACAAAAAGACTCAACTTACTCATGCAAGGATCAATTGTGCACTCATAGACTCAAGTTGTGACTCTCCATTATCAAAGAATCTCAAGCTCACAATACTTGCTTCGAATGAAAGTTCAAGCTCAACAAAAGTAATCACATGCCCTCACACAAAGAATGATTCCATATTCACAGACAATGGTTTCACAATTTCATAGCGTCGGAATCAAGATAACACTCACACTCACAAAGATGAACATAATGCATGATTTCACCCATAGGTTTGCCCTTATTTTCCAATTGACATTTGTTTCAACTCATTCAAGATCAAAAAGGTCTTTTCAATGCTTGTAATGGGGTTGAGTGTAAAGGTATGGTAATTTAGGCTCAGTGACTACTATCCTCATGAAATGTCGTGTGAACAAAGCTTTCTTTCCTTTTCTTCATTATGCTCATTCATACTCAAAAGTTACCCTATTTATTCACTTTCCTTGTACTATGGGAAACCCCATTTTCTTTGCATTTTTCATAACTTTATTCCACAACTTTATAATTTCTTTTATTTTTCATTCATTTCTTTTTTTTTTTTTTTTAATATGGAAGGGTTCCATTTTTCTGAAAACCATGAGTTAAAGGGGACTTCCTTGCACTTCTTGATTTACCTTCTCTTTTCACCACACCCCTAACTTAGGCTTTTTGCCAAAATTGGCTATTCAAACAAACCACAAATCATGAGGATTATGGGTAATGGATCAAGGAAGGTCACGATTTCATCAAGTTTCTTCCAAGGAAAAGGTTAAGGCTCAAGGGGTGTTCAAGCAGGGTTCACACATTCACAAGGTAGGCCACAAAAGAGGTATAATGTAAAAATGTTTCACACTCTTCAAAGTTTCCTAAGACCATATTAAAAGATTGCATCACCTAGTCAACCAAACCAATAGGGCAAATGTAGGTGTCATCTCACATGGTTCACGGTAAGCTCATAACACAAGGCATTGACACCAATGTCAAACAAGACTCCACACTTTCGCTAGTTTGCAATGTTAATCAAAAGAGACTCAATTCGACACTTGGCTAGTCATAACAAGATGCAAAAAGTTCACATATTTTCTATGAAACTTCATTTGGCCTCATCTTAGATGCACAATCATTTTTGTTTCATTATGAGCACTATTTACGTCATCCGTAATGATCAAAACCAATAATCAAATTTGCAAGAGAACAACCGCATTCAACACAAACAAGAGGTGGCACACATTTTTTAGAAGGGTCTAAAAATCATTTGCAATTAAAATAAGGAGCCACAAGCTCAATCATCTACAAAATGCAGTATCAACACAGTTTATAGCTCAAGAACTCAATATATACACAAAACACAAGTCATAAAAGGTGGGCTTCCACCCCACTACAAATAAAAGCCATTTGTCCTCAAATGCAATCAAAATAATATCCAAAAGTAAAAAGAAAGTAAGACAGAGAGGGGGGTAAAGAGGGATCCTGTCTATACAGTCCCTCCATCTGCCTGGGCATCAGTGCCCGGTGCATCAATATGGACTTGGGCATGAGTGCCCATTGTCACCTCAACTGTATCATCAGCTATGCTAGGGTCAGCCAAAGGCGTGTCTACCAAAGTGGTTTGCACAACTGCATCTATCATGACTTCCTAGGTTTGTGTAAGGCCCTCATAAGCAACCTCCTCAGTAACCTCAAGTATCTCCTCATTCGTGTCAGCCTCCGACTCAGGGTTATCTATCTCCTGAACTCTAATATCATCTCTGGTGGTAGGCGGAGGTATCTCTGGCATATAAGGAATCTCTACCATCCTGAAATTCATGGACATGTCAGTGGACTTTAGCTAGTCAACATCTTTCCTCAGGGAAGCATTAGCGACATTCAAAGTTGTCACCTCCTGGGTGACCCCTTGGTCACGCTCACATATCGCTACCCTAGCCGTAATGGCATCAATGGTAGCGCTCAATTGTGTCACAACATCATCCATTGCTGTCTGAATCATGCTTGAAATTGAGGCCTTAAGTTTGGTAGCACGACGATCGGTAGAGTGGGCAAGCTGCCCCATTTGGAGTAATGCAACCTGAGTGAGCAGGTTTCGAGCCGTAGCAGCAACAGCTTCTCCAGAAGGTAATGTAGCGGCAGAAAAACTAGGGATTTCAGAAGGAACAACAATAGAAGTACCTGAAGGCCCAAGTGCCGAAGTAAGCAAAGATTCCTTTACAGGTGCAGTCTCTATATCTATGACTGGGGAAGAATCCACCACGACTGCTTTCTTCTTCTCCGCTTGATCCTTTAAATACTTTGTCTCAATCCTTTGATATCAGTAGAGGATATGGGAATCACTCCCACATCTTTCTTTACATCTCTAGGAACCCAAGCCCATCTTCATACCTCAGTGATCAACACTGGAAAGGGGAGGGAAGTTTCGCGCTGCTTGGCCCACATGAGAATCTTTGAAGCAATGATCATTCCCAAATTTAGTCGAGTCTCATAAAAAATGCAACCTAGGTAGGCTGCTTTGGCATGGCGGAGAATATGCTCATTTTGGGATGGCATGATCATGCAACTGATGAAACCAAACCAATACCTTGCTGCCATGTTGAGGTCTTTCTTTTCAATAACTGCCCCAACCTCAAGCCACTTGGGAGTGCCGTCTGATATCAGCAGAGCCAACCACTTCTTCATGTTGTCTAGTGTCTTAGTCCTAATCATATACTGGCAGTCATCATCAATGTCGTCAGTACATTCTAAGACAACATTTATAGCATCATTATCACACATGACCTTCTTTCCCCAGACAACTGCATAATCAACTTACTTGAATGCAGCTACCTGCTTCTTTCTCTGTGGTATCAATGCACTCTACGCGACGTAGAACTCCTTGACCCATCTAGGAATATATGAGCCACAGGGCCTGGTGAAGATCTGGAATTTTTGATAATCTCTGGGTACATGTCGATGACCCCATCAGTGGACATACGCTTCTCTGAAATGATTGTCCTCATCCCCTCAGTCTTTAATCTATTCATCGACTTTGGAAGAGGACCATGTACATGAGGTTCTAGGGACAAAGCCTGTGCTAGAGATGAAGTAGGAGAAGTGGTGGCCTGAGGAGTCCTGATCCTAGATGGATCATTTATCCTTTTGGAGCACAACTCTGCCCTCTGTGATGCTACCTGCTCATCATCCTCAGAAGAAAAAATCTGTGGCTACTTGTGCTCACCCTCGGTTTTAGAAGTAGTGAGGTGTGGAATAGATATCGGCACTATCAGAGCTGACTTGTGGTGACGCATGTGTTTTCCCTTTGCCTTTTCCCTTCCCACCAGTTGTGGGATGTTTGGTGGCCTTGGCCCTGGATGCAGTTGCATCCTCATTAATAATGATTCCTTTAGCCTTCTTTCGTGGCGACATGTTTCTACCTGATACTTTAGGTCAAGCCATCTCTTCAAAAATATTAGGAGAAGTTAGAAATAATTCTAGCCAAATGCACAGAAAAGCAGTTGCAGATAGACTCGCCGAACTGGTCGGTGAGTCACCGAATCATTTTGGCGAGCTAGATCAGGCTTACTAAAAGGATTGGCTAAAAAATATGAGAAAAATTTGGTAAGTCGGCGATGGGAAGACCATTTGGCGAATCACTGACAACATTTGACGAGGAAGGATTAGCCCATTGAAAGTTACAGTGCAATTAAGGTTCAGGGGTGCAGATAAAGGGTGATCAAGAAGACTTTCAGCGAGTCGCCGAGTGCATTCGGCAACCTCAAACTTATCGCCGAAAGTTACAGATCCAAGCTACTTATTTAGCATGAAATTAAAGGCGAGATGTGGAACTTTGGTGAACGGCTGAGTGGTTCGGCGAGCTCGACCAAGCTCGTCAAATGACACAACATGCCTACTTTCAACCCAACTTCTCAAATTCAACCCCGCAACCCCCGAAAAAAATAAAGCATGCACTAATCAAATGAAGCTTAGACCCGTTACACCCATGCCCCTGCGATACCCAGACTTCTCCCGGTTTGGCCAAATTTGGCCAATTTATGACTTTTGCCATTAAGAATAACGTCACCCGCTTTATGATTGGGAAAATTACATCATATGGCACAAATACGGGTTAGTTAAACTTCATCCGACTAAAACCATCAACATGCAAGCACATCCCCACAAGTTTTAATCAATTTTAAAGCACAAAAAACGTGGGAATTCAACAATATCAGCAATACGGGAAAGATATTCAAATTAATACAGGCACAAACATACTAAAACTATAAGAGAGACCCACCACACTTCATCAAGACAAAATCACTGCAAAAGAGTACAAAATTGTTAAATTAAGATTCGGGGTTCAAAAAATCAACCTTTAATGCCGATTAAATAATTTGAAACGCTAGGTGGCAAATTATTCCAACTCTGAGCACAAATCATTGACTAAAATACTGTAGAAATGCAAGAAATATAGAAAGTAAAGTGCGGGTGTGAGTTTGTGAAGATTAAAAGTGAGGGAAAGTGAAAGAGTTTAAACTATGAACCATTGGTCTTAAAAACCGTCTAGTTCTTGCCCATTCGGCGACATGCCGAGTGGACACTTACCTCGTAAAATTTTATAGGACCTCCAATTAATTTTGGGGGTTCAACCGGCGGACTAGATCGTGATCGCCGACCTGGTCGGCGTTTTGCCAATCATTTACTAGGCTCCCCGAGTTTTACAGACTCAAATTTAAAATTGTCTTAAGGCTAACGACGGTCTAGGTCAGGGCTACCGACCTGTTCGGTGATGTGCTTACATGACCTTTTTGCTCGCCAATCTTCATCTTTTCGAACACTTTCCATGATTTAACCTGCACAACCAACATACCATTATTCCAAACTGAAAAAGAAAACAAATAAAAACTTGGGTTGCCTCCCAAGCAAGGCCTTAGTTAACATCGCGGCACGACGCAAGTCCACCTTCAAACCTCATTCTTGGGGTTAGCCATAATATCACAAGGCAAACCCCCTTGCTATGTTGGGTTCAAATGAGATGATATATGACCCATTTGGGTCTCCAACAGCTTGATCGACACTGAATGGGAGGTGACGGTCAGGCAAAGGGTAGACACTTATTATTTTATTTCATTTAAAATCTTGTCTAACTCCTCAACTTTGTTTAGGATACGAGAAAGCATATCCTCCGACCGGCCACCTTCCGAATCCTTTGGCCTTTGGCGCTCATGGGGAGGCAGATATTTATCCTTCTCGCCATCCTTCTAATTAGGATTTCGGTCCCTCCCTTCTCTATCACGATCCATCCAACCGTCATCCCTGCTACAACCTTGGTTACCACCCTACCTCGGGTAGTTTGAACGATAACTACCACCTCGGTTGGCTAGGAAATTCACATCTTCATTAGACTAACCCTTAAACATTACCTCCTCAAGATTACCACACCCGACACCCACAACATTGACACTTCGAGTACTAGCTCCCATGACATTTTTGGATAAAATGTCAAGTTGTGTCATGATCTTGGCCATGTTCTAGTCCCTCTCTTGGTCTTTCTCCAGCTGTTCCTTGGTAAATTTAAATGTGAGAGGATAGACCTGATCTTCACGGGAGTACCAAAACCGATTGATTATATTCATGCCATCCAATAGCTGGGTTGCTATCACATAAGGTTGCTGCATCAAACCTCTATGTAGAAGTTGGTCAGCAACACCTATACACCAAGTTAAGGCTACGGTAAAAATACTGCAACAAAACATTGTCAGGCAAATAATGAGTTGGGCATTGTAGTACCAACTTCTTGAATCGCAACCAAGTCTCATGGATTGGCTCACCCTCTGCATGTTTAAAGCTCTGAATGTTTTCCCGAAGAGTCATCATCTTCTATGGAGGGAAAAATGGCACTTGAAATGCGGTAACCAACTCCTCCCCTGAAGTGGTTGATTCACGTGGCAATTCAGCTAGCCACTTGCAGACTTTGCCCATTAGAGAGAATGGGAACAACCTTAACCGGACCAACTCTTGGGGGATATTATTGAAGGAGAAGGGTCCACAAACATTAACAAAATTTCTAATGTGCTCATGGGGATCCTAATGAGCCAAACCACCGAACATCCGCTTCAATTGCAAGAGCTGCAACATAGTCCTTGTGATGTAGAACACCGTATTCCCTTCAGCTGAAATCAAGCGAATGGCACCAATACCACCCATAAGATGGGGGTTATTAGCATTAGGCTCGTTGACATCATTGAGGTTTCCCATGTCATCTTGGTGGCCCACTTGGCTACCATTGCTTTTATTAACACTCATACTTCCTGTTTTGAACACAGAAACCAGCAAAACAAAAGTAAAAATTAAGTTCATTATAATTAACAAGAACAAAATTCAACTTAATTAAAAATTCTCAACTAACACTACTCCCCAGCAGTGTCGCTATTTTGATTTCATGTATCAGGACACTTTATCCAATACTAAGTGCCAACAATCGTTAGTAGGTAATATAACCCAACTAAGTGAGTCGGGGTCGAATCCCACAGAGAGTGGTTTGTAATTGAGAATCAATAGGTACGTAAGAACATGCTCAAGTTAATCATTGAAATAAAAAGTTTCGAATAAAAAGATGATTCAAATTTGGGCTGACACAAGTGTCAATTAACAAGGGGGTTTGATTTTGATTATCAACTAAAATAGCTAATAACACGAAAATACAAATATAGAGACGGGATGTTGGGATGTGATTGGATTATGGACTAATTTAGGTAATTGGGTAATTGCAATTGGTAGTAAATAGTTGTAAATCAATGAATAAGCTAGACTTTCGTGGGGATAATCTTTCTCTTGAACAATTTACCCTGAATCAAATTAGTTTTTCTTGAACACGAATAAGAGGTAATTAAGTACAACCTACGCTTTAGTCCATTCACTCTCTGGAGCTGAATGTGTGGAAGAGGGTTTAGGATTCCCTCTCACGAGCTGATAAATTGATTACCAGATTGATAATTCATACAAGTATTTATAGTCGCTAAAAATATGCTATGAAGGACCAGTTGGCGCAATAACTCGGGATCGCCGATCCACCCCTTATTCAATTTCATCGCCTTTTTGCTTTGGCCTTCAACATCTTCGAGTTTTGTAACTTTTGGCGATCTAGCACCGCATCGCAGAACCATTTGGCGACTCGCCGACTGCTCCTTCCTATCCCCAAATTGATTTTCTCTATTAGGTCTTGGCACACTGGAACTTTGGGTAAGACAACGACCATTCACCGACTCATCCAATAGGTTAGGCGATCATCGAGCCTTCTTTTCTTCGTTCTTCTAGCTAACTTGTTCCTTTTTGCTCAACAGTGCCCATGCTTTGTTCCTCTATAAAAATACCTTAAATTCAAGGATTTACATTAGTTATTGGTGCAAAATATGCATTTGAGGACTCTAAATCTATTAAAATAAAGCCCTAAATGAGTTAAAATCGTGGACTCGTCACTAGGGAATCCTACTATGAACTTTAATTTAAGTAAAGACTTAACATGAACTGAAAGGGAATTATGCTTAGCACCGAGTGGATATGGTTATAAGAGGGAAGCTGATACATCAGTTAGTCGGGCTTACCAAATGAAATCTTATACGTCAGTTAGTTCGGCTTTCCTCATAGGTTCCTTATACGTCAGGTAGTTCAGGTTCCCAACACAATTATCTCATGAGATGGAAACCTTCTACGTCAAAAGTTTGGGTTTCTAGAAGCAATCTCCCTATCCCATACCTATGTGCCCACATAGGTCTTTAGTTAGTGGATCCATCTAAAAGCTAATATACATAGTTCTACCTTAGGCAAGTAGGACACCAATTTTGGTGTGGGGGCAAGAAACTGGATTCCATATAGCTCAGATGGTCTATGTTGGTTGAGGCTATTTTCCCTACATGACAAGAATATGAACAATGACAAGAACATGAACATGGACTATAACTTATGACTTCTCAAGAAGCTCTAGTTAGTGTGAATGGGGGTATGAGACTTTATTCATGCATGGCACAAGTGGTCTTTGAGAGGGGTTGTGATGTGGTTTCACTTATGCTATGAAGGCTTATGATTTACGGATGTTTAATATGGATTGTTACTATGAGTAGCTTTCCTTAATATCAGTTAATAAACATGAATGTTTCCTTATCTTTGAGTATTGGCTATGATGAGGTCCAAGCATGATATGTATGACTATGATGGCCTAAAAGGGGTACTTAGTGTGTGAGGGATTATGGGATGCCATCCATACATTGCACAAGAATAACCTAGGGTTACTTAAGAGATGGTTCTATTATGTTATAATGATTTATATGATAAATATACTTATAACTGTGTTCTACACTAAAAGTGCATGGTGTTCCTCAAACTTGGTAAATGCATGATTTTCAATTAAAATGTCCTTTTTAGCATGTTTTTAAATATTTTATGCATGGCTATCATACTTGATGCATTTTTGTACTAACCCATATTTTCTACATTTTTCTAGAAGTGTAGGGCCCAGTTGTTGAGGATTGCTTCTCTTTTGGTTGAAAGCTTGGATTGATTCTCTCATTGCTTTTGTGAGTCCTTGATGTTTGCGTAATCAAGACACAACTTTCCATGAAAGTGTCTATGAACGTACAATAGTAAAGTAACCCAACCAAGGGTTAGAGTTGAGCCCCAAGGGAGTGGGCTTGAGAATTAATAGAAAAATAAAATTAAGTTCTAATTAGTCATAGCTAAGAATATTATCGGATAAAAACATACTAAATCTAAGGGGTGACACAAAAGTGTCAACTAACAATGGGGGTATGTAACAAGTAAGCAAAAATCAGCGACAACTGCGAAGAGTACTACTCAAGGAGATGAGATTCTTGGGATGTGATAGGAATACGGGTCAAACTAGATCATTGGGTTCGTGCTTTTGATAGTAAATTTGTTGAATATTTGTGACTAGGCTAGATTATAGTGGGGGAAAATTCTTTCTCTAGCAACTTACCTTGAATCAACTCGGTTTCTCTAGAACACCGAGTTGCCGCATAAAGATAGCCTCCGCCTTAGCCCACTCACTATCTCGAGCTGAATGTGTGGGAGAAAGACTAGGGTTCACTCTCTCAAGCTGAACCTCATGTTGACCCAATCCCACCGGCCAATAATTTAGTAGTCTTAGCTTTACGACCTCTCTCGAGCAAGCCGAAAACACAAAGGTGAAATAGTATTGTCAACTACAACTTCAATAGGTTCAAACACAACTACTACACAAAATCACAAATAAACAACAATTAAACTATCATCAAGCAAGACCCAACAATTAACTTAACCCATATTCACAAATTCACACCCCAAGAACTGGGGTTTAACTAGACATGTAAAAGAGATAAAAATTTATACCAATATTAGTTTCCATGAATGGGTATGAAGAACTGAGTCTTGAAACGAGTGAAAAGTGAAGAATCTTTGAAACCCACATCTAATTTCTTGGCGTTTTGAAAACCTTTTTGGCTTCCAAGGTTTTAGAACAAAGTCTCCAAAAACATTTAATAGCTAAGAACCGTAACAATCTGATAATAGAATAATTGTTACGAAGCTAACATTTTAAACAAGTATTTATAGTATTTAAAAATTGTGCTGCGGAGGACCACTCGGCAAAGTTAGTCGGGATCGCCGACATGCTTGGTGATCCGCCCTTTTGTCTGGTTAATCACCCTTCTACTTTTTTCTTCAGGGTTTTCATGTTTTGAGGCAATGGGCGATTGGGTACTGCTTTGTGGAACTGCTTGGCGAAGCGTTGACTTATTCTTTCATCACAGACTTGACCTTCTCCTATTGCTTCAAGGAACTGCTCAGCGATGCGCCGACTACTCCTTCATCGCAAATTTTATCCTTTCCTTCAAGGCTCTGCACACTGGAACAAAAGGCGAGGATAAGACCTTTTGATGACTCATTGAACGGGTTCGACGATTCTCAGATCTTTATTTCTTCGTTCTTTCAGCTGCCTTCGTTCATTTTTGCTATGTAGTGTCCATGCTTTCCCTCAAACTCCAAATACCTGAAAGTTAAGGGATTTGATCAGCTATTGAGACAAAATATGCATTTGAGGACACTAATTGTATCAAACTATAGCCCTAAATGAGTCCAAATCGTGAACTCATCAACACCCCCAACTTAAACTTTTGTTTGTCCTCCACCAAACTCAAGTTCAACCATTCAAAAAGGTTGTCTCGAACAGTGCTACAGAAGACTCAATCATGAATGCACACAACAAGGCTCAATTTACTTATGCAAACATCAATTGTGCACTCAAAGATTCAAGTTATGACTCATCAATACCAAAGATTCTCAAGCTCGCAATTCTTGCTTCAAATGCAAGTTCGAGCTCAACAAAAGTATTCGAATGCCCTCCCAGAAAGGGTGATTCCATATTCACACACAAAGGTTTAAGCATTTAAAGTTTTGAAATTAAATGCAATGCTCACTCTCACAAGCAAGAACACAATGCATGCTTTCACCCATAGGTTTGCGCGTATTTTCCAATCGATGTTTGTTTCAGCTTAATCAAGATCAAAAAGGTCTTTTCAAGGCTTGTAATGGGGCTCAGTGCAAATGTATGTCATTTAGGGTCAGTGACTTTAATCCTCATGAAATGTGGTACTCATAACACTTCCTTTCCTCTTCATTCATCATTCTCTTTAGTGCTCATAAGTCATCCTAATATTCACTTTCCAGGGATTCTTTGGAAACCCTATCTCTTTTGTACTATATTCCACAACTTTCTTTTTCATTCTTTTTTTTTATGTGGTGGTGTTCCATTTTTCTCAAAACCATGGGAAAAAGGGAATTTATTGCACTTCTTGATTTACCCTTTCTTTTCACCAGAACCCCAACTTAGGCTTTTGGCCTAAGTTAGCTATTCAAATTAACCACAACTTCATGAGGATTATGGGTAATGGATAAGGAAAGGTCATGTTTTCATCAAGTTTCTTCCGAAGAAAAGTAAGGTTCAAGGGGTGTTCAAGAGAGGTTCACACACTCACAAGGTAGGTCACAATAAAGGTATATGTCATATTGGCTCACACTATTCGAAGTTGCCTAAGATCATATCAAAAGATAGCCTTGCTTAGTCGATCGGACCAACGGGGCCAATTCTATGTGTATTCATGCATGGTTCACAGTAAGCTCATCACACAAAGGCATTGAAACTAAAGTCAAATAAGACTCCACACTTTCGTTAGTGTGCATTGGTCATCACAAGAGAGTCAATTTGATACATGGCTGTCACGCCACGAGAGCACCCCCTAGGTGTAACACGGAGTACTTGACCTCGAAGGGGTCTTATACAAGCCCTTAGCATATTCGTCATTGCATATAAACATTGAATAATGCAGAAATTAAAAACTTTTCAACATCAATGTCAATGTATCTCATAATAGAAAATAGAAAGTAGAATGTCTAGACATCATCATCTCCATGAAACCATCTAAGTACACATAAGAATCTCAAATAGGGACCATAGCCCTTTACAAATAGAATTGTCTCAAAATGACAAGTACAAAAGGAGTCTAATAGTCTATTACAATATAAGGAATATAAGTGTCATAATGTGTGTCCTTGAAACTTGAGGACATACCAAAAAGTCTAGGAGAAGTCTAAATCCAAGATTGAGTCTCTTAGTAGCACAATCACTTCCCTGAACCTACACTTTGTAGAAAAAGGAAGAAATATGGGTTAGCACAATCAATTGTACCAAGTATGGAAGCCATGCAATTAAAACCATTTAAATCATGCAAAAAGGGACCTTTAGTTGAAAACATGTTATTTCATGTTAGAAGCCATAATGCATATTCAAGGAACATTTAGCCAATCCACATTATAAGGTAAAGAGACATTCATGACCATAACAAGAAGCCATAACCTATACCTTACATATTTGTGTTCAATTTACATTATACCATAATAAGACAACACCCATGCCCCCCCTTTCAAGTTCACCAGTGCAATGTTCTTATGAAGTCCCATACCCCCATATATACTAAGTAAAGCCATAAAAAAGACACAAGTGTAGTCACATACATAATCAACATCATAGTAGATGAAACCAACCTTAACATAATTCATACCCTACCATAAAGGACTCACATAAGAGCTCCTCAAAGAAACCACTTGTGCAATGCATAGGTAAAGTCCCATACCTTCACCTATACTAAGTAGTATTCCTCAAGTACTCCTAGTTAGAGTTCATAAGTCATTTACATAAGTCCTATTCATACATTAGATCGTCTTCTTAAAACATAGGGATATTAGCAATAACCGACATAGACCATGTGAGCTTTATGAAATCCGGTGTTCTACTCCCACCAAAAAGAGAGTGTTCCACTTGCCAAGGTAAAACTAACATAATAGCATCTAGGTGGATCCACTACTTAATACCTATGTGGGAAAACATAGTTAAGGAACAAGGAGATTGCACTAGAAACCCAGACTTGCTAAAGGTACAAGGGTTCCATCTCACGAGACAACATATATATTGGGAACCCGGACTTTCTAAACGTAAAAGGAACCCATATGGGAAACCGAACTTGCTAAACATAAAATCTTCCATCTCATATTCATGTTCACTTGGTGCTAAGCACAATTCCCTTTTTAGAGTAGTATTAGGCCTTTACTTACATATTAATTCAATAAGGAGTACATTAGTGATTCAACCCATCATTCATCATATAGCTCACAAGTTCTAAGATGAGAATAACCTTTCATCGTAGAACAATCAACATACAAAAATGTTCATTCATAATATAGTCATATAGTGTTCATGAGATTTACCTATTATTCATCATACCAACACTCCCACAATCATCGCTTATAATTCATTTTTTTATCATAGCATACTTGTAAACACTCGAGGTAGTAGGGAAGAGGAACCATAACTCACTCACTGCAATTCATATTCAAGTAGCACCTCCACCATAAGTGGATCAACAATTTAATAAATGAACATTCATCAATTTGACAATCTTCATTCATAACATTCAAGGATCACATCAAGATTCAACCCTAATTCATTGGTAATCATTCACCATATAAAGCAACATCATAATACAATAATGAATTCCACAATTGACATATTAGATTCACATCCTTTATTCACAATTAAAGTCATACTAGGGTTTAAAGTGAGAAAGAAGGGGAATTCATGGGTCTTTTAGGGATTTGTTCAAAAACCAACAACACTACCTCAATTCATCCACAAACCATAATATAAAACCATAATTAATCATTGTAAACGAAAGAAAACACATTTGGAAAGAGACCCACGAAATTGAGAGAAACCTAGAATTTTGGGTAACCTTAAAATCATATTTTTGAGAGGGCCCCTTGGGGAAAAGATCCCAAGAGTGAAAAACAACCATACCTTAGTTGATTCCTTGAGAATCAATGGAGAAACTCCAAGCAATTTGGGAAGAAACCTTGAAACCCTAGCTCCAATGTAATCTTCTTCTTCTAGAGTCTTTAGAGAGAGAGTTTAGTGAGAACTGGGTTTTGATTTTATGATTTGGAGTTATAAGGTGGAAGACTTGGTTATTACTTAATAATACCCTAAAGTACCTAATATAACTATTTATTACCATATTTAACCCTTAAGCAATTAATTAGTAAATTACTAAACTACCCCCACTTAAACCGTGTGGAGGTAGAGAGCTCGAGTGCCATCCACGAGTCCCCGCCCACGGGGCATGGATTGAACCACGGGCCATGCTTTCCACTCTTGGTTTGGTACTGAGAGGGTGCAGACAAGGGTCTTGGTGAGGAGACTAACTCTCAACTCATGAGACCTTTCCACGGAGCATGAGTTGGTCTACAAACGATACTGCATGCTCGTGGTTTGGGACTGAGGGAGGTGATTTGGAGGCCACTTGGAGGATTCTAAGTGTGGAGTCATGACTCCTTTCCATGGGACGTGAGTGAACCTACGCCTCGTGGTTTGCCCCTCGTGAGTCCAATCTATTTTGGACAGCTTCTACCTTCTTTTTGGTTCTAAGTTTGGGTCCTCCTCAAGGACCCCTTGGGTGATCCTCGGGGGGGGGGGGGGTCGTACCCGGATGTTTGGAACCTAAACGTGAAATCTTACCTTTTACACCCTTTAATTCAATCTTTAGTCCACTTACAACACTCTAAAGTCAATTCACCAGACCTAGCACCTCACTAGTTCAATGCACTAGTTTGCGGACGCCAATGTCGTTCCTTGATATCCATGAACATTTTCTTACCAATTTAGGTACATTAAATTAGGTCTTGAAACATAATTTCTACTCTCATTAAGTCATTATTCATCATTTAGGCTCTAGCTTAGGTCGTTAGATTTTCGGAGCATTACAATGGCTAATCACAACGAGATGCAAAGAGTTCACATATTGTCTATGTAACTTCATTTTACCTCATCATCGCCGCACATTCATGTTTATTTGATTAATATTACTATTCAAGTCATCGATATTGATCGGAACTGAGACTCAACTTTTGCAAAAGAACAACCACATTCAATACACGAGAGGTGGCAAAAAATTTTGGAAGCGTCAACCCCCCCCCAATTAAAAACATTGTACTCAAATACCAATAACAAATTATTCAGAATGTCAACTAAAGAAAGACATAGAGGGAGGTAAAGAAGGGGATCCTGTCTAAGCAGTTGTTCCATCAGTGCCTGGAGTATTATCATTCTGACTTTGGTTTTCATTGTCTAGAACTGCTTCAGCTGCATTTTGGTCTAGCCATATCTGCAAAGCCTCGATATAAAGTTAGAAAATATTAAACACTCAAAACAAAGACAATTAGCTGCAGGTAGCTGGCCAATCTTTTCTGCGAGTCACCGAGTTCTTTAGGCGACCTCGTGCTTCTCATAGAAAAGTACAGGAACCAACAACACAAAAAACATTATATCAAAAGCGGGATGGGAATTAAGGCGAACCGCCGAGTGATTCGGCGAGCTCAACCCAGGTCACCGAAATGATTCGTCGTGCCTATGTTTATCCCAACTTCTTGAAATCAGCCCTACAACCCCAAAAATACAATGTATGCGTATACAACACACATCGAATCTAAAAATACTCCAAAAATGCATTAGATTTTAAAATGAGAGTGCAGGTGTGAGTTTAGGAAGGTGAAGTGAGGGAAAGGTAATGAGTTGAAGCTTTAAAACCTTTGGCTTGAAAAACCGTCCAATTTTTGCCCATTCGACGACATTAGTTGAGATCGCCGAAGCACTCGGTGTAGCGCTGAGTAGTCACTTGCTTTTTTGAATTTTATAGAACCTCCAGTTATTGTGAGGGTACAAACGGCGATATTAGTCAGGATCGTAGACATAGTCGGCGATTCACCAATAATTTCCTGTACTCGTCGAGGTTTATAGACTCCAATGTAAATTTGTCTTGAGTCTAAAGACAATCTGGTTTGCGGTCGCCGAAATCTTCAGTGATTCGTGGAATGGACATGTAGCTCACCATCCTACATTTGTCAATCACTCTCCACACTTTCGCCTGTAAAATTAACACACCTTTATTTAAAATAGTAAAACTTGGGTTGCCTCCCAAGAAGTGCTTTATTTAACGTCGTGGCTCAACGTGGAAATGTTTTCAAGCATCTTCCAGGTACACCACTTCAATCAAAGAAATCTCCTGACATTCAAAAAAGTATAATTTCAAATGCTGCCCATTCACCTTAAATGCATGTCCTTCTTTCCCTTTAACTTCTATAGTGCCGTTTGGGAACACTTACGTCACTCTAAATGGTCTTGACCATTTCGATTTGAGCTTTCTAGGAAACAACTTCAGTCGTGAATTGTATAGCAACAACCAATCTTCTACTTTAAACTCTCTCTTGAGTATCTTAGCATCATGCCATTTGTTTATCTTTTCCTTGTAAAGAGCTGAACTTTCGTAAGCTTTAAACCTGAATTTGTCCAACTCGTTTAACTGCTCTATTATTTCTTTTAAAGTCTTTGCCCATGCCAAATTAAGAGCTTTCAATACCCACATTTCTTTATGCTCTAGCTCGACTGGTAAATGACAAGATTTCCCAAAAACTAATTGATACAATGACATACCGATAGGAGTTTTATAAGCATTGCGCTATGCCCATAGTGTGTCATCCAACTTTTGAGACCAATCAGTTCGATTTACATTCACTATGTAAGCCAAAATGCCTTTGATCTCCCAGTTTGACACTTCGACTTGGCTAGTTGTTTGGGGATGGTAGAGTGTTGCCACTTTGTGCTTAACATCATACTTACTCAATGTAGCTGCAAACCATTTATTACAAAAATGTGATCCTCCATCGCTAATAATAGCTCGCGGAGTCCCAAATCTTTCAAAAATGTAGCGCTTCAAGAATTGAACAATACTTTTTCCCTCGTTATTTGAAAGAGCAACAACTTCTACCCATTTAGACACATACTCCACAGCCACCAAGATGTATTTGTTGCCAAATGAGCTAATAAATGGGCCCATAAAGTCGATTCCCCATACATCAAACAGCTCCACTTCTAGAATGGGTGTTAGAGGCAACTCGTGCCTTTCGGACACACCACCTTGCTTTTGGCATTGTGGACACCTCTTAACAAAATCATGCACATCTTTGTATAGAGACGACCAGTAATTCCAGCTTTGTAGCACCTTAGTTGCTGTCCGGACACTACCATGATGCCCTCCAAACGGCGAAGCCTGAGAAGCATGCAGGATCTCCTTAGCATCCTCTTCTGGGACATATCATCTGATGATGTGGTCAGCACACTCTCTAAACAAATATGGCTCATCCCACAAATATTTCTTAACGTCCAATAAGAACTTCTTTTGTTGGTAAAAGTTCAGTTCATCCGGTATTAATCCGCACACCAAATAATTTCCAAAATCAGCATACCAAGGGGGTTGTGTGAGGTTTACTATGAATACCCGCTCATCAGGAAAAGCATCCTTTATGTCGATCTCTGGCTCGTATTTATCCCTGCCTTCCAATCTCTATAAGTGATCAGCCACTTGATTTTAACAATCCCTTCTATCCTTAACTTCAAAATTGAATTCTTGCAATAAAATCACCCACCTGATCAACCTAGGTTTGGTGTATTTCTTCCCCATTAGATAATGCAAAACAACGTGATCAATGTGTATAATCACCTTAGTACCTAGCAAGTATCCACAAAATTTCTCAAATGCATAGGCCACTACAAGTAACTCTTGCTCGGTAACTGTGTAGTTACGGTGAGCACTGTTTAAAATTTTGCTTGCATAGTAAATGGGATGAAAAAGTTTATTTCATTTCTGACCCAACACTACGCCCAATGACATGCCATTTGCATCACACATTACTTCAAATGGCTCTGACCAATTAGGACTAATGATGATTGGGGTGGAAATTAGTTTGTCTTTCAGGCATTTGAAAGCTACCATACAAGCAATATCAAAGTTGAAGGTTTACCTCTTTTTCCAAAGTTTGCATAGAGGAAGTGCAATCTTTGAGAAGTCTTTGATGAACCTCCTATAAAATCTAGCATGTCCCAAAAAACATCGAACCCCCTTTATTGAAATTGGAGGAGGTAATTTCTCGATTACTTTGACTTTTGCTTTGTCGACCTCCAACTCCTTTTGTGATACTTTTTGACCAAGCACAATGCCTTCCTTGATCATGAAATGACACTTTTCCCAATTTAAGACTAAATTGGTCTCGACACACCTTTGAAAAACTTGGCCCAAGTTCTCTAAGCAATCTGCAAATGAGCCACCCAAAACTGTGAAATCATCCATAAATACTTCTATTGAGTCTTCCACCATATCAGCAAAGATGTCTAGCATGCAATGTTAAAACATGACCGGGGCATTACATAATCCGAATGACATTCATTTTAAGGCAAAAGAACCATATGGATATGTAAAGGTTTTTTTCTCTTGATCCTCCGGAGCCATGGAGATTTGGTTATAGCCCGAGTACCCATCCAAAAAGCTATACCATACTCTCTCGGATAGTCGGTCAAGCATTTGATCCATAAAGGGCATGGGAAAATGATCTTTTTCAGTCCATGACTTTAACTTCCAATAGTCCATGCAAACTCTACATCCTGTCACTGTTCGTAAATATACAAGCTCTCACTTTTCATTAGGGACAATCGTGACTCCTATTTTTTTTGGTACACATTGCACTGGACTAACCCATTTATTGTGTGCAATCAGGTAGATCACTGCTGCGTCCAACCACTTTATTATCTTGTTTTTCACCACGTCTTGCATTGGTAGGTTTAATCTTCGCTGATGTTCAACACTCGATTTACAATCACTATCAAGCTAAATTTTATGTGTGCAAATGCCTGGAGGAATCCCCACTATATCAGTGATCGTCCAACCGATGGCTTTTATATACCTTTTTAGAACTTCAAGGAGTAATTTTACTTGCCAATCAATTAAGTTAGCCGAAATAATCATCGGCAATGTATTATTTGAACCTAAGAAAGTGTACTGGAGATGCAAAGGTAATACCTTAAGCTCGAGACTTGGTGGTTCTACGATTGATGGTTTGGTGGGAGGGGTTTCTCAATTTTTTAAGCCGATGTTCAATTTAATTGGAGTCTTTATGATTCCCCCTTACATGAAAATACGGCTACCACTTTATCTTGGATCTGAACCTCGAACTCTCTTTCGTTAGCCCACATAACTTCAAGGGGTTCTTTGCTACACATCAAATGACTCACACTAGCCAAACCTCGTCAATCACATCATCAACTGAGATTACATGAATGACACTCGGGATTTTCATTGATTTGCACACATCAAAGGTGACTTCATCATCAGTGACCTGAAATTTCAATTGCCCACTCTCGAAATCCACGATTGCTCTCTCAGTTGCCAAGAATGGTCTTCTAAAGATTATAGGAATTTTGGCATCTATGTCACAGTCGAGTATGACAAAATTGATCAGAAAAATGAATCTATCAACCTCAACAGGAATGTCATAAAGTATCCTCACTGGATGTTTGATCGATCTATCACCCATCAGGAGTGTCATAGTTGTAGCCTGTGGTTCACCCAACCCAAGTTGTTTATAAATAGCATACTACATTAGATTAATACTTGCTCCCAAATCGCATAATGGTTTTGCGAACTTGGGCAAGCCTATGATGCACGGGATGGTTAATGCCCAAGAATCATCTTTCTTTTCGATTAACTCCTTTGACATAATCGCACTACAACTTTGAGAGAATTGATCTTCTCAAAATCCAAGATCCTTTTCTTGTTACTAACACCTTCATGAATTTGGAGTAACCTGGCATTTCCAATAATGCTTCAACTAGAGGGAGATTAATCGATAAGGTCTTGAATACCGATAGAAGCTTCTTGAACCTTTCATCCTCATTCTTCTTCTTGAGGCATTGAGGAAATGGAAGTGGTATCTTGGGTAAAGGTTGCTTGTGTTTAGGCATGGATTTTGTTTCTCGACAGTGCCCTGGCAAGATTGGGAAGCCTTAGCCCCTTGCCTTGGTGTAACACCCCAGAATTTAGTGAGATGAACTAGTGAGTTCAAGAGCCTTTGAAAAGAGATTTGGAGTTTCATATGAGGGTTAAAATCAAGATAAATGGTTCCCGTACTTAGAATAGCAGTTTTAGGGGTTAAACGTCCGGGTACTACTCCCCAAGGACCACCCAAAGGGTTTTTGAGGAGGACCCCAAAATAGTCCCCAAACTGTCAAATTTAGGTGAACTACGGATGGCCATCTATGACCAGTAGACTGGACCATGCCCCATGGATCATGGGCGTAGGTCAATACCTGCAATAGGCCTGCAAGTCTGAGCATCAGTCCCTAACCACTGAGGACAAACGATGGCCAGGCGCTCCACCTATGGTTCGTAAGTGGAGGGACATAGATGCTGCCAGGTTTTGACATTTTAGTTTTAGTTAGGGGGTTGGGAATTAGTTAGTTAATTAATTAATGGCTTAGAGGGTTGGTTAAGTAGTAAAATAACCTCCTATAAATACCTAATAAGATCCTAAAAACTAAGTCATTAGCTCATTCATCTTAGAAATCCTGAATTACTCTCAAGAAATTCTCTCTTTAGAAAAACAAGAAGAAAGGAGTTGGGGCACATAGCTTAGGGAGATTTTCACCATTTAGTCAAGCTTTTTTTAGGGATTTTATTAAAGGTATGTGAAGCTTAATCTCATTCATGGGTTCTTCCACCCATGAATCCCCAATAGTTTCCCACAAATTCTGAACTTAAAACCCAATTCTAGCTAGGGTTGTATTTGCATTGTGGGTTGGGGTTGGGTCTGATTCCATTCTAGTGGATAGCACCCAATTATGATTGATATAGCTTTCATTCATGATAATATTATGACTTCATCTGATTTCTATGATTAACCCTAATCAAAATTGATGAATGTGATCTTTGTGGGTTCATGCCATTAGAGGCAAATTTGAAGGTTCAAAGATGATCTTCCTAAATCAATGTCTTGAAAACTAACTGATCATAGTTAGGATCATCTAATCATGAATTGAACTAGACTTGGTTGAATAGGAAGGATCATGACTTGAAAAGTTAGAACTGAACCTTTATGATCAATTAAGACTATGATCACCTAGTAATGAAAGACGTGATCAAATTACCTTGAAGTCTAGTTATAAAGAAGAGATTAAGAAAGAAATATTGAGAGTAAGGTTGTGATACTAATAGCTAGGGCTTTAGGGTGTAGCTAATGTGATTAACTATTAATGGTAAGGCTTTGAGAGTAAAGATAATAGGAGTCTAATAGGTTGAATTGTGGTGAAAGGCCTATACTCCCCTAAACTACCTTGTTAATGATTGATAGATGAAAGTGATAGAATCACTTGAGCATGGATAGATTTGTCAGGGATATCTTTCCATGAGAGATAAGTGTTAAGCAAGTCTTGACAAGTAAATCTTGGGGTGGATGCTTGGCTCCAAGTGGATATTCACAATGAGATGGAGTGTCACAGAAGATAGGGTCCTAAATCCAAGAAGAAATGAGAGACACACCTAGTTGTTATGAGGACTATCCAAGTAAAAGGGGGAACTCTTACGTAGTAGAGTGTGGGTTTTCCCAAAGTTAGGTCTCATGAGATGGGAACCTTCACATAGTTGAGTTAAGGTTCGTAGTAGCAATCTTTATATCCTATGAACTAAGAGATGCTTGAGAAGTATCTCATAGTGTTCTTAAGCATAATTGAGCTAAGACTACTTAATAAAGTACATCATAGTGTTCTAAAGTTAAAGAGAGGAACAATGTTCCAAACCAAGAATTGTTAGCATGAGGAACTAAAGGTAGTACTTAGCATGTATAGTATTATGGGGTGCTATGCATGGATTGCACAAATATTACTTAGGGTCACTAAAGAGAGGTTTTGAGATAGGATTGGGATAGAGTTGCCTTTCCTAGTTATAGTTGACAAAAGGTGAGAGATTTCCTTAGTTATGAGAGTTAAGCTAATAATGAGGCCAAAGTAGAGTGCATATGACTAAGATAACTTCAGGGCTATGCTTAGTGTGAAAGGTAGTATGGGATGCCTTTCATGCATTGCACAAGTGTGTCTTGGGGTTATTTAGAAGTATGGCACCCTTATGGCATAGAGAAGCTTAAGAGTTGACCATGTGCATAGATTATAATTAAGATGACATGAAGTCCTAAGTCGTGTATGTGAAGGTGGACTATGCCCAAGAATGACCAAAGAGAGATACTTAGCTTGGATGGTAGTATGGAATGGTATCCTTGCATTGCACAAGTATACTTGGAGGTGGCTTGTGAAGTAGTTGTCTTGTAATATGAAGAACTTAGGGTTGAAGTATGTAACCATGAAAGTCTAAGTAAAGGCTATGCCATGCACATGATGTATCTTCTATGCTCAGTAAATTTATCTTATGTTGACTTATGTTTATATAATGCTTGTGTTGATGATTATTCTATCGCTATGTTGATTGTGTTATGACCATGTTATTTTATCTTATGCTTATGTATTATGTTGACTAACCATTTGAGATGTTCTTATGATGTTGTGCTATCTTTCATACTTGGTACATTTTGTACTAACGCATATTGCCTACAATATAATCAAATGTAGGGTTTGGAGACTTGAGTTGCTTGGAATATAGGTTTGTAGAGGTTGCAAGGTGTTGAAGATCTTGGTGAGTCGTCAAAGCTTCGAGGACAACAACCACATTACCTTTATGTCCTTATTTTCATGTTTTAGACTTTTGTATGGGCTGTGTCCCAAGACTATTTATTCAAGACATAAATAGATGGTTTGAGACAAGGATGTAGTAAAGGCTTCAGTTTTTTATTTTTGAAATATGACTTTGATTGTAACTGCTTTAAATTGTCCGATATTTTCATTTCTATTACCTATGTTATGATGCAAAGGGCTTGCATTAGATCCTTTCAGGGTCGAGTATGCCGTGTAAAGTCTAGGGGGTAATCGTGTGTGGTGACAAACCTAGTATCAGAGCACAAGGTTTAGAATGGTTCTAGGATTATCTCAAACCACGTCTAAGTAGAGTCTTATTCATGGGTGTGAAAAGACTTATTCATGGGTGTTAGTCGCGAAAAAGTTATGAATAGGAGGCTATTAGATGCTTAGGAAAAATCTCACTTCTTCATTCTCCAAGTCGTGCCATAGATCTATAAGCTCTCTCTCTTATCCCCTATCCGATGGTCCTTAGGATTTGACTATTAGAAGGATGCTATAAGGAGCCAGGGAGAAAGGTTGGTTGATTAGGGTGTTTGAGTAATGCCTAGATGGGTTAAGTGAATAGACTCCTCTAAGAAGGGTATAAGTGTAATTCACCATGGTTTACAATCATTTTGTGTGGTGATGTGAAATCTAAGTGATGTTCATGCATTAGGGTTCCTAGAAATGTTCACCTTGAGAGGTGTGGTGAGTATGAGAAGTTTAGTCCCTGTTTGTTAGGTTCATGTGAGATCTTGAGTGATGTTAGCAAGGTTGCTTGTGAGCTATAGTTGCTTAGTGAGAAACTTTCTAATTTAGAAGTACTGGTAGAGGTCTTGGATTGGCAAGTCAAGAAATAGAAGAACAAGGAAGTTGTTCTATAGATTGGTAAGGAGTGTTCTTTATTAAGAAATATGGTTAAGAGTGCTACTGCGGAAGCCAAGGGCCAATGAGATGTCCCAATGTCCTCATCCTTTCCTTCTACTTTAATTCAAGCTTGAGATGATAAGTTCCTCTAGATTTTCTTTTATGTGAAGTCATGTGTGAGTAGTATGTTTCCATGATCTTCTTATGTGATGCATGTTCATGAAAATGCTTAGGTCTTGTTATAAATGACTTTTATGCATTCTTCTTTCTCTCATGTTATATTGCATATGTAGAGTAGCATATATACTTCATGAGTTGAGTATGAGCATGCCTTAGTTGGAGTTTAAAGATTTCCTCAATGAATGAATGATTTTTGCGAAGAATTTTGCATTTAGGCTCCAAGTGATTCTGTTGAGCATGATTTAGCTAGGATATGTTAATTCCTCCTTGAGAATGAATAGATATAGAGTTTAGTGCATTTTGGGTTGGTAGAGGTAGTTCCTACTCCCTTGTGTCACATGGAATTTGTTTAGATTGGAATTGAAGTTTTCTTCCTTGATAGTGTGCATTAGATGTAGTACATGCATAATGGTCTGCTAAGTTGGAGTTTAGACTTTATAAAGTGTATAAAGTGTCATTCCAGGACAAATGTACCCAAGTAGGGGAGAATGTAACACCCCAAAATTTAATGAGATGAACTAGTGAGTTCTAAAGCCTTTCGAAAGAGTTTTGCTGTGTCATATGAGCTTTAGAATCAAGATAAATGGTTCCCGTACTTAGAATAGGGGTTTTAGGGGTTAAACGTCTGGGTACTACTCCCCAAGGACTAGGACCCCAAAACGGTCCAAATTAGGTGATCTACGGATGGCCATCTACAACCGCTAGACTGGACCACTCCCCATAGATCATGGGTGTAGGTCAAAGCCTGCAACAAGCCTACAGGTCTGAGCCTCAGTCCCTAACCACTGAGGCCAAAGAACGGCCAGTAGCTCCACCTACGGTCCGTAGGTGGAGGGGCGTAGATGCTGCCAGGTTTTGACATTTTAGTTTTGGTGTGGGGTTTTGGGAATTAGTTAGTTAAGTAATTAAGGTCTTAGGGGGTCAGTTAAGTAGTTAAATAACCTCCTATAAATACCTAATAAGACCCTAAAACTAAGTCATTGGCTTATTCATCTTAGAACCCCAAATTATTCTCAAGAATTCTCTCTCTAGAAGAACAAGAAGAAAGGAATTTGGGGCAGCAGCTTAGGGAGATTTTCACCATTGATTCAACCTTTATTTAGGTATTTGATTAAAGGTATGTTAAGCTTAATCATCCATGGGTTCTTCCACCCATGGAGCCCCCATAGTTTTCCCCTAATCGTGAATTCAAAACCCCAATTCTAGCTAGGGTTGTGATTGCATTGTGGGTAGGGCTTGGGTGTGATTCCAATCTAGCGTATAGCACCCAATTATGATTGATTTTGATTTGATTAATGATAATATGATGGTATCATGTAATTTCTATGATGAACCCTAATCTTAATTGATGAATGTGATCTTTGTGGGTTTATGTCAGTAGAGGCAAGTTGAAGGTTCAAAGGTAATCTTCCTAAATCAATGTCTTGAAACTAATTGATCATAGTGAGGATCATATAATCAATAATTGAACTAGACTTGGTTGAATAGGAAGGATCATGACTTGAAAAGTTAAAATTGAATGTTTATGATCAATTATGACTAGGATCACCTAGTAATGAAAGACATTATCAAATTACCTTCAAGTCTAGGTCTATAGAAGAGATTAAGAAAGGAACCTTGAGAGTAAGGTTGTTGGAGATTATGCCTATGACTATGTTGTTGTTTCTTATGCTTATACTTTATGTATTATGAAGTATCTCTTATGATTATGCCTTATGTCTTAAGTTTCCTAACGCTTATTTATGCTCTTATGGTGTTATGTTAACTATCATTTTTAGTACATTTTATATTAACGCTTACTGGAGTCTACATTCTTACCAAATGTTGGGTCCGATGGTATTTTGTTCCATTTCTATGGCTAGGTTTCTAGTATATGAAGGAGTTTAAGATTTGGTGAGTCCTCATAGAACCAAAGATACATTCAAGTTGTTTTAGATGGTTTGAGACAAAGTGTTATAGACTTTCGCTTGCTTTTAGAAAAGACTTCGATAGTATGAAAAAAGTTTTAAAATTTCCTCATTATTTCTATTACTTTATGTTATGATATGTTAAGGGGATTGTATGAGGCCTCTCGGGTTCTTTTACACCTTGTTACATCTATGGGTAACCCTAGGTCGTGACACTATGCAAATGTTTTAAAGAGGCTTTGAGAGTAAAGTATAAATGATGATGTTTTTGTTCTGTTGTTGAAAGGATTTTCTCGTATACACATAAAAGCATGATTGTGAAAGGTTTTATCACATTATAAGGATTCTAAGGTGGAAAGTCTTCTCACCTAATTGAATTGAAGATAAAGAGCAATCGTAATGAAATCTAGCTTGGATTGGTTATTGGATGATACCTTTCAATGGATAATGACCTAGCTTGGATTGGCAAGATTATGTGCCCTTCCATGGATAATAAGAACTATTAAGAAATGACTATTCCGTGGGATTTATGCTTAGAACTGAGAGGATATTAAGATAGAAGCTATCATGTTAGTAGAGGTGGGGTTTCTTAAGGCAATCTCCTTATCCCTTACCTATGTGCCCCCGTAGGATGATTGTCTAGATAGACATTAGCTAGTGCATCCACCTAATCTAGAAGTTCATGGTCATTACCTTGGAAAGTAAGACAACCCTTTTCGGTAGGGGAGACACTGGAAAATCGTGTTACAACTTGCATGGTCTCTATGTCTGTAACACCATACAAATCTAATGAACTAAGCTAGATCCTAACATGAGGTCTAGTAGCCAAAATGGAGTTAAACGTAAATATTAGAGTCCTAAAATAACCCCCCTATGTTAGGGCATAAACACCAAGGCATGACCCCTTCCCGCCAGGACCAACCAAGGGTCCTTGAGGAGGGCCTTGGTTTGCAGCGAAAAAGCTGCCTAAAGGCAATCACCCATGATATGGGCGCCCACTCCCCATGGTTGGACTCACGACCCCCACCGAGACAAGACATCCCCCAACTCTCCAAAAGTTTATGTCCAAGCTACGACCATGCAGTATGGTACGTAGACCCACTCACGCCCCGTGTGTGGGGTCTCTTGAGTGGGAGGCTTGAGTTGGCCAAAACTAGGGGGTGCAGACCCAAACCACGGACCTGCAGGACGGGAGTGAGCCTACCTACGGTCAGTGGGTGGTGGGTGTAGGTCCCCCTACAAAAGATGCTCAATCTCGGCCAAGGCTTCACAAAAGCCATTAATTCCAAAAGTTAATATATTAATGTGCTATCATTTTAATTCATTTTAATAGACTTATATAAGTACTTCTAAGTCATTAAAATCCACTTAACACTTCATAACTAACAAGACCAAAATTAGAAACTACCTTCTCTCTCAAATATTTCTCTCTCTAGGACTACATTGAAGAGAAAAAACAAGTTCAAGCTTAGGGATTCAAGAAATAGCCTTCTTCTCTAATTTCTTGTGGAAATCAACCTAAGGTATGGATGATTTTCATCTATGGGTAGCTATCACCCATAGAGCCCCTTCAAACATGGTTTTTAAGTCTTCGAAATCTCCCAAAAATCTACGTTTTCAATTGTTTAATTATGCTTGATTATGATGAATTGTGATTGGAATAATTGATTTTTGTTGAATTATAATGAAAATCTCTCTTGGACCCATGATTCCCCCATTTTCTATATTGTGAACTATGGTATGGCATGATTCACTATGGAAGCTTGACAGTTGATTATGTTTACATTGATTATGTTGTTCAATCTTGATATACCTCTATCTAATGTGGTAGTTCTAGAATTTAGGGTTGATCTTGATTCATAGCTTTGAAGGGCAACTTATTAGGGTTTATACATGTTGATGAGGATTGTATATGAACTCATGATTCACTTAGATAGTGTTGATCCTATGACTATTGTGCATTTGTGGTATTGTTTCAAGATCTTTTCCCCCATACCCTTACACATAACTATGCATGAAAGGTCTATGATTATGATAAAGTAGTTGTGTGGATGGGAAGGATATTCACATGAAACACTATGAACATGATGTGAAAGGTTTACTCACGTATTAATGATTATAAAGTTGAAAGGACATTCTCACCTAATGAATCCATGAGCTACAATGATACCATGCTGCTTTGAGTGCTTGGCATTCTTTCATGAACATGAATATAAAGTAAAGACTTAACATGAATATTAAAGGGAATTAAGCTTAGCAACGAGTGGATATGAATATGAGATGGAAGCTTTTACGTCAGTTTGTCCGGGTTCCCAATATGGTTATCTCATGAGATGGAAACCTTTCACCTCAGTTAGTCTGGGTTTCTAGAAAAATTCTCCTTATCACATAACTATGTGTCCACATAGGTTTTTAGGTAGTGGATCTATCTAAATGCTAAACATGTTAGTTCTACCTTAGGCAAGTAGGACACCTTTTTTCGGTGTGGGGCATGACACCGGATTCCATGTAGCTCACAGGTGTACATCGGTTAAGGCTATATTTCCCTACATGATAATAACATGATCCATGACATGAGAAGAACAAGATTATGAACTATGAAGAATAACATGAGTTATGTACTATGATTACATGAGAGTTTTTACTTAGTGTGAGTGGGTGTATGGGACTTCACTTATGCATTATACAAGTAGACTTAGAGAGTTATTGTGGTATGTGCTTTGATGACATGACGCTTATGAGTTAATGCATGCTTTACATGAAAATGAACATGAACATGAATACAGACTATACCTATGACTTCTTAGTGTAAGTTGGGGTATGGGACTTCACTTAAACATTGCACAAGTAGACAAATAAAGGGGTTATGGTGTGGTTTTCTTATGACATGAAGATGTATGAATCTAGGTATGCATGATATGAATTGTTGTTAAGAGTAACTCTCTTTATTATGAGCTATGAACATGAATGTCTCATTGTCTATGACTGTTTGATGTGGATGAGGTCAATGTACACTTTGCATGACTATGGTAGCCGAGGGTTGCTTATGGTATGATTTGACTTTTTAATTACTCTAAATGTGCATGGTTGCTTTTAAACTTATTAAAGGCATGATTTCAATCAAATCTCCCTTTTATGCATGTTTTAAGGATTTTTATACACGGCTTCCGTACTTAGTACATTATTTGTGCTAACCTATATTCTCTACATTTTCTTATAAATGTAGGTTCCGATCGTTGAAGTTTACTTCTCATTTCAAGTAAAGTTTGGGTTGACTATTCTCCATGCTTGGTGAGTACTCATGGTTCGAGGACAAGGCTCAGTTGTTTCTAGTTTCCTTTTTTACTTTCCATTTTCAAGAGTATGTTGTAAAGGTCTATGTCCCTAAGATTGTATTCGATTATTTTAGATGCTTTCTTTGAGACAAGGTCTAGACTCTTATACTCCTTTTATGAAAAATACGTCTATTGTAAACATTTTAAATTACCCATCATTTCTATGTACTTATGTTCATGATTATGCTAAGGGCTTGTATGAAACCCCTTTGGGGTCAAGTACGTTGTTTTACGTCTAGGGGGTACCCCTGGGTCGTGGCAAACTTGGTAATCAGAGCACAAGGTTTAGAATGATTCTAGAATGATGTCTCATGAACCACGTCTAGTAGAATCTTGTTCATGAGTGTGAAGCGTGCTATAAGATTCTTAAGAAATTTCACTTCTTTCATTACTATTTAGTCCTACCTTAAGAGTTATAAATCTATAAAGTCCTTTTCCTAACCCTTCTCTTGTGTCTATAGGATATGAATACTGTAGGGGTGACCTCAAGAAGAATGTAAGAGGAGATTGTGAATGAGGGAGTTCCTCCCTAAGGTCCTCAAGTTCCTCAAGCCCCTAATGATGAGGGGGCTATGAAAAATGTGGAAATAAGGACGACTCTCCTAACATTGACTCAAGACATGACAACTCAAGCTCAAGCTGTGACAACTCATGCCGAAACTATAACAGCTCAAGTCAATAGAGATGCTAGAGTTCATGTGAACCCTATGGTGAGAAACGTGGCATCAAGGTTGAGAAACTTCACAAGAATGAGCCCTCCAATGTTCTTTGGATCCAAAGTAGGTGAAGACCCTCAAGAGTTCGTAGATGAGCTCTATAAGATAATTGATGCCATTGGGGTGACTTCTATTGAGAAAGTAGAGATAGCCACTTATAAATTGAAGGAAGTGGCCTAGGTATAGTATACTCAATAGAAGGGTAATAGGCCGGTTGAAGCGGGTCCCATAGATTGGGTGGTGTTCAAGAAAGCGTTCCTTGATATGTTCTTTTACCTAAAGAAGAGGGAAGCAAAGGTGGAGGAATTTATCAACCTTCGTCAAGGAGGTATGAGTGCTCAACAATATTCTCTAAAACTCACTAAGTTTTCCAAGTATGCTCTGTCTTTGGTGGCAAATTCGAGAGATGAGATGAGTCTGGTTTGTGACTGAAGTGTCTGAGCTGATCGAAGAAGAATGTCATGCGGTAATGTTACATGATAATATGGACATCTCACATCTAAAGGTCTATGCTCAACAAGTTGAGGAGACAAAACTTAGGAACAAGAATAGTTAAGTGAAAAGAGCAAGGACCGATACTAGAAATTCTTTCAAGGGTAAGGTTAAGGGTCAAAGGAGACCAAGGATCAAGAGAAGGTTCTCCAACCAAGGCTATTCTAATTCTCCAAGGGTCAAGAAGGATAAGGTGAATTACCCTAAGCCTCAAGGAGGCAATAGTAGTGGATCTTCTATGACAGGGCCTACTTGTGCCAAGTGTGGCAAGAAACATGAGGGTAAGTGTCTTGTTGGCACGGATGGTTGCTTTCATTATGGGAAGAGTGGTCACATGGTGAGAGATTTCCATGTGGTAAATGCTCAAGGGAGAGAGGGCAAGCAAGCCCTTCCTAGTGGTTCGAACTCTGATGCTCCCAAGAAGACTCGCTTCTATGCTCTTCAATCTGGAGGTGACCAAGAGAGTTCCCTGGATGTGATGACCAGTATGTTACAAGGCTTTTCTATTGATGTTAATGCATTGTTAGACCCCAGTGCAACTCTGTCATTTGTTACAACTTTTGTGGCTATGAAATTTGAAATACTCCTCGAAGTGTTATTAGAGTGTTTTTCGGTGTCTACCCCGGATGGTGACTTGGTAGTGGCAAAAAGAGTCTATAGGAGTTGTCCAATTTGTTTCTCTCATAAAGTCACTTTGGTTGATTTGATAGAATTAGACATGTTGGACTTTGATGTCATTTTGGGGATGAATTGGTTGCATGAATGTTTTGCAACTGTTGATTGTAGAACTCGGGTGGTTAAGTTTCATTTCCAAATGAGCCTACTTTATAATGGAAGGAGGGAAATTCTATCCCTTGAGGTTGATTTGTTTCATGTCTAAAAGCTAGAAAAATGATCTCCAAGGGGTGCATTTAGCATATTGTTAGGGTTATGGTTATTAAGTCCGAGACTCCTTCTTTATAGTCGGTCCCCGTGGTGAGTGAATTTCCGAAAGTCTTCTTTGATGACTTGCCCGCATTCCTCCCAAACATGGCAATGATCTATTGTCGGATACTCAACCTCTATATCCATTCCTCCAAATAGAATAACTCCGGTCGAATTGAAACAGTTGAAGGAACAATTGAAAGATTTTTTAGACAAAGCTTTATTCAACATAGCATCTCTCCATGGGGTGCTCTGGTATTGTTCGTAATGAAGAAGGATGGGTCCCTTAGCATGTGTATAGACTACCGCCAATTGAATAAGGTAACTATAAAGAACAAGTATCCCCTTCCTAGAATTGAAGATTTGTTTGATCAAATTCAAGGAGCTAACTATTTCTCCAAAATAGATTTTCTTTCGAGTTACCATCAACTAAGGGTAAGAGGGATTGAAATTCCAAAAATGACCTTTAGGACCCGGAATGGTAACTAAAAATTTGTGGTTGTCTTTTGGGTTAAGAAATGACCCGGTGGCATTCATGGACCTAATGAATAGGGTGTTTAGGCAATATCTTGATTCGTCTGTGACAATCTTTATAAAGGATATTTTGATCTATTTAATGAGTGAAGGTGAACACATGGATTATTTTGATCTAGACCTCTAACTCCTACCGATATTAGAAGTTTTTTTGGGTTTGGCCGGTTATTATATGAGGTTTGTTGAGGGTTTTTCCACCATTGCTTCTCCGTTGACGGCATTGACTCAAAAGAAGGCTAAGTTTATGTGGTCGGAGACTCGTGAGAAAAGCTTCCAAGATCTGAAAGATAGACTTACTTTTGCTCCGATGTTGGCCTTATCAGAGGGTACTGATAGGTTTGTGGTATATTGTGATGCTTCTCGAGTGGGTTTGGGATGTGTCTTTATGCAACATTATAAGATTGCCTATGCTTCAAGGCAACTCAAGATCCATGAAAAGAATTATAAAACTCATGATCTCTATATAATGGCGGTGGTGTTTGCCTTGATAATATGGAGGCACTACCTATATGGAGTCCATATAGATGTTTTCACCAACTAAAAAAGTCTTCAATATGTGTTTAGCCAAGACTTGAATCTCCGACAAAGAAGGTGGTTAGGACTTTTGAAGGATTATGACATGAGTTTCCTTTACCATTCTGGCAAAGCTAATGTATTGCGGATGCCCTAGGTAGATTGTCCATGGGTAGTGTGGCTAATGTAGAAGATGAGATAAAAGAATTGGTTCGTGATGTGCATAGGTTGGCCCGGTTAAGTGTCCAACTAGTGGATTCCACCAAGGGTGGAGTTATGGTCCGTCATAGTTCCTAATCATCCTTTGTGGTTGATGTTAAGTCTAAACAAGGTGTTGATCTCATATTAATGGAGTTGAAAGAATCGGTACTCAACAAGTCTGTTGAGGCTTTATCCCGAGGGGGAGATGGGGTGCTTAGGTACCAAGGTCGTTTATGTGGTACGGATGTTAATGGTGTGAGAGAGAAATTTTAGAAGAGGCTCATGGTTCGTGGTATTCTATTCATCTGGGAGCCTCAATGATGTACCGTGATCTACGGGAAGTCTATTGGTGGAATGGTGTGAAGAAGAATATATTGGGTTTTGTGACCAAATGTCTGAATTGTCAACAAGTTAAGGACAAACACCTAAAACCGGGAGATTTGTCCCAATATATGGATATTCCCACTTGGAAGTAGGAGGATGTGAATATGGACTTTGTTGTGGGTTTGCCTTGTACTTGATTGCTTTGAATGACGTAATCAAAGACATGACTTTCAATTCAGGTGTCAATGATCGTGTGCAGTAATATAACCCAACAAAATGAGTTGGGGTCGAGTCCCAAGGAAGTGGTTGCAAAAATTAATAGAAAAGTAGAATCAAGTTCTAATCAATCATAGCTATAAACATTAACGAATAAAAACATACTAAATCTAAAGGTGACACGAATGTCAATTATCAATGGTGGGTTTGTATTCGACTAATGACAAAAATAGCGAAAATATAAAAAAGTGAGTTAGGGAGATAGGATTCTGGGGATGTCATAGGAATATGGTCTCAAATAAACATTCGGGTACATGCTATTGATAGTAAATCTCTATAATTTGTAACTAAGCTAGACTTTAGTGGGGGTAAATTCTCTCTCGAGCAACTTACCCCAAATCAACTCGGTGTCACTCAAACACCTTATTGTAGCATTTAAGCACAACCTTCGCCTTAGCACATTCACTCTCTCGAGCTTAATGTGTGGGAGAAGGCCTAGGATTCACTCTCTCGAGCTGAACACACGATGACCCAATAACCCCCGTCTATTGATTCAGTAGTTTTGGTCTTAGGACCTCTCTTTCGAGCAAGCCAAAGACACGAAGTTTGCAACAACAATTTCATCAAGTTCATACATAACTACTGAACAAAATCTCATTTAAACAACAAATAGACTATTATTAAGCAAGACCCAAAAGTAAATTCAACCCATATTCACATAATCACACCCCAAGAATTGGGGATTTAGCTAGACATGAAAAAGAGATAGAAATTGATACAAAAAAGTGTCCATCAAATTGGTATGATAAATATTGTCTTTAAGCACGTCAAGGATGAAGATTCTTCAGGACTCACTTTCGATTTCTTGTAATTGAAAACCTTCAAAATCTTCGAAGCTA
This sequence comes from Solanum commersonii, assembly GCA_029007595.1. Classification (NCBI taxonomy): domain Eukaryota; kingdom Viridiplantae; phylum Streptophyta; class Magnoliopsida; order Solanales; family Solanaceae; genus Solanum; species Solanum commersonii. The sequence continues at coordinate 154,405 of JAJTWQ010000325.1, forward strand.
AAGAACAATGTCTCGAAAACTCTAAGAACTCAAAACTAAAATATGCTAAAGATCAATAATAATTCGCTACAACTGATGCTAAGCTACAAAATTAATTAGGTATTTAATATTTCCAAAAATTTGTACTACGAAGGACCACTCGGCATAGTTAGTCGGGATCACGGATACATTTAGTGATCTGCCCTTTGGTTTTGTTCAACGCCTTTCTGCTTTTGCCTTTAACTTCTCCGCATTTTGATTCATTAGGCGACAGGGAACTACTTTGCGAAACTGCTCGGCGATGTGCCGAATGCTCCTTTTCCCCACAGACTTGATCTTTTCCTTCAGAGCTCAGCACACTAGAACATTAGGCGAGATTTGAGGCCTTTCGGCTACTCGTCTAATGGATTAGGCAATCTTCAGGCCGTCTTTTCTTCCTTCATTTAGCCGTTTTTTTCCTTTTTGCTCGATAGTGTCCATGCTTTGTCTCGCAAGTCAAATACCTGAAACTTAAGGATTTACATTAGATATTGACACAAGATAAGAATTTGAGGATTCTCATTCAATCAAAATATTACCCTATATGAGTCCAAATTGTGGACTCATCAACATCCCCAACTTAAACTTTGCTTGTCCTCAAGTAAAACTCAACTTTAGCAGTTAAAAAAGGATTTCTCAAATAGTGCTACACAAGAATTAATCATGAATGTACACAACAAGACTCATCTTACTCATGCAAGGATCAATTGTATACTCAAAGACTCAAGTTGTGACAGACCATTATCAAAGATTCTCAAGCTCACTATACTTTCTTCAAATGCAAGTTCAAGCTCAATAAAGGTATTCAAATTCCCTCACACAAAAGAATGATTCCATTTTCACACACAATGATTTAATCATTTGTAGCTCCGGAATCAAATGCAACGCTCACACTCACAAAAAAGAAAACTATGCATGTTTTCACCCATAGGTTTGCCCGTATTTTCTAATTAACAAATGCTTCAACTCACTCAAGATAAAAAAGGTCTTTTCAAGGCTTGTAATGGGGCTGAGTGCAAATGTATGGTTATTTAGGCTCAGGGACTTTCATCTTCATGAAATATGGTGCTCACAACACTCTCTTTCTTCTTCTTTCATCATTTTCTTTAGTTCTCATAAGTCATCACATTATTCACTTTCCATGGATTGTTCGGAAACCCCATTTCTTTTGTACTTTATTCCACAACTTTTTCTTTTTCATTCTTTTCTTCTCGTTTACTCCTTTTTTTATGGAGGGGTTCCATTTTTCTCAACACCATGGGTTAAAGGAGACTTTCCTTGCACTTCTTGACTCACCCTTTTCTTTTCACCACACCCCTAACTTAGTATTTTGGCCTAAGTCGGCTATTCAATCAACCACAAATCAAGAGGATTATAGGTAGTGAATTAAGAAAGGTCACGTTTTCATAAAGTTTTTTTCAAATAAAAGGGTCAAGGTTCAAGGGGTGTTCAAAAGAGGTTCACACACACTCACAATGTAGGCCACAAAAGAGGTATATGTCAAACTGGCTCACACTCTTCGAAGTTTCCTAAGATCATATCATTAGATATCCTTCCTTAGTCGACCGTGATAATGGGGAAAATTCTAGGTGTTATCATGCATGGTTCACAGTAAGTTCATCACACAAGGCATCGATACCAAAGTCAAACAAAACTTCACACGTTTGCTACTATACAACGATCATCACAAGAGAATCAATTTGATACTTGGCTAGTCATAACGAAATGTAAAGAGTTCACATATTGTCTATGTAACTTCATTTGGTCTCATCGTAGCCGCACATTTCTGTTCGTTCGATTATGAGCACTATTTGAGTCATCGATATTGGTCAAAATCAAGACCCAAATTTGCTAAAGAATAGCCACATTCAAGTACATACAAGAGTGGCCAAAAAATTTGGAAGGGTTCATAATCATTTATAATTAAAGCAAAAGGAGCCACAAGCTCAAATATCCACAAAAACAAGTGTAAACCACAATACTATGTCTCACAACCCAATTACACGATCAAAAGATCAGTCACAAAAGCACACAAAGGTGGGCCTCACCCCACCACAAATAAAAGTATTTGTCCTCAAATGCAAACAACATTATCCAAAGTTTAAAATAAAGTAAGACAGAGAGGGAGGTAATGAGGGGATCCTGCCTATGCTGTCGTTCCATCTGTCTAGGCATTAGTGTCTGGAGTCCCTTCGAACGAAACAATATCAAAGACTCATTGGGAGTTTCTACAAGTGTTCCTTCAAAAAAAATTTGTACAACTGTATAGATTCCCCGTGCCCATGAAGGGATAGAAGAGTCTCGTGGATTAGCTTTTCTATCAAAATTTGGCCTCTTGCCTTTTCCTTTCCTTCCAGGTGTAGGTTCTTGCTTTCCCTTCTTGGAAGGATTAGATCTTCCTTCATTTAATTTGAAATTTTGTGCTCTTATCAATCGGGGTGGCATGACTCTTCCAGAAACTTTAGGTGTAGCCATGTCTGCAAAACATCGAGATAAATTTAGAAAAAACCATTCGATAAAAGCACGGGAAATCATTTGCTGGCAAACTTCACTGACTGATTTGGTGAGTTGTCGACATCATTCGGCGATGCAAGGTTAGTCTGCTAAAAGTTATAGTGCAAAGTGACCTAGGGGAGCAGACAAGGGCGAGTCGCCGAGGGTCTTTGGTGACCTCCAACTTCTTGCCAAAAGTTATAGAGCCCATCAACACATAGAGCATGAAATTAAGTACAAGATGGGGACATGAGGCGAACCGCCAAGTGGTTCAGCGTGATTGATCCATCTCGCCAAATGACCTAATGTGCCTATTTTCAACCCAACTGCATGAATTCAATCCTACATCTCTTGATAAAAACTTAAAGCAAGCACAACTCTCATTAATTCTAGACCCATAGCACTCAACGACATACAAGCACAACCCTGCAGAAATTTAATCTATTTTAAGAGCCAAATTTTGGGATTTCAGCAATCAACACTATGGGCTAGGAATTCAAATTAAAATAGGCGATCAAATGAATTAATTTTAACAGAGATGCCTAGCACACTTCGTCACAATAATATCATTCCACTTAAGTACGAAATCATTAAAAATAGCTCAGACTCATCGGGAGTTTCTACAGGTGTGGCTGCAAAAAAATTTGGTACAACTATATAGATTCCCTGCGCCCATGAAGGGATAGAGGGGTCTCGTGGAATAGCTTTTCTATTGGGATTTGGCCTCTTGCATGTGCCTTTGCTTCCAGGTGTAGGTTCTTGTTTTCCCTTCTTGGAAGGATTAGACCTTCCTTCATTTAATTTGAAATTTTGTGCTTTTATCAATCGGGGTGGCATGACTCTTCCAAAAACTTTAGGTCTAGCCATGTATGCAAAAGTTTGAGATAAAGTTAGAAAAAACATTCGATAAAAGCACGGGAAATCAGTTGCTGGCAAACTTCGCCGACTCATTCAGCGAGTCGTCGACATCATTCGGGGATGAAGGGTTAGTCTGCTGAAAGTTATAATGGAAAGTGACCTAGGGGAGCAATCAAGGGCGAGAAAAAAGGCGAGTCACTGAGGGTCTCTGGTAACCTCCAACTTCTCACCGAATGTTATAGATCCCATCATCACATAGAGCATGAAATTAAGTACGAGATGGAGACATGAGGCAAACCGCCAAGTGGTTTAGCGTGCTCGACCCATCTTGCCAAATGACCTAACGTGCCTATTTTCAACCCAACTGTATGAATTCAATCCTGCATCTCTTGAGAAAAACTTAAAGCAAGCACAACTCTCATTAATTCTAGACCCATAGCACTCAACGACATACAATCACAACCCCAGACAAATTTAATCTATTTTAAGAGCCAAATTTTGGGATTTCAACCATCAACACTATGGGCTAGGAATTCAAATTAAAATAGGCGAACAAACGAAATAATTTTAGCAGAGATGCCTAACACATTTCATCATGATAATATCATTCCACTTGAGTACAAAATCGATAAAAATAGCTCAGGATTTAGAAACCAAGCGTTATTGCTGACTAAATTCAGATTGAATCTTTAGGCAGCAATGTAATCCAACTTTCGAGCACAAATCAAGAACTAACACACTCAGAGAATTCAAAAATATAGGGAATAATGTGCAGGTGTGAGGTTGGAAGAATGAAAATGCATAAAAGTGAAAAAGTTTGAGCATTTAAAGATTTGCCTTCAAAAATTATCCAGTTCTTGCCCATTTGGAGACATTAGTCGTGATCATCGATCCATTCAACATCACACCAAACAATCACTTACTTAACCAAGTTTTGCAGAACCCCCAATCAATATGGGAGTCCAAATGGTGGTAAGAATCGTAATCACCGACCAGGTCGGCAACTCACCAATAATTCTCTGGGCTCATCGAGTTTTACAGACTCTCCCTCAAAGTTGTCCTTAGTCCAATGGTGGTCTGAGTCGGGGTCACTGACCTCTTTGGCGATGCGACGACTTGAACCGTTTTGATTGCCAATCTCCTTCTTTTCTAACAATTCCCATACTTCATCCTGCACAACCAACACACCATTATTTTATAAACAAACAAAAAGCAGTAAAAGGGTTTTGGGTTGCCTCCCAAACAACGCCTTAGTTAACGTTGTGGCATGACGCAAGTCCACCTTCAAACCTCATTCTTGGGGTTAGCCATAGTATCACTAGGTAAACCCCCCATCTGTCTTAAATTGAGATGAGACAATTTATGACCATTTGGGTCTGCAACTACTTGATCGACACTGAATGGGAGGTGACGATCTTTCTAACTATAGATACATCTTCTTTCATTTCTTTTAAAATCTTGTCTGACCCTTCAACCTTGTTGAGGATACGAGAGATCATATCCTTAGACCTACCACCTTTTAAATCCTTTGGCTTTTGGCGCTCATGGGGAGGCACATACCTGGCCTTCTCCCTATCCTTCCAGTTAGGATTTTGGTCCCTCCATTTTCTCTCGCGATCCTTCCAACCAACCTCTCTAGCCCGACCTTGGTTACCACCCTGCCTAGGGTAGTTTTAACAAAAACCACCACCTTGGTTGGCTAGAAAATTTAACTCCTCATTATAGAAGGCTTCAAACTTTCTCTCCTCAGTATTTCCACACCTAACCCCCACGATATTGATAACACAGGGACCAGCCCCCATGACATTTTTAGATAAAATATCAAGTTGCGTCATGATCTTAGCCATATTTTCATCTCTCTCATGGTCTTTCTCCATCTGCTCCTTGGTTAACTTGAAGGAGAGAGGGGATACCTGGTCTTCACGAGTGTACCATGCCTTGTTTATCATAGTCATGCCATCTAAAAGTTGAGCAGTTACCACATAAAGTTGGTGCATCAAACCTCCCAGAGAGAGTTGATCCGCAACACCCTTATTTACAGAATCCAGACTCCGATAAAAATATTGCAGCAGCACATTGTCAGGCAAGCCATGGGTTGGGCATTGCAACACCAACTTTTTGAAACTCAGTCAAGTTTCGTGTAAAGGCTCCCCTTCAAGACGCTTAAAGCTGTAAATGCTATCTTGAAGAGTCATCATCTTCAAAGAAGGGAAAAATCAGACTTAAAATGTGGTTACCAACTCCTCCCAAGAAGTGATCGATTCACGTGGCAACTCATTTAGTTACTTGCATGCCTCTCCTATCAACGAGAATGGGAATGACCTCAACCAGACCGACTCTTGGGAGATGTTCTTGAAATAGAACTGTCCGCACACATCCACAAATTTTCTAAGATGCTCATGAGGGTCCTCATAAGCCAAACCACTGAAAAGCCCCTTTAGTTGCAAGAGTTGCTACAACGTACTCGTGATGTGAAATACTGCATTCCCTTCAACCGGAGGCAAGCGAATGACACCAATACCACCCATGAGATTGGGGTCGTTAGCATGAGGCTCATGGACATCGTTCAGGTTTCTGATGTCGTCTTGATGGCCTACTTGGTTGCCATTGCTGGCGTTTACACTCATACTTCCTATTTCCAACACAATCAAGAAAAAAAAAAACAATAATTAAGTAAGTAGAACTATAACTAAGAAGAACAAAAAAATATACTCAACTAAAAATTCTCAACTAACACCACTCCCCGACTATGGTGTAATTTTGATTGTTTTTTATGACGTAATCAAATACACGACTTCCAATTCAGGTGTCAATGATCACGTGTAGTAATATCACCCAACCGAATGGGTTGGGGTCGAGTCCCAAGGGAGTGGTTGCAAGAATTAATAGGAAAGTAAAATCAAGTTCTAATCAATCATACCTATAAACATTAACGAATAAAAACATACTAAATCTAAAGGTGACACTATCAATGGGGGGGTTTATATTTTATTAATGACAAAAATTGTGAAAATATAAAGATGCGAGTTAGGGAGATGGGATTCTTGGGATGTGATAGGAATATGGGCTCAAATAAACAATCAGGTACATGTTATGGATAGTAAATCTCTATAAATTTTTAACTAAGCTAAACTTTAGTGGAGGTAAATTCTCTCTTGAGCAATTTACCGTGAATCAACTCGATTTTTCTCAAACACCGAGTTGCAGCATTTAAGTAGAGCTTTCTCCTTAGCCCATTCACTCTCTCGAGCTGAACCCAAGACGACCCAATAACCACCGGCTATTGATTGAGTAGTTTTGGTCTTAAGACCTCTCTCTCGATTATGCTAAAGTCACGAAGACGAAATCATATTTGCAACTACAATTTCATTAAGTTCATGCACAACTATTGTACAAAATCACATTTAAACATCAAATAGACTATTATTAAGCAAGACCCAATAGTAAATTCAACCTATATTCACATAATCACACCCCAATAATTGGGGTTTTAGCTAGACATGAAAAAGAGATAGAACTCGATACCAAAAAGTGTCTCTATCAAATGGGTACGATAAACATTATCTTCAAACACTTCACGGATAAAGATTCTTCAAGACCCACTTCCAATTTCTTAGTATTGAAAACCTCCAAAATCTCAAAGCTCAAGAACAATGTCTCAAAAACACTAAGAGATTAAAACTAAAATATGCTAAAAATCAGTATTAATTTGCTACAACTGATACTAAGCTACATAATTAACTTGGTTTTTATAGTTTTCAAAAATTTGCGCTGCGAAGGACCACTTGGTGAAGTTAATCAGGATCGCTAATATACTCAGCGATTGTCCCTTAGGTCTGGTTCATCGTCTTTCTACTTTTTCCTTCCCCATCTTCGCGTTTTGATTCATTGGTTGATAGTGAATTGCTTGGTGGAACTGCTCAACAATGCATCGATTGCTCCCTTTCTTTGCAGACTTGATCTTTTCCTTCGGGTTTCCGCACACTGGAACGTTAGGCGATATTTGAGGCCTTTCAGCGACTCGCCTAATGGATTACAAGATCTTCAGGACGTCTTTTCTTTCTTCTTATAGCTGTTTTGCTCCTTTTTTCTCGATAACGCCCATGCTTTGTCTCTAAAGTCAAATAAATGAAACTTAAGGATTTACGTCAGATATTGAGACAAAATATGCATTTAAGGACACTTATTCAATCAAAATATAGACTTGTAAGTCCAGAGTGAGAAACAAGGAAGTAGCTTCCGTTAAGGTTTTATGGAGGAATCATTTAGCTGAGGGTGCTACATGGGAGGCCGAGGCCAATATGAAGTCCTTCTATCCTTATATTTTTCCTTCTATTGCTAATCAAGCTTCAGGTAAGTAGTTCCTCTTGAGTTTTGGTGTTTTTGGAGTCATGTGTGTTGTTTGAATTTTTTCGTGATTTCCTTATGTCATGCATGATCTTGATGAAATTCATGTTTAATGTAAAATGAGTTTTTATTTATTTATGTGTCCCTCACGTTGATTGTGCATTTTAGTATATTGATGGCATATTTGAATCCATGAGGTGATTGTTCAACATGCTTAGTTATGCTTGTGATGAAATAGCATATTGGCTCCATGATGTGGTGTTGAGCTTGCTTTTAGTTGGAGAAGGTAGTTCCTCCTATGAACATGAGAAATGTTGCATTTCAGGCATATTGGGTTGGTAGATGTAGTTCCTATTTTCTTGTGTTGCATTGACCATATTTTGAAATGGAGTTGAAGATTCCTCATTTTGAATAGTGCATGAAGTGAATAGTGTTTTTTGAGTTTTGCACATTTTAATGCTTCATGCATGATGGGCTGCTAGTCTTGAGTTTCTGACTTAGTTTGGTGTCTAGATCATAATTCGAGGACATATGTTCCCAAGGAGGAGATAATGTAACACCCTGGAAATTTAATGAACTATGCTAGAGCCTAACATGTAGTCTAGTTGCCTAAATGGAGTGAAACATAAATATTAGAGTCCTAACATAACCTCCCTAAGTTAGTACAAGTGTCTTAGGGCCTAAATGTCAAGGCATGACCCCCCCTCCCAAGGACCAACCAAGGGTCCTTGAAGAGGGCCTTGGTTTGTAGCTAAAAAGCTACTTGAAGGCAGTCACCCATGACATGGGCATCCACGTCCCGTGGGTGGACTCACGCCCCATAGGTGGAGGTCGTGAGTTGAGGAAAAACATCACACAACTCTCCAAAAGTCTCTGTCCAAGCTACGACCATGCAGTACAGTCTGTAGACCCACTCACACCCGTGGGTGGGGTCTCATTAGTTGGAGGCTTGAGTTGGCCAAAATGAGGGGCTGCATACCCAAACCATGGACCTGACGGTTGAGTCAGGAGCCCATCTACGGTCTGTTGGTGGTGGGCATAGGTCCCCCCTGCAAAAGCTGCTCAATCTCGGCCACAGCTTAGTCAAATCCATTCATTCCAAAAGATATTATATTAGTGTGGTGTCATTTTAATAAAACTATATAAGTACTTCTAAGTCTTTAAAATCCACTTAACGCATCATAACTAAAATGACAAAAATTAGAAACTACCTCCCCTCTCCAATATTTCTCTCTCTGGGACTGCATTGAAGAGCAACAACAAGGTTAAGCCTAGGGATTTAAGAAACAGGCTTTCTTCTCCAATTTCTTATGGAAATCAACCTAAGGTACGAATGATTTTCATCTATGGGTAGCTATTACCTATATAGCCCCTTCAAATTTCGTTTTTAAAACATCCAAATCCCCCAAAAACCTAGGGTTTCAGTTTATGTCATGGGTCTTTTTCCAAAAAGTTTTCATTTGTTTAATTATGGTTTATTATGGTTGCTTATCATGAATTCTAATTGGAATAGTGGAGTATTGTTGAATTATGATGAAATTCTCCCTTGGACCCGTGATTCCCCCATCATTCTAAATTGTGAACTATGGTGTGGCTTAAATGACGATGGGAGCTTGACCATTGATTATGTTGTTGAATCTTCATATCCCTCTATCTAATGTGGTAGTTCTAGAAGTTAGGGTTGATCTTGATTCATAGCCTTGAAGGGAAACTTATTAGGGTTTATACATGATTATGAGGATTTTATATGAACTCATGATTCACTTAGAAAATGATGATCCTATGACTATTGTGTATTTCTAGTATTTTTGTAAGATCCTTCCCCCCATACCCTTACACATGACTATGCATGAAAGGCCTATGATTATGATAAAGTTGTTATGTTGATTGGAAGGCTATTCTCATGAAATACTATGAACATGATGTGAAAGGTTTATTCACGTATTAATGATTATAAGGTTGAAAAGACATTCTCACCTAATGAATCCATGAGCTACCATGATACCATGTTGGTTTGAGTGCTAGGCATTCTTCCATGAACATGAATATAAAGTAAAGACTTAACATGAATAGTAAAAGGAATTAAGCGTAGTACCGAGTGAATATGAATATGAGATGGAAGCTTTTATGTGAATTAGTCCGGCTTCCCCATGGGTTCCTTTTACGTCAGTTAGTCCGGCTCCCAATATGGTTATCTCATGAGGTGGAAACATTTTACCTCAGTTAGTTTGGGTTTCTAGTAGAAATCTCCTTATTCCATATCTATGTTCCCACATAGGTCTTTAGCTAGTGGATCCACCTAAATGCTAAACATATTAGTTCTACCTAAGGGAACTACGACACCTCATTTTGGGGTGGGGCATGACACTGGATTCCCTATAGCTCACATGATCTATGTTGGTTAAGACTATATTTCCCCACATGATAAGAGGATGATCCATGACATGACAAAAACAAGAATATGAACTATGAACAAGAACATGAGTTATGTACTATGATTACTTAAGAGGTTTGACTAAGTGTGAGTGGGGGTATGTGACTTCACTTATGCATTGTACAAGTAAGCTTTGAGAGTGATTGTGGTATGTGCTTTGATGACATGACACGTATAAGTTAATGCATGTTTTACATGAATATGAAAATGAACATGAATATGGATTATACCTATGACTTCTTAATGAGATTTGCTTGGTGTAACTGGGGATATGGGAATTCACTTGTACATTGCACAAGTATACTTATAAAGAGGTTATGGTGTGGTTTCCTTATGACATGAACATGTATGAATCTAGGTATGCATGACATTAATTGTTGTTAAGAGTGCCTCTTCTTATTATGAGCTATGAACATGAATGTCTCCTTGTCTATGAGTGTTTGTTATGGATGAGGTCAAGGTAAGTTATGTGTGACTACGGTAGCCTAGGGTTGCTTATGGTATGGTTTGACTTTGTAATTACTCTAAATGTGCATGATGGATTTTAAACATGATAAAGGCATGATTTCAACAAAATGTCTGTTTTATGTATTTTTACGGATTTTTATGCATGGCTTCCATACGTAGTACATTATTTGTGCTAACCCATATTCTCTACATCTTCCTATAAATTGTAAGTTTTGGTTGTTGAGGTTTACTTCTTTTTTAAAGTAAAGCTTGGGTTGACTATTCTCGAAGCTTGATGAGTCCTCATAGTTCGAGGAGAAGGGTCATTCGTTTCTAGTTTCCTTTTGTACTTTTTATTTTCAAGACAATGTTGTAAAGGGCTATGTCCCTAAGATTGTATTTGATTGTTTTAGATGGTTCCTTTTATGAAAAAAACTTCTATTGTAAATGTTTTAAATTCTGCATCATTTCTATGTACTTATGTTCATGATTATGCTAAGGGCTTGTATGAGACCCCTTCGGGGTCAAGTACGCCGTGTTACATCTAGGGGGTTCCCCATGGGTTGTGAAAATGTCCATCAAGGCTACTTCCCACAATTAGAATTAACCAATGATACTTCCAGAAGTATCTCATATGTGTTCAAAGGCCTGAAATAATGTTAGCTTGCATTGACCATCTTTTATGACTTATGTTTTCTAACCCTTTTATATCATGATTTATCTTGGTCAATTGCATGTCATTAAATGTCCTCTTTTAGCATGATTTAAATGTTTTATGAATAGCTATCATTCTTGGTACATTATTTCATACTAGCACATACTCTTGCCTACATTTCCCATAATGTAAGGTCTGATAGTCAGATTTTTCAATTTAGTGGCTAGTAGTTGATTGCGAGATCCCCGAGCTTGGTGTGTCCTCATGCTTCGAGGATGAACTTTCATTTTTTGTAGTTTCTTACTTATTTCTAATTTTGGACATGATGTATGGGATTGGACCAATTTAATTCTATTGTATTAGATGGTTATCGAGACAAGCATTTTAGACTTCCCCTTTACTTTGATAAATAAATTGGACTTTAAACATTTTTTTACATCTTTTATTCTATTTCATATGTTGTGTATGCTTAGTGGCATGTATAGGATCTCTCGGAGTCTTATATGCAATTTTACATTTAGGGGTACCTTTGGGTCGTGACATCAACAACTAGAGTATTGGTTCCAGCAGGGGAGGTTAATCATAGTAGAGGACATCCACAAGATTGGGAGGGAGGTAATCATGGAGGTCATGGCGGCAAAGGTAATGATAATATGGGGAAAGAAGTGGTGCTACCCAAAAGAAGGGTTGCCTATAATGAAAAAAAAGCTTAATGTTACGCATATCCACGAAAACCAAAGGATGAGGCACTAGATGTTGTGATTACAATTACTATTCTTTTTTGTGAATATTATGGCAATGTTTTGCATTATCTAGATTCCACTCATTCTTCTATATCTTTGACATTTGCTCTAGATTTTATATTACTTTTGATACCCTTAATGCCCTTATATATGTTTCTACCCCCATAGGAGTGTCCAATGTAGTAACCTATGTCTATCATGATTGTTTGATGTTAATTTTAGGCCTACACACTTGGATAGATTTAGTGATATTAAATATGATACACGTTGATGTGAGCTTGAGTATTACATGTGTGTCCCAGTATTTTGTTGTGTTAAATTGTACGGCTAAAATACTCACTTCAGAGATCCCAGGGAGGGAAAGGTTAGAGTAGGAAAGGGTATTCAGGCCTCATATTAAAGATCATATCATTCGTTTGGGATAAAACACTAGTTCGGCGAGGTGGTTTTGCCTATTTGGCTCATAAATAAAGATGCTAGTATAAAGACTCCTTTCATTGAATATATCGTTGGTTTCTAAATTTCTGGAGGGGTTCCCTATAGATCTTCCTGGTACACCTTTTGATGAACCTAGACATCTTTATTGGTTGTGAGTCGGGTACTCACCCAATCTCTATTCGTCCCTATCACATGGCTTGGATAGATTTTAAAAAGCTTAAGACTCAACATTAGGAATTGATAGATAAGGGATTGTTTTACCCTAGTGCTTCTCCTTAGGGTGCTACTGTCTTGTTTGTGAAGAAAAAATATGGTAATATGAGGATGTGTATTCATTTTCACAAGGTTACCATCCTGAATAAGTAATTATTGCCTCGCATAGATGAGTTCTTTTACTAGTTGCATGGTGCTTCTATCTATTCAAAGATTGATTTGAAATCGGGGTACCATAAGAAAAGATTGGGATTTATGACATACCTAAGAAAGTTATTCAGATCCAGTATGGGTATGATTAGTTATTTGTGATGTCGTTTGGATTGAGTAATGCACTAGTACTATTTCTGAATTTGATGAATGGGGTATTTAAACTATTCTTAGATTCCTTTGTGATTGTATTCGTTGATAATATTTTGATATACTTTAAGGGAAAGGTGGAGCATGAAAACCATCTTCGTATTGTTCTTGGTATCTTGGGGAAACATAAATTGTATGCAAAGTTTACAAAGTGTGAATTATGGCTGCCTTAGGTTGATTTTTCTTGATCATGTTGTTTTTGAAGAAAGGAGTGATGGTAGATCCCCAAAATATTAAGGAAGTTAATAATTGGGTTTGGCATATCTCGGTGATAGAGGTTAGATGCTTTCTAAGGTTTGCTAGTTATAATAAATGATTTATGAAGAACTTTGCTTCTACTTCTATAAATCTGAGGAGAGCTTTGAAAAGCTCAAAGATCTTTTGACTACATCACTTATCTTGACCTTGCACTAAAGGGTAAGGATTTCATGATTTATTGCGAGGCTTCACATTCGAGATTTGTTGTTGTTTTGATGAAGGAAAAGAATGTGATAATCTATCCTTCCATACAATTAAAGGTTCATGAGAGGAATTATCCCACTCATTGTAACACCACGGATTAGAAAAAAAAGGGCAAAGTTTCAATTCTCAAAAGTTACTAGTGCCATCCGACGGAGGCCAACAATGGCCTGTGGATGAGACCACGGACCGTTGGTGTGGTCCGTGGGTTGGTCATCCCAACTGTGCTCAAAGCCAAGAACTACAGCTAGACCAACAGACTTTCATTGACTCTGCGGTATGTCAGTTGAGGGTCCATAGGTCAGGTCCCCTAAATCCTAGTTTCTAACGGAGAATGATGATGATGCAGGATGAACCACTAGTCAGATCACGACCTGTTAATCAGGTGTTGTCAATCGTAGGGTACGAAGTTATTTTAAGGGCAGTTGGGTCATTTCTCAATTAGTCTAGTCTACTACTACTCCATTTTACCCTTTATCTATAGACCTATATAAGTGATTTTAACCCCCAATTTCCCAATAGAATCATTATCTTCACATTCACCAAAAGAAGAACAAGTCTGGTCTCAAAAATATTTCTTTCTCAAGAAAGCTTGAATAATAAGATTCAACATAGGGCTTCAAGTCAAGTCTTCATTCCTCCATTGAAGGTAAGCAATTTCCTTTGATGTATGATAGTTTTCATCTATGGATTCCTTTCATTCATGGAGTTCCCTTATTCTCCTAATTTTAAAGTTATAAATCCTCAATTGAGTTAGGGTTTTCTTCAATTGCCATGGGTTCTCTTGATTTTTTATTTAAATTATAGTATTATGATCTCTTATGCATGAATTAATGAAATACTATTATTTTATGATGTTTACCATATGAACCCTTGAAATCCCCATGGTATTTTCAAGTTATGAGCATATAATGTGGGTCTTGCATTATGAAGGAAGCTTTTTATGAAATCAAACATGAATTGATAAAATTATTTGAACTTATGATGAAACTCATACCTAATTGTGTTTTCTAAATGTTGCTGATTCAAAGTGGGTTTTGAACCTTGAAAGGTGAATTGAGGAATTGTACATATTTTTTATGAAAACTACGTAAATATTTTAGGGATGCTTTTAGGGTGAATTATCAATGATTATTTTGATGTTGTGTTGTTGAAAGGATTTCTCATAAACACATAAAAGTATGATTGTGAAAGGTTTTCTAACATAGTAAGAATTCTAAGATTGAAAAGTCTTCTCAATTTATTGAATTAAAGATAGAGATCTATCCTAATGAAACCTAGCTTGGATTTTTTATTGAATGATACCATTCCATGAATGACATTTGACCTTTTTTGGATTGTCAAGTGATGACTCCAACATTTGGGCTTATTTAGGGACTTGTTTACATAGATTTGGTGTCCTCAAATGCTTAATTTGAGCGAACAGCTAATTTAAATCCTTGATTTTCAGGTATATGGATTGAGGAACAAAACAAGGACATTGTAGGGAAAAATTAACAAAACAAGCTTAAGAATGAATAAATGCTAGCCTGAGGATCGCCAAGAACACTCGACGTGTCGCCAAGTGGCTCATTAGATTGCCTAAAGTTCTAGTGTGCCAAGCGCTGAAGGAAAGAATCAAGTTAGCATGAAATGAAGTAATCGGCGCAAATCGCCGAGTGATTCCGCAAAGCCAAGATAGATCGCAGAAAGTTACAGACCTTGAGGATTTTGAACACCAAGGCAGAAGGATGACGGAAGAGACTAAAGGGCGACTCACCGAGTGGTTCAATGAGCTCGACTTACTTCACCAATTGACTCTTCGAAGTAGATTTTTCGCAACTATAAATACGTTTTTGAACATTTAGTTTAATAACTATTGGAGCTATGAAATAGTTTTTCTTAAGTATGGAACATCTGGAGAAAATTTTCTCTAGTTTTTCCTTAGCTTTGAATTATTGAAGAAATTCACTTTTGAGAAATTGGAAATGGGTCTTTGAAAATCTTCAAATTGGAGCACTATACAAATGAAATTACTCTTACCCAGTTGATGGATAATCAATTTGGTAATTGTTTTTACCTTTTTATAATGTCTAGCTAAAATCCCAATTCTTGGGGTGTGATTATGTGATAATGGGCTGATTTAGCTTGTGGGTATTGCTAATTGTTAGTTTAAATGCTACTTAAAAGTGAGTTTAATCAGTGCTTGTGGTTTAATTTAAGAATTGTAGTTGTAAATGAAGTTCTCCCTTAATGTTCTTGGCTTTCTCTTGAGAGAGGTTTTAAAACTATGGTTTTTGAGTGATGGTATGTCGGTGTTGGGTTGACTTAGGTTCAGCTCGAGAGGGTCAATCCTAAACTCAATCCCAGAGTGAATCCTAAACTCAATCCCACACATTTAGCTCGAGATAGTGAATTGAGTATGGTATGGGCTGCTTTTATTTTGCATGCTTGTGATGTTTGAGAGAAATCACTTGATTCGATGTTTATTGTTTGAGAGAAAATTTAACTCCCCTATAGCCTAGCCTACTCACTGATATCTAGTTATTTACTAATAGTTGTAATTACCCATATGCCTATACTGACTATAATCGATCACATCCCAAGAATACGTCTAATTATTATTAATTCTTATTGTTTGTGACTACTGTTTGTTGTTGATAATCAAAACCAAAACTCCCATTTGACATTTGTGTCACCCCCTCATTTGAATGATGTCTTTATTCGATAATTTTTATTCCTATGACTGATTTGACCATGTTCATACTTCCTAATTGAATCTCAAACACGTACCGCTCCATGTAGGATTCGACTCCTACACATTTAGTTTGGTTATATACAGATTAACGATTGTTGACGCTTATAATTGGATGAAGTATCTTCGAAACATTAACTAATAAAAATGGCGTCGCTGCCGGGGAGTAGTGTTGTTTGAAATTCGTCTAGTGAAGATGAAATTTGTTCTTTTTAGTCATAGTTGAATCTTCTTATTTTTAGTTTTGGTTTTTGTGTTGCTGTTCTAAAATAGAGGAAATGAGTATCAATGAAAGTAATTGTAGCCAAGTGGGCCACCAAGATGACTTCAGCAATCTCAATGATGTCAATGAACCGAAGTCAGTGACCCAAATTTAGTGGGTGGAGTTGGTTCCATTCTCTTGCATCTAGTTGAAGGGAACGCGGTGTTTCACATTACAAGAACAATGTTGCAGGTCTTACAATTGAATGGTTTGTTTGGTGGGTTTTCTCATAAGGATCCCCATGAGCATATAAGTAACTTTGTTGATGTTTGTGGACCATTCTCTTTTAAGAACATATATCAAGAGTTGGTCCGGTTGAGGTTGTTCCCATTTTCTCTAATGGGAGAAGCGTGTAAGTGGTTGACTGAATTACCAAGAGATTCTATCACTTCGTTGGATGAGCTTATTTACTACATTTGTGATTCTTCCCTCCCTCAAAGATGATGACTCTTCGGGACAACATTAAAACCTTCAAGCATTTGGAGGATGAGCCATCAATGAGACTTGGCTTAGATTTGTGTCACGACCCAGGGGTACCCTCTAGATGTAACATGGCATACTTGACCATGAAGGGGTCTCATACAAGCCCTTAGAATATCACCACATAAGATAATAGAAAGTACGGGAAATTTAGACCTTTTTTTAAACCATACAATCAAAAACATTTTCATAAGCAAACAAAAGTCTTTACTTTACTTTTGTCTCAAACCATCTATTAAACTGTTGAATAAAATTCTTGGGACGCATCCCATACAAAGTCTAAAACATAAAGAAAAGACATAAAGGAAACAATGTGTTTGTCCTCGATTCTATGAGGACTCACCAATTCTTGAACTCTTTTTTCTCCTTAGAAACATAGACTCCAAAGGAACTCAATCTCCGAAACCCTACGTTTAATTAGAATGTAGGAAAATTGTACGTTAGTACAAAATTTACCAAGTATGAAAACTAGGACACCAACATAAGAGAATCTCAACATGGTTAGTCAACATAATACATAATCATAAGAGATAATAACATAGTCATAGTATAATCTCCAACATAATCATAAGTCAACATAAGACATAATTAATGAGCATAGGAGATAAATCATGGTCATGGTAGTCTTTACTTAAACCTTCTACTAACATTCTTCAACCTTTAGTCCTTCATATCATAACAAAACTACACTCCTAAGTAACCTCAAAGCACACTTGTTTAATGCATTTATTGCATCCAATAATACCACACACACTAAGCATATCCTTGAAGTCACCATATTCATGCTTACCATCTATAGGTGTCACTCTTGACCTACTTCATATAGACAAGGAACTATCAACTTGAATCAATCATACCATGGAAGGGAAATATAACAACAATCTGACCTTAGCATACATCACACAAGAGAGCACTTCATAAGTAGTTTCAAGTCATACTTGTCCCATGTATGAAAAGAATCCCATACTACCATTCACACTAAGTACTTGTTTAGGCTATATTACTCAATGCTTACTATTTATAATTCTAGACTATAAAGAATAGCACCCTACTAGGCTAGACCTAACTACCATGGAAAACACACTATCATGCAGGTACAAGCTATACAAGGAAGACTACAAGTATTCCAACTTAGCTACCATACACACATTCAAATATAATGCATGCTACCCTCAGGGAAGTATGAATCCTCCACCCTAAGCTACCCTTAGGAGAGTATGATGTCTCAATCGTATGCTACCCTCAGGAGTGTATGATGTCTCAATCCTAAGCTACCATGAAATGGTCTTGGCCTACCCAAATCAGGCTCCCATGAAATAATTCTATCAATGCTAGTTCAAGCTACCCTTAGGAGAGTATAGATCCTCAATCCTAAGCTACCATGCCTACTCTAATTCAAGCTACCATGAAAAACATCCTACAATTTCTAATTCAAGCTAACGTTAGGAGAGTATGATTTCTCAATCCTAAGTTACCATGATAACTACTAACTCATGCTACCTAAACAAGCTATACATGAAGGGATCATATATCACAACTTCAAGCTATTATTCTAACATGCTTTGATTCATTTTAGGTGATTAACCCTTCAATCTAGAATCATTCTATGTGAGAAGACCTTTCACATTCTACATACATGTATTCATACAGTTCTAGGTAGGTCATGTGGGTAAAATCCTTCCACCACAACACTATCTATTTTGTATAAAAATTTAATGTAAGCTATCTAAACATATTAGACTTGCTCTACAATCATCATATTTGATTAGATCACAATACATAATAATCACAAGCCTTATGCATTGGCAATCTTATTCATAATTCATCATAAGGATTAATTTCTTCTTTACAAGTAAAGACTGATCATATTCAATCAAGTCTAGTTTAATTCATAATTATATGTTCCTAACCTTGAACAATTACTGCTCATGACATTGATATAACAAGATCACCTATGAACCTTCAATTTGACCTATAACAGCATAAACCCACAAATATCACATTAATCAATTTAGACTAGGGTTTTGTAATGACCCTAAAATGAATAAGTGAAACTAGAGCCTATCGTGCGTATGTTTGAGTTTGGTGTGAGGTTTGAGGGTGTTTGATGTTGTCCCGAGTCATTGTTGAAGGGTTTAGGGGTTAAACGTCAAGGTACAACTCCCCAAGGACCCCCTATGGGTCCTTGAGGAGGAACTAAGTCTAACCCCCTAGACCCCAAAGAAAGTTGAAAGCTACCAAATATTTGATGACCTACGAATGGGGTTCATGACCCGTATGTCCATCCACGCCCCGTGGATGGCCTCCGTAGGTCAACACCTCCAAAGCCATGCCCCAGCCCTAGAACACAATCCATCAGGATGGTTCATGAATGGACTCATGGTCCGCAACTCTAGGGTGTCAATTGAACCTTTTTTGCTGTCAAGTCGTGGCCAAGTATGAGGGTGAATTAGTAAATTCACCCCAAGTGCTAATAAGTGTATGGACTGTTATTTTAGGTGTAGTAAGATATTTTAGGAGTGTTAGAACATCAAAAACCAATTTTTAGCTTTCATTATTCATATTGCCCAAATCAAAACCACTCCCTCTCAAAATATCTTCTCTCTAGAACTCCATAGAAGACCAAGAGAAGAAGAAGACTTTGGGCTTGAAGAGGAAGAATAATTGAGTCATCTAGGGTCATATTTAACCCTCGAATCAATTTCAAAGATGTTTTCAAAAATTTCAAGTGCATGAAAAACCAAGGGTTTTACTCAATCTCATGGGTTCTTTCATCAAACGTTCTCAAATGGTCTCTATTGACAAATTATGATTGTATTGGTGTTTAATTGATGAATTATGATGAATATACTCTATGAACCTGTGATTTCTCTCAATTCCGAAATTGTGCCTTATGAAGTGGATTTGTTGATCATGAATGAATG
This sequence comes from Solanum commersonii, assembly GCA_029007595.1. Taxonomy (NCBI): domain Eukaryota; kingdom Viridiplantae; phylum Streptophyta; class Magnoliopsida; order Solanales; family Solanaceae; genus Solanum; species Solanum commersonii. Next base: position 174,270 of record JAJTWQ010000325.1, read on the forward strand.
TTGATGGATTATGCCTAAATTGATTTAGATTGTTGAATTTTATAATTATACATGCCCTAATTGTAGTAAATTATTGGTGTGTTTGTGACTTTTGATCATGGCCTTGAAAGGGCAAGTTGTGACCTAATTACATGTTGAAGTAGAATTATGTTAGAGATGTTGATCCATTTGAATGGTGGATGTATTTAATTACTATGCATGATTATGATGTGAAGGATATACATGTGATTTCAATGATAGAATGATGATCATGTATACTATGTAATTGTGTTGTTGTAGATAGTACATTCTCAATTGACGCTCATGAATGATGATGATAGAATGTGAAGGATTTCTATAGTGAATGTTGAATCTAGAATTGGTAGGCTCATGCATCCTTTTCTTGTATAATGAATGTGTTTTGACTTGATTAATATGAATAGATAGGCTGTGGAATTCCTTTCATATATGAGTAATGAATGTGTCTTGACTTGATGAATATGAATCGATAGGCTATGGCATTCCTTTCATATAAGGGTGATGAATGTGTCTTGACTTGATGGATATGAATTGATAGGCTTAAGGCATTCTTTTCATAAATAAACTAATGTAATGAAGACTCTTGTGTGGTAGTCATGTTTTAAGATGGCTACCTTGAGACGTAGTACTCCGATTTTGTATTAAAGGTTTAAATGAGGTGACTTTTAACTTTTGTGTTATGTTATGAAAAAGTTTTAAATTTTCTGCTATTTTTCTATGATAAATGCCAGGACGAATGCTAAGGGCTTGCATAAGACCTCCGAGAGGTCGAATACGCCAGTAATGGCTAGGGATGCTCTTGGGTCGTTACAAACTTGGTATCAGAGCATAACATTATAAAAATTGTCCTAGGATTCAACGTCTCATGACCCACGTCTAGTAGAGTCTTGTTCATAGGTGTAGTCGCGACACATCTATGAGCGAGAGGCTATTGGATGATAGAAGTTTCAGTTTATTCATTACTCTTGTGTCGTGCTGTAGAGCTTAACTCCCTATGATCTCTCTCTCTTATTTTCCCTTGTCCGGTGGTCTTCTAGATCTGATTACTTGGAAAGGGTGATGTTGCAAGGATCGGGGGAAGAAAAGGTTAGTTTTAATGCCTATTATGATGTGGTGACTATATGAGTATTTATATGAAGGTAGATTTGGAAATCATATTATGATTCCAATCATGGCTACATGTTACCTATGAGGTTGGGAGCATTACATTAAAAATATTGTATGGTGGTGTACTTATCGTATGGTATGAATGAAATCCTTTTTAGCAAGATGAGTTGCTTTATGGTGATGGGTAATGATAGTAGAAAGTCATGGTAAAGATATGAGGAGGTTTGAAGGAATGTGGTAACTAGTGTGAGTTGAAAGTTGCCTTTTTGAGTGATGCTTCATGGTTGTCCTTGTGTGAATCAGAGTTCTTCTCTAGGCTTGCCCTAAGAGCGGAAAAAGGGGTTTTGTTCCTTGAGTTGGGTTAGTGTTTTGCTCTAAGGTTAACTTGGAGAGTCGCATGTACCCCTTAGTTAATCGGAAGGACAAGAGAATAGATGTTGACCAACTCTAAAGAGGATAGTTATCTGGTAAGGTTGATCTTATGTATGGTCATTCAAAGAGGGTGTTTAGATAAGACCTAGGCATGGTTGAGCGGAAAGTTACACCAAAAGTGATGATAAGGGTATTGTGTGATAAAGAATTGATTAAGCTCACCCCAAGTGGGGGATAATGTGCCTATATGGTAAGGTTTTGAGTGCCCTCAATATTTGTACATTGAACTTTCTTGAGTTCTCCAAGCTGATAACCATTATGGGTGATAGATATGAAGTGGAGTGGTATATATACTTATTTTGGATTCTTGAAATCCTCACCTAAAGGAGTATAGAAAAGATTTAGTGGAGAATGGTTTCTACCTTAGAGATGAAGAAGGTAATGAATAAAGGAGTTTGCATAACTTGACTCCAAGAGGAGAACATTATGCTTAATTGGTAAGAGATAGTCCTCTTGGTTACTTTAATATGCTCTTAGATGGGTTTACCCTAAGTCGGGGATGATGAATGAGTAGTAAGGTTGTTGATAACGTTATTTTTTCCTTCAAGTCTTATTCAAGCTTGAGACCAAAGAGTTCCTAGTAGCTCGTTCATGTTTGTAGTCTTGCATATGATTATGAGTTGCATGATTTCCGTATGTTTTGTATGTCCTAGAAGACATATGTTATGCATGTTTTGAAGGATTCTTACTACATTAAAATGGAATTTTTGTAATAAAATTCATGCTTCTCACATCAATATGCATCTTTATATGGTGAATGCCTATGGTTATGAAGTTATGCTATGTAGGTTATGTATGAAATCCTCAATGCTAGCATGATGTTTAAAGTATGTTGATGATGAGGAGTATAATGTGAATGATAATGTTAGGGATAAGGTGTGGTCTACATGATTGATTATGTTATGCACGTTTTGAAGGATTCTTACTACATTAAAATGGAATTTTTGTAATAAAATTCATGCTTCTCACGTCAATATGCATCTTTATATGGTGAATGCCTATGGTTATGAAGTTATGCTATGTAGGTTATGTATGAAATCCTCAATGCTAGCATGATGTTTAACGTATGTTGATGATGAGGAGTATAATGTGAATGATAATGTTAGGGATAAGGTGTGGTCTACATGATTGATTATGTTAGGTACTATTGTGGAATGACCCCTACCTATATGACCCCTATATGAATGTTTGATCATATACATGTTAGGAGTACCTATTCAATGTTGAATGTGTCCTTGCCTCTTATGATGAAGTGTGGGTGTGTGGTCTAGAATCCCTAAGGGCTTTCTATATGAATTGCTCATGATTTGTGGACATTGTGAATGTGTGGTGATCCCTTGAAGGGAAGTGCACTCAATATTAATATTTTTGTTATTATGTCATTATGAGGACCAATATGCGCGCACACACACACTCTACATATAAAACTATGAATATGATGTGTTATGGTGTTTATTGAAATGTTAACTCTTATATGCACCATTACATCTTATTATGCATGCAAAGTGTATGATTTGTAAGATATGAATATGTGTTGTATAAAAGTGTTTATGTGAAAGGCTTTCTCACATATGTATACACACACACATAAATTAATGAATAAGGTTTATGATAATCTAGTGAAAGTGAGTCTTTCGAAAGGTTTCCTCAATTGTACCCTAAACTAGACTATGTTATGAATATGGTATCACTATGTGAAAGGTCATTCTCACATAATGTAGGTTCTATGATGAAAGGTCATTCTCATCTTAGAAACCTTTGAGCTATATGATATGATGGATTAAGTCCCTAAAGCCTATTTTATGAACTAATGTTAAATAAAGGCTTAAAGATGTTTAAAGAGGGACTTGGAGCTTAGCACCGAGTGAACATGAAAAATGAGATTGGGGGCTTCAAGTTTAGCAAGTCCGGCTTCCCACTAGAGAACCTTCACGTTTAGCAAGTCCGGGTTCCCAACATAGATGTTTTCTCATGGGATGGAAGCCTTCACACTTAGTAAGTCAAGGTTTTCTAGTAGCCCTTGTTCCATAACTACATGCCCCCGTAGGTATTAGCTTGGTGGATCCACGAGATAGCTATTATGTATGCAGGTCCTACTTTGGCAAGTGGTACCCTCTTTTTTTGGTGTGGGAGTATTACACAAGATTCCATGTAGTTCACATGGTCTATGTCGGTTATAGCAATGTCTCCCGAAAGTTAAGAAATGAACTATGATAAGAATATGAACTGTAGTCATGATTTCTTGAAGAGTTACGTAGTGTAGGTAGGACTATGGACCGTACTTATGCATTACACAAGTGGAATCTAAGGGAGGTTATGATTAGGCTCTTTATGTAATAAAGACTATGGTCTATGTATGTTCAGATGAAAGCATCTTAAGGTTGACTTTACTTATGTCAAGACATGAAGTATGATTATGCATGCAAATTACATTTATGACTTCTTAATGGGTTTGCTTAGTATATGTGGGGGTATGGGACTCCATGTGTATATTCCATATGTGAGCTTGTGAAGGGGTTGTGAGGATGGTTTACCTATGATATGAACTAAATGGGTTATGACTAATGATGTAGTAAAGGAATGAGTCCTTATATGATGATATGAAGTATGTTGGTCTTATGTCTATTGTTAAATGGAGATGTTATGACTTGCTGAGTATGATGTGCCTAGTCTATGGTGGCTTCCTAGGAACACTTGGTGGGAGTAGTATTATGGGATGCTACTTGCACATTGCACTAGTGTGACTTGGGGATTGTCTTAGGTGATCGTTCCTATGTAAAAACCATAGCTTTTGGTGTGCTTATGACTCTATTAGTGTGTGTGGTTGGATTGATGAAGGCTATATGTAAATTCACCTTTGATAACCTTAATGCGATACATTGCACTAAGTATTCCCTAGGGGTTGCTTGAGGAAAGGAGGTAAGATAAAGAGAAGAGGTAATGTATTGTATGCATTGAATGTGCCTAAATTGTTATAAGTGGCCGTATGTGCAATTATGAATTGTTTCCATCTGTATGATGATGCATATGGTTTATATTGTGCCTATTGCACTAAATGTTCATGAAGTTTCTTTGAAAAGGCATGATGCATAGTTTACAACAAAAAGTCCTCTTAAAAGTATGTTTTGCATGGTTATCATACTTAGTGCATTCTTGTACTAACACCATTCTTCTTCATCATTTTACACCAAGTGTAGGTGATGGTGACTAAAGGGTCATTTCTTGAAGTGAGGAGGTTGGCTTTCTATTCCCATGTTCGGGTGTGTCCTTAAAGATTCAAGGACCTTTATGTTAAAGAGTTTCCTTAAGTTCTACGTAGTAGATAGTAGTTTCTTTTGTGTTGTAATGATTGTGTCCTTCTTGTGTTGTAGTCATGTTTTAAGATGGCTACCTTGAGATGTAGTACTCCGATTTTATATTAAAGGTTTAAATAAGGTGACTTTTAAGCCTTGTGTTATGTTATGAAAAACTTTTAAATTTTTATCTATTTTTCTATGATAAATGCCATGAGGAATGCTAAGGGCTTGTATAAGACCTCTGAGAGGTCGAATACGCCGGTAACGGCTATGGGGTGCTCCTGGGTCGTTACTAACTTGGTATCAGAGCATAAGGTTATCAAAATGGTCTTAGGATTCAACGTCTCATGAGCCACGTCTAGTAGAGTCTTGTTCATCGGTGTAGTCGCGACACATCTATGAGCGAGAATCTATAGGATGATGGAAGTTTCACTTTCTTTATTACTCTTGTGTAGTGCCGTAGAGCTTAACTCCCTATGATCTCTCTCTCTTAATTTCCCTCGTCCAGTGGTCTTCTAGATCTAATTACTTGGAAGGGGTGATGTTGCAAGGATCGAGGAAAGAAAAGGTGAGTTTTAATGCTTATTATAAAGTGGTGACTATATGAGTATTTATATGAAGGTAGATTTGGAAATCGTATTGTGATGCCAATCATGGCTATCTGTGACCTATTAAGTTGGGAGCATTACTTTGAAAATGTTGTATGGTGGTGTACTTCTCGTATGGTAAGAATGAAATCCTTTTTAGCATGATGAGTTGCTTTATGGTGATGGGTAATGATAGTAGAAAGTCATGGTTAAGATTTGAGGAATTTTTGAAGGAATGTGCTAACTAGTGTGAGTTGAAAGTTGCCTTTTTGAGTGATGCTTCATGGTTGTCCTTGTGTGAATCAGAGTTCTTGTGTAGGCTTGGCCTAAGAGCGGAAAAAGAGGTTTTATTCCATGAGTTGGGATAGTGATTTGCTCTAAGGTTAACTTGGAGATTTGCATGTATCCCTTAGTTCATGGGAAGGACAAGAGAATAGATGTTGACCAACTCTAAAGAGGATAGTTGTCTTGTAAGGTTGATCTTACGTATGGTCATTCATAGAGGGTGTTTAGATAAGACATAGGCATGGTTGAGAAGAAAGTTACACCAAAGGTGATGATAAGGATATGGTGTGATAAAGAGTTGATTAAGCACACCCCAAGTGGGGGATAATGTGCCCAGATGGTAAGGTTTTGAGTGCCCTCAATATTTCTACGTTGAACTTCCCTGAGTTCTCCAAGTTGAGAACCACTTTGGGTGATAGATATGAAATGGAGGGGTGTAGATACTTATTTTGAATTCTTGAAATCCTCACTTGAGAGAGTATAGTGAAGATTTAGTGGAGAATGGTTTCAACCATAGAAATGAAGAAGGTAATGATTAAAGGAGTTTGCATAACTTGATCCCAAGAGGGGGACATTGTACTTAATTGGTAAGCGATAGTTCTCTTGGTTACTTTAATATGCTCTTTGATGGGTTTACCCTAAGTGGGGGATGATGAGTGAGTAGTAAGGTTGTTGATATCCTTATCTTTTCCTTCTATTCTTATTCAAGATTGAGACCAAAGAGTTGCTAGTAGCTTGTTCATGTTTGGAGTCTTGCATATGATTGTGAGTTGCATGATCTCCGTATGTTATGCATGTCTTAGATGACACTATGTTATGCATGTTTTGAAGGATTCTTGCTACATAAAAATGGAATTTTAGTAATAAAATTCATGTTTCTCATGTCAATATGCATCGTTATATGGTGAATGCACTCTTGACTTCATGAGGAAGAGACTATGAGCATGCTTAGGTTAGTATTTGAGAATTTCTCTTTAAATGAATTGACCTTTGTGTAATGGTTGCTTATGAATTTATGATGCCATGTGTGTATGTTGTGACTAGGAGAAGGTAGTCCCTCATTGAACATATCTAAACATGGTAATGACATGTCTGTTCTTGATAGTACGATGATTAAATGATAAGGCTAGTAGATGATCTATAATCCTCATGTTAGGGTGCAACTAGTATGAATTACTTAATTGCCTCATGAGTGAAAATGTTGATCATGTCTATGTGTGCACTTGAAAGCCATTGCATAATGGACACTATGATGATATAAAAGGAGTAAATATCATGTCATGCTTAGGAGAAGGTATTTCCTCCTATGAACATGAGAAAGGCCTATGTGGTTGATTCATTATGAGTTGGTGAATAAAGTTTCTAGTTGCTTGTGTTGCATGAGTTGATTTGTAGTGCATGCTTAAATGATTTCTTATGATAAAGTTGCATAATGTGCTTTAATGAGATAGTTGCATGTTGTGTTTCTTTGGTGTTTGAAATGAGAATGATGATTATGACATGATTTCCTTGTATGTACATATTTTTTTGAAAATTCATGCTTAAGTTGTATTTTGAGTTTTCACGAACTTTATTTCTCATGGTTGAAATTGCACCCATAGATGTTGTGTGATGTTGACTTCATGAGAGTTGTACTGAGCATGCTTGATGTTGTCTTGTTAAAGAAATGTCTTGTTGATTGATTATTACATATGTTGATGCTCATTGAATATGGAGAAGGTAGTTCCTCCTATACTTATGAGAAGTAAAGAGTTTTTAAGCATAGTGATGATTTGGAGAAGGAAGTTCCTCCAATGAAATGGGAAATAATAAAGTTGATGCATAAGGAGTTGATAGATGTGTTGCTACTTTCTTGAATTTCACAAAGTTGTTTTGTGCCTTTTATGTGGAGTTGATGTTACTCCTTGATGTGTGCTCTTATGTTGATGTTGTATGTTGTGTATTGTGAGCTACTAGTTGGGGCATTGAGTCCTCAGAAGTGTTTTAAGTGTCATTCGAGGACGAATGTTCCTAAGTGGGGGATATTGTAATGACCCTCAAAATAAAGTAGGATAAAGTAGAGCCTCACATGATTTTATGCATTAATAACTTGTCAAAATAATGAAGAATAGCCTTTTTAGTTAGGTGTAGTATGTTGTTCATATTTTTATGTTTTGTTTGGAGTCTAAAATCAGTGAAGGTGACCCTAGAGTCTTAATAAATGTTTTTAGGGTCAAAACGTTCCGATACGACGCCCCAGGGGCCATCCTAAGGGTCCCCGAGGAGGACCCCAACCTTGGCCAAGCAAGCTGCCAAGGCAGCTTGACATTGCTCATGGAGGGGGAATGTCCGCATAGCTGACTAGCTCCACCATAGGCCAAAGTTTTGGTCCGCATTGCAGACTTTACTGCCTTGAAATTTAATTTCCAGAAACTTATGGGAACACCTCTGCGTCGCAAACTTGTTTCCCGACGAAATCTGTGAAAATAACACTCGAGTTTAAATTATTTAAAAAGGTCCAACCAAGTGAGGGGTAGTTTGGGTACTTTGGAGAATTATTATAAACGGAAATTATACCTATTTTAGGGTATTTTAAGTTGGTTAAAACCCCAAATCCTAAAATTAGACCCCATTCTTCAAATTAACCCTTCCCTCTCAAAATAGATTCTCTCAAAAACACCATTGAAGACCTTGATCAAGCTCAAGCTAGAAGATGGGTTTTCAACTGATTTCTTCTTCAATTTCATGGATCTTCAATAATTAAGGTATGGTGACTCTTGATTCTTGAATAACCTTTCATTCAAGGAATTCTATCAAAGATTTTCAAAACTGATTCAAAGACCAAAATTCCCAATTCTCAATCAAAACATGGGTTCCTTGTCAAACGATTTTCTAAATCATTCTATTGATGAATTAATGTGGAATTAATGTTTTTAAGACAATTTCAAAGGAATTTTTGAAGAACCCATGATCCCCAAATTCTCAAAAATTGGCCTATGATGTGAGTCTTTGTGAATACGATCTCTATTGATGAAATTATGTTTAGATTATATTTTAGTGATGTTTCTTATGATTATCTATACTTATTCATTTTGAATTGTTGGTATATTGATGAGTTGAGGATTATGGCCTTATAGGCAAAGTTATGGGTTGATCCCTTTGTTTATGGAACTGTACTTAGACTATGTTTATGATATTGAATTACATTGTTTATTCCTATTACTACCTATGTCAATTGATTATGAATTGTTGAGGATTGATCCATGGTGATCATGGCTTGGAGAATTGGTTAGTTGACCTAACTTCTAGTCTATAGTATGAGAATTGATGTGGTGTGGTTTGATCCACTTATGGGGGAGGTGTTCACTTATTGTCTATCTATGCATATTGAGATCATGGCCTTGAAGGCAATAGATGTGAAGTGAATTGATGATTATGATGCCTATGGTTATGAAGGTTATGTATGAAATCCTCAATGCTAGCATGATGTTTAAAGTATATTGATGATGAGGAGTATAATGTGAATGATAATGTTAGGGATAAGGTGTGGTCTACATGATTGATTATGTTAGGTACTATTGTGGAATGACCCCTACCTATATGACCCCTATATGAATGTTTGATCATATACATGTTAGGAGTACCTATTCAATGTTGAATGTGTCCTTGCCTCCTATGATGGAGTGTGGGTGTGTGGTCTAGAATCCCTAAGGGCTTTATATGTGAATTGCTCATGATTTGTGGACATTGTGAATGTGCGGTGATCCCTTGAAGGGAAGTGCACTCAATATCAATGTTGGTACTATTATGTAACTATGAGGACCAATATGCGCACACACACACACTCTACATGTATAGCTATGAATATGTTGTATAAAGGTATTTATGTGAAAGGCTTTCTCACATATGTATACACACACACATAAATTAATGAATAAGGTTCATGATAATCTAGTGAAAGTGAGTCTCTTGAAAGGTTTCCTCAGTTTTACCCTAAACTAGACTATGTTAAGAATATGGTATGACTATGTGAAAGGTCATTCTCACATAATGTAGGTCCTATGATAAAAGGTGATTCTCATCTTAGAAACCTTTGAGCTATATGATAGGAGGGATTAAGTCCCTAAAGCCTATTTTATGAACTAATGTTAAATATAGGCTTAAAGATATTTTAAAAAGGAGTTGGAGCTTAGGACCGAGTGAACATTGAAAATGAGACTGAGGGCTTCACGTTTAGCAAGTCCGGCATCCCACAAGAGAACCTTCACGTTTAGCAAGTCCAGTTTCCCAACACAGATGTTGTCTCATGAGATAGAAACCTCCACACTTAGTAAGTCATGGTTTTCTAGTAGCAATCTCCTTGTTCCATAACTACGTGCCCCCGTAGGTATTATCATAGTGGATCCACTAGATAGCTACTATGTATGTAGGTCCTATTTTGGAAAGTGGTAACCTCTCTTTTCGATGTGGTAGTAGAACACTGGATTCCATGTAGCTCACATGGTCTATGTCGGTTATGACATTGTCTCCCTAAAGTTAACAAATGAACTAAGATAAGAATATGAACTACAGTCATGATTTCTTGAAGAGTTACTTACTGTAGGTAGGACTACGGACCCTACTCATGGATTGCACAAGTGGACTCTAAGGGAGGTTATGATTAGGCTCTTTATGTAATGAAGACTATGGTCTATGCATGTTCATATGAAAGCATGTTAAGGTTGACTTTACTTATGTCAAGACATGAAGTATGACTGTGCATGTGAATTACACTTATGACTTCTTAATGGGTTTTCTTAGTATATGTGGGGGTATGAAACTCTATGTGTACATTACACAAGTGAGCTTGTGAAGGGGTTGTGAGGATGGTATACCTATGACATGAACTAAATGGGTTATGACTAATGATGTAGTAAAGGAATGAGTCCTTATATGTTGATATGAAGTATGTTGGTCTTATGTCTAATGTTAAATGGAGATGTTATGACTTGTTGAGAATGATGTGCCTAGTCTATGGTGGCTTCCTAGGAACACTTGGTGGGAGTAGTACTACTTGCACATTGCACTAGTGTGACTTGGGGTTGTCTTAGGTGATGGTTCCTATGTGAAGACTATGTCTTATGGTGTGCTTACGACTCTATGAATGTATGTGGTTGGATTGATGAAGGCTATATGTAAGTTCACCTTTGGTAACCTTAAGGCGATACATTGCACTAAGTATTCCCTAAGGGTTTCTTGAGGAAAGGGGTTAAGATAAAGAGGAAAGGTAATGTATTGTATGCATTGAATGTGCCTAAAGTTTTATAAGAGGCCCTATGTGCAATTATGAGTGGTTTCCATGTGTATGATGATGTATGTGGTTTATATTCTGCGTATTGCACTAAATGTTCATGAAGTTTCTCTGAAAAGGCACGATACATAGTTTCCAACAAAAAGTGCTTTTAAAAGCATGTTTTGCATGGTTATCATACTTAGTGCATTCTTGTACTAACACCATTCTTGTTCATCTTTTTACACCAAGTGTAGGTGATGGTGACTAAAGGGTCTTTTCTAGAAGTGAGGAGCTAGGCTTACTATTTCCAAGTTCGGGTGTGTCCTTAAAGATTCAAGGACATTTATGTTAAAGAGTTTCCTTAAGTTCTACGCACTAGATAGTAGTTTGTTTTGTATTATAAGGGTTGTGTCCCTCTTGTGTTGTAGTCATGTTTTAAGATGGCTACCTTGATTTTGTATTAAAGATTTAAATGAGGTGACTTTTAAGTCTTGTGTTATGTAATGACATTTTTTTAAATTTTCCGCTATTTTTTCTGTGATAAATGCCATGACGAATGCTAAGGGCTTGTATAAGACCTTCGAGAGGTCGAATACGCCGGTAACGGCTAGGGGGTGCTCTAGGTCGTTATAAAGACCCACAAATCATAGGCCAATTTTTGAGAATTTGGGGATCATGGGTTCTTCAAGGATTCCGTTAAAAATTATCTTAAAAACCTTAATTCCACGTTAATTCATCAATAGAATGATTTAGAAAATCGTTTGACAAGGGACCTATGTTGAGATTCAAAATTGGGAATTTTGGTCTTTGAATCACTTTCAAAAATATTTGATAGAAATCCTTGAATGAGAGGTTATTCAAGAATGAAGAGTTACCATACCTTAATTATTGAATACCCATGAAGTTGAAGAAGAAATCAGTTGAAATCCCATCTTCTAGCTTGAGCTTCATCACGGTCTTCAATGGAGTTTTTGAAAGAATCTTTTTTTTTTAGAGGGAAGGGTCAATTTGAAGAATGGGGTCTAATTCTAGGTTTTAGGGTTTTAACCAACTTAAAATACCCTAAAATAGGTAGAATAAGCATTTATAATAATTCCCCAAAGTACCCAAACCACCCCTCACTTAGTTGGACCTTTTAAACAAGTCAAACTTCAGTTTTATTTTTGCAGATTTCATCGGTTAACAAGTCCGGGATGCGGAGGTGTTCCCATAAGTTTCTAGAAATTGAATTTCAAAATAGTAGAGTCTGCAACATGGATCAAAAATTTGTCCTATGGTGGTGCTAATCCACGACGTGGACATGCTCCCTCCATGAGCATTTTAAAGCTTCCTTGGTAGCTTGTTTGGCCAAGGGTTGGGGTCCTCCTCGGGAACCCTTAGCATGGTCCTGGGGTGTTGTACCCGAACATTTTGACCCTAAAAACATTTATTAAGACACTTGGGGTCACCTCCACTGATTTTAGACTCCAAGCAACACATAAAAAAATGAATAACATACTAGAACACACCAACACGTAAATGACTAGTTTCCAAACGTCTTGGTCGTTCCTTGACGTTTGACTTCCAAACTCTTTAAATCTGACTAATAAGGCTATTATTCATTATTTTAACAAGTTATTAATGCATAAAACCCATGTGAGGCTCTACATTATCCTACTTCATTTTGAGGGTTGTTACAATATCCCCCACTTAGGAACAATAATTCTTGAATGACACTTAAACACTTCCGAGGACTCAATGACCCAACTAACAGCTCACAATACACAATATACAACATCAACATAAGAGCACACATCAAGGAGGAACATCAACTCCCCATAAAAGGGTCAAAACAACACTGTGCAATTCAAGAAAGTAGCAACACATCTACCAACTCCTTATGCATCAACTTTATTATTTCCCATTTCATTGGAGGAACTTCCTTCTCCATATCATCATTCTCATTTCAAACACCAAAGAAATACAACATGCAACTATCTCATTAAAGCACATTATGCAACTTTATCATAAGAAATCATTTAAGCATGCACTTCAAATCATTCAAATCACTTCAGTAGGTTTCCTATGCTAGTGAATCAGATCTTTGGCTTTACCGTGTTACTATTCGGAGAATGGAGGTGATCTCTCTCTATCTTCAGTCAGTTATTTCTACCGGCTCCGGCTAACTTCCTTTAGGAAGGAAAGCAAGTCCCATCGATTGAGCTGTTGATGGAATAAGGGATGCTTTCAAACCCAGTTGGACTGACTAGTGACTTTAAATTCAACCTTGAGACCGAGCCCTGCCTCTCACCTTTCGGTTCATTGCAAGAAAAGACTAAAAAGAAAAAAGGAAGCTTTCGGTGGACACAAGCCCTCGGGACTTGACACTTGGACATCGGGAAGTTTGCCCCAGGGTCCTTCGTTTGGAACTGCCCTTTTCCTTTCCAAAGTGGAATTCCTCATTGCTTTCCCCTTTGACCTGTGCCAAACTCCACTTTTCCTATTGCCAGGTGGAATGATTTATTCAACCTCGGTATCGGCAACCAAGACACCCTTCTCTGTCGAATGAATCTTCAAATCATCATCTTCAAACCATGACTCCTCATCCTTACCTTCCTCCGGCTTATCGCCGACAGTCTGTTCAGGGTTCCAAACTCAATGATGGCAACTAAACACGAGGGTTGCGCTCGTTGCGGGACTTAACCTAACACCTTACGGTACGAGCTGACGACAGCCATGCACCACCTGTGTCCGCGTTCCCAAAACTCGATGAAGAAGGACGGAAAGAGAATTCGCTTTCATCGGAATATCCGATTCAAAGGCAAGAGACGAAGAGAGAATAATTTCATTTCGGGTCACAGAAAGGATCGGATCGAAGGAGAAAGGTTAGGCACTTCCTAAAGACTATGGTAGAAGGTTTCCATCTCATGAGACAACTACTTTGGGAACCCGAACTCAACTAGTGTAGAAGAAACCCATTTGGGAAGACGAACTCAGCTAGTGTAAAATCTTCCATCTCATAGTCATATCCTCTCAGTGCTAAGCATTAATTCCCTTTTTGAGTTTATCATAAGTCTTGACTTAAGTTGATAAATAGGAAAGAATGTCTTGACACTCAATCTACAACTCATTCTGTAGCTCTTAGATTCATTAGGGGAGACTAGTCTTCAACCCTTAGAACCAACATATGTAACAAGCCTTTCACATTACATGATCATCATACCTATGTGTGTGTATAAGGATATTAATCATCCAAACATGTAACACCCCGTACGAACTAGTAAGACCTAACTAAGGCTTGACTAAATCTAGTAGGTTGAACTAGAGCCTCACATGTTAGTTTATAGTTGGAAACTTGTTTAAATGATGAAAAGTGGCTTTTGAAGTTAGTTTTGTGATTTTAAAGGTCAAACGTCAAGAAACGACTATAACCTCTGGAAACTAGTCATTTGAACTAGTGAGTTGTAAGGATCTCGTCGTTGAAGTTTGGAGTCTTGTTTGAGGGTGAAAAGTTGTAGAAGTGACTCTCACACTTAGATGGAAATATTTAAGGTTTAAAGGTCCAGATACGACTCTCCTAAGACCACTCGAGGGGTCCTAGAAGAGGACCCCAAAACAGTCCCCCAAAGCTGCCTTGGCAGCATGGTCTGATCTTTTGGTGGTCATCTACCGATGCAAACCGCGCCCAGTAGACCAGACCATGGTCCGTGGATGAAGCTCATGGTTCCATACTTAGAATTTCTTGGAGCCCGCAACATTTAGAGCCACATTCCCAAACCACGGCCAGTAGATTGATCTATGGTCCGTGGAATGCTTATCGTAGGTTGGACTGCTATTCACAACTTTTAGTTAGAGCTTAGGAGTTTAATTCAGTACTTAGTTTAGGGGTTAGCATGGATGGTTAGTTAGTTAATTAACCTACTATAAGTGTTTAATAGAGCCCCCCCCCCCCTTCCCAAACTAAACCGTCATCACATTGCAAAACAACCCCCAAAACAATCCTCAAAATTTAGTCCCTTGTGACCTACGGATGGCCATTTACGGCCAGTAGGTTGAATGACGCCCCGTAGGTCAAGGTCGTGGTTCCATACTTAGTTTTTTTAGGAGCCTGCAACATTTATAGTTGCAGACCCAACATTTCCCCTATGCATTTGGTACTTAAACTAGTCATTTAATGCTTAAATTATGTTATTTTACTTGATCTAAGCCTAATAATCTAGTTAGAAACTACCCAGAACCCTCATTCTCATAAAATAATCTAACTTAGAATGAAAAGAAGAGAAATGAGGAGATAGTTTTACCAAGAACAAGCTGAGGTCTTCTTCAAGTTCAACCCCAAAATCCAAAGGATTTCTCTATAGTTTTCATCACCACATATGTTGGATTTCACTAGTGGGTTCCTTTCACCCATTAGGTTCCTAGAATTAAGTTAGTTGTTCAATTTCTAATGAATTGTTCAGACCTAGGATTTCCAAAATTTTGGAGATTCATTGTGAATTTAGCTACTATAGTTTCACGATTCTAAATAACACATTTCTTGGAAAATTTGCATAGTTCCATGCACAGAATTTAGAACCCTAGCTTGTATTAAATATCAGTACTCATGAATTATACTTGCTAGGCAGATCAGTCAGAAAATCATGTTTCTGAACTCGAATGTCTTATCTTTTAGTATATTTATATTTCATTTTCAAATAACATGTCAGTATTATGAGTTACTCAGTATTTCAGTTGAATTATCACTATATACATATTCCATTGGGAGTAGACTTAGCACCAAATTTAACTAGGGTTCAGTGTATTCTCACAGTCCCAGAATTACGTGCCAACGTAGGTTCAGAAGTCCCCTATGTTGGTCATTAGTTTTAGTTATCATCCCACAATCATGTCTCTATATCCCTTGCAAGGTATATTGGATCCTCTCGATGGGGAGTATACATTAGATTCCATGTTTAGCTCATGTGGTTTATGTTGGTTAGTAGTAACTCCCGCAGTCATACTCTTATTGAACTAACCATGTTATCAACATTTACTTCAATATTCAGTTCAACATGTTATCTTCATGATTAGTACTTGGTCATTGCATCTACCTCAGTTTTCAGTTATACATCAGTACAACATATTGACATGCTCAGTCTATATTGTTAGTATTATATTATTCTACTTATGTTGTTCAGCTTAGTATCTATATCTTGCATGATCAGTGCATTCAAAGTACTAATGCATACTTTGCGCTACATCATTTTATGATGTAGGTTTTGGCACTCAACATCAAGATTATGCTTAGTACAATTTCCAACCCATACTCAGCAACTTTAGTGGCAAGTCTTCATAGTTCGAGGGTGTTTCTTTATGCTTGGTTTAGTTAGCTTACTTTCAATTTTAAAGTATTTTTTTAGTTAGTTGGAGACTTGTCCCAGCAACTCATAAGTAGTAGAGGCTTTGAGACATAAAGTCATTGTTGAGTGTTTTGAGGTTGTTTCCCCCCAAATATTTAGTTTCAACTCATTTATTAGTTATGCTTTTGTTTATCATAGTTATATATTTAGTATGCTTGTGATATGTCAGATTCAAGGTTAACTTAGGGTCACTTGTGATCCTAGGTCCCATGTTACGTCTAGGGGATAGCCTATGGGCGTGATAAACATGTTTGGCGGATCACCGTTTTCTCCTTAGCTCGCCTAGAATCCTCCGAATGTCATTGGAAGAGGCAGGGTGATGAATGATGAATTTGCACTAATTTGAGGCTCTTTTCTTGTAATTTTGTGGCAGTCAAGTAGAGAAATAGGCTAATTATCTATCTAGTTATATTAATTCAGATAATTATTGATAGGAAGGAAAATGTTCGACAAAAGTGGAATAGAAGCTGAAAATGAGTTGAACCTTGCAGGAAATGAGCCTCAGATGTCTCACCTGCAGAAGAAATTTTCTTTTGCGAAAGGGTCAACGAAATCAATTGGTCGCTCAAGCAACCAGGACGGGTTCACATTTGTGAACTGGTCCAAAAAGGTGGAGGTTGCTTAAGCGAACCGATGTTAGCTTTTGTGAATCCCCTGTAGCTTTTTCGAAACCCACCCATTTGGTCAAGGGAAAAAATGGAATTTCTCATGCATTGGATCAATATTCTCACAAAGGGACTAGAGAGAAACACCATTACAAATCAATTAAAAATTAGATTTTAGATGAGTTTTCTCATCTTTTAGCTTAGACTAAGGGAGAACTTTAATTTGTAGATCTTAATTTTGGATTGAGACATTGAAGGCAAGTTGCTCACAATTCATCTTTGGTTTTGAAGATTGTATTCTTTATATTAAAATATCTTTCCACTTCTTCATTTTCTTGCTTTGTATTGCTAGAATTGTGTGTGTAATTGTGTGTATGAAATTGCGTTTTTTGTGCCAGAAATCAACAAAGTTATTTAGGTATTTGATTTATTTCTCTTTTTCTTTTGTAATTCCTTAATTCCATGTTTAAATTCATGAAATAGGTTTAATCTAGTTTTCATATTTTAATATATGATTTGAGTGTGTACGCTTGAGTTTAGTTTCCGATCTTTGTGGGTTTCTCGAAAGAGAATTAGTGAAGTGTAAAATTAAATTAATAATCATATTTTGCTTTGAGTCCTAAACTTGAGACCAAAAGGAGATGGTTTAGCTCTACTTAATTGAATGATAATCTCTCTAGAAATAGGGACTAAAACAAATATGATATTTAGCTACACAAATATTAGGTGTGATACATAATTCGTCACTAATTATTTATTTTTTGTGACAAAAATTATATTTCGTGTTTGAATACACGAGCAATATATATTTTGTCATGAAACATATAATTTCGTAGTAAAGTTTTGTCCTTCAAAGTGTCCCACCAAAATATATTTTGGCGCCCTTTATTAATTACCATTAGTGATGAATTTTAACTTATCAATGACACATTATTTTATCGCTAATAATGTATCCAATTTGTGACCACTTATTTTTTGTCTTAAAAACTGTTATTATTTCTGACATGAAAAAAATTCGTCACAAAAATAAGTTGTTGAAATAGTTACAAATTAGAATTTGTAGATAAGTGTCGTAAGTTTTAGCTACAAAACAGAGTCTGTCATTAAATGTTATAACATTTAACTAAATGTTACAACATTTAACTAAAAACTCTAATTTGTCTCTATTGCAACATTTATTTTTGTGACAATTTTTTTTCGTTTTTAAAATTATAACTAATTTTAAGACAAATAATAGTTAGACACGAATTGGTTACATTATTAGTGATAAAATAATGTTTCACCGATAATGTAAGATTCATTACTAATGGTACTTAATAAATGACACCATAGTTTTTTTAATGGAAAACATTAGTGAACAATAACATTGCTATTAATTTTTCAATACAAAAAATTTGAATTTTAATGACCACTTCTTAACGAAGGGGCAAGAACACCGTTAAAAATATATTTATAGAAACCACATTTTTTTCCTAGTCGCTAATGTCCATTTTAAATCTATTATTAACGTGGGGATAAAATTCCGTCCTTAAAAGCATAAAAAGTGATGTTAAAAAATGATTCATCAATAAAAAATAAATGCTACTTTAATTTTCTCCTCCTTTAGTTTTTCTTTAGCCCATTCAATCTCCCCCTCTATAAGAAAACTTTAATTAGCTTTCAATCAATTACACATACAGTTCCAAAATAAAAACGGTTGTCTATCACCAACATTGTTCACTTGCAGATGCAATGAAAAGCAAATTTCTAAGAGAAACAAAATTGTTCTTCACGTTTGTCACTCAATTATTCTTGTTAAGGTTTCTTCTCAAGGTACGCTTCAAAATTTACACTTTTTATTTGTTAATTCGTGTTAAAGATAACTAGTATATGCGCACATAATAATAAAATATATAATGATATAAAATATTTTGCAAAACAGAAGTGCATGTGGAATCACATTTGATGTGATATGTTCATGAATTTTGAATAAACAATTTGTACTAGTAAAGAGCCCGTTTGGTTGGCTTAAAAAAATAATTTTTAAGTGACACGATCCATGGGTACCCCTAGATGTAACATGACGTATAGAACTCCGAAGGACTCCATACAAGTCACTTAGCATATCATTGTTTTAAGTCTTAAAATACCTCATTTACTCCTTTATTCTCCAAAACCCAAATCAAATCAAAAGTTCTTCTCCCTCCCAATATTTCTCTCTCCAAAACTCAAGGAAGAAGAAGGGAGCAATTGAAGCTAGGGTTTGTGGATTCAAGGTGTTTCTTCCTCAAATTTCTTGGGCATTC
Organism: Solanum commersonii; assembly: GCA_029007595.1. NCBI lineage: Eukaryota > Viridiplantae > Streptophyta > Magnoliopsida > Solanales > Solanaceae > Solanum > Solanum commersonii. The sequence continues at coordinate 193,514 of JAJTWQ010000325.1, forward strand.
ATAAGCAAGGTATGGTAGTCTTCATCCTTGTCTAAGTTTTATTCAAGGAGCCCTTTCAAAAGATGATTTCAAATTTCCATATTCCTCCAAAAAGCTAGGGTTTCAATATATGCATGGGTTCAATTCCGAAACGTTTTCAAAGGTTCATATATGATGAATTAAGATTGAATTTTGGAATTGATGGTGAATTATGATGAATTTACTCCTTGAACCCATATTTCCCCCAAATTTCTAAAAGTATGAATTGTGATTTGGGTTGATTGATTATGGAAGTATGTGAACAGATTAAGTTTATATTGATTTAGTTTATTGAATTATGTCATTATTCATGCCTAATTGTAGTATTTTAAGGTGTGTTGGTGAATTGTGACACATGGCCTTGAAAGGCAAAGTATGAAGGTTAATGTATGATTATGATGTGAAGTATATGTGTATGATCTCAATGAAAGTATTATGATCAAGTTTAGAACGCAACTGTGTTGTGATTAAAATCTTATTCTAAATTAACACTAATGAATAATGATGATAGAATATGAAGGGTTTCCTTCAATGTAATGTTGTATCTTGAATTGGTAGGTTTAGGCATCCTTTTCTTGTATAAATGAAAGTAATGATGATTGTTATACCTTGACTTGGTAGGCTTAGGTATCCTTATCTTGTGTAATGAACATGTCTTGACTTGATGAATATGAATCAATGGGCTTATGGCATTCCTTTCATAAAATGAATAATGAAGTATCTTAAGGCTTTGAATGTGAATCGATAGGCTTATGGTATTCCTTTCATAATGATCCAATGAACGAATGTAATAATGACTCTTGAATCGATATGCATATGGCATTCCTTCCTAAAGATTTAATGAATGAATGTAAAGATGAATCTTGAATCGATAGGCTTATGGCATTCCTTTTATGAGGATTCAATGAGCTATCTTATAATGTACCGTGAATCGATAGGATTATGGCATTCCTTTCATGTGTAATAATGTATCTTGGGTCCATAGGCCAATGGCATTCCTCTCAAATACAACAATGTAATGTGAATGAACTACTCTATGTGAATGTAGGCTAAGCACTGAGTGGATATGATAAGATGGAAACTCTCCCCACGTTAGGTTAGAGTTCCAATGAACATCTTCCTATCCCATAACTATGTGCCCACATAGGTATTAGCTAGTGAATCCACCTAAGCGAAAATGTTACCGGTCCTACCTTAGGCAAGTAAGACTACCTCTTTACGGTGTGGGGCAAGACCCCGGATTCCATGTCAATCTCACATGGTCTATGTTGGTTAAACACTTATTCCCATTATGTGAGATACGTGCTATAGTTACTTGAGAGGTTCTATGAAGTGTGGGTGGTAGTATGGGCTACCATTCATGCATTGCACGAGTAGGCTTTGAGAGGCTATGGTGTGATTCTCTAATATCTAAATGTTAATGAATGAATGTGCTCAAAAGGAAGCTAATGAAGAATGATTGACTTAAATTCTTAAATGATTATGATGCATGTTTTACTTGGATTGTATTATGTGTTACTTCCTTGTCACGACTTATTGTATATGAATGTTATTTGTCTATGGTGACTTTAAAAGGAGTACTTAGTGTGAGCAGTTGTATGGGCTCCTATTCATACATTGCACAAGTATGACTTAGGGTTGCCCTAGATGAAGGTCCAAATGTAATGTTTTGACTTATGAAAGGTTTATGTTCCTTATGTATGAGTATTGTTTAAAGGGTGAAAAGAAAGAACGGTAAGTTCACTTTTGATGTCCTTAATGCGGTACTTAGTATGGATGGTGGAATGGGACACTATTCATACATTGCACAAAGTATAGCTTAAGGTTACTTTAGGTGAAGGCTTTAATGTAATGAAATCACTTGTATGTTGGTTGTGATTGTGTCTTATGCCTCTTATACATATGCTCATGAAGTTTTCTCAAATTGGCATATATCATGACTTTCAAACAAAATGTCATTTTTAAGCATGGTTTTTTCATGGCTATTAATCTTGGGTATATTTATATGCCCAATTACTACAAATTACCCATCTTGTACATAAGTTTTAGGACATTCACTAATCTAACTAGCATATTTTGGCTTAAGAGTGCGATGAATGCATACTAACATACATGATTAGCAATTTTACAGTAGTCATAAGGAAGTGATCGAGTCAATGAAGAAAAGGAGTTGACAAACGACCAGTGAGGCCAGGAGCAACTGCTGGCGCGGCGCCCCAGCATCAGTGGCGCAGGCCAGGCATGACACGCGAAGGGGCTATTTACTAGGGCTACATTTGGGCGCACTGGCAGCGCGGCGCGCCAGCCTTCCAGGCGCGATGCCCCAGTCTTGTGCGGAGTTTTGACGAAAGTTGATTTATAAAGGACTCCTAGTTGAAGTAGAATTCAATTCTATTGTTCCTAACTATTATAAATACACCCTTAGGGCTCCATTGTTAGGGTTTGACTTTTTATTGGTGTGCAAGAGCAAGTATCTACGTTTGTAATGGGTTTTGATCTTCCAACTCTTTTATTTTCCAGAAAGCGCATGAACAATTGTATTTTGTGGTTTTCTAATAGTATGAGTGGCTAAACGCCCTAGTTCTGGGGCTGTAGCTACGAATGGATTGTTGATTATTAAAGGCTTTATGAATTAATTCTTGGTTGTCATTATAAGTTACTTCTATATTCTTGTTTTAGTATTTTATGCTTTATCATCATAAGATAAATACATTGTCTATTCTTAAAATCGAGAGAGGAGGGATTAGATAGACCAAAGAATATAGAGAGCTCGATCGACCCATTTGATTGAGGTGATTTGTGTTTAGGAGTGACGCCCGAACGAACAACTTGCTTGGTTACGAAATAGGATAAAATATAAATGCTCACCAGTTAATCTATTTATCCCCGCTCAACGATGTAGTTAGATAGCTAACTGGAGTAGGCGACTAGAGGTGTGTAGCCTGACTCATACAATTAATCCTATAAACCAGTAACTTGACAGCTGAAATTCGTTCTAAGCCAATAATATGATACATGAGATTCATTGCATGCTGCAGCCCTGGAATTGTCCTTTACTTGCTTGAAACATCATCTTAAAGTCATTCACATTTAGTTACGTTGATTTAGTTTATAATTAATAGTAATTAGCAATCGATCATCAACTCTTGAAAAGGTTACTTTTACTTTTATTTGTAGAATTAAGTGTTAAATATAAATTGATCATAAGTCCCTTGGGAACGATAACTCGTTTCTTAAAGAATCTATATTACTTGTGCGACCACATACACTTGCGTGTATGCTGGGGAGCAACAAGTTTTTGGCGCTGCTACCATAGACTTAGAAATTAACTATTTGTCTAAGATATATGTATATTTTTTTTATTTAAGTTTTGTTTTTGTAAGTTTTTTTTTTCTTAACAAATATTTTTCTCTCTCTTATTTTGAATAATTTGATACTCTTATTCATATGGATGATTGGGATAAATCGTGGTTGGTTGATGAATGTCATTTATGTGATATATGTGGTCGTCAATATATTCATTAGAATGGTTGTCCTAAATCTTATTCCCTTCCCCCGAACCCCTATTAAGATTCTTCTGTTATTTGTGATATTGGTAGGGGCGATGAAGTGGAGAATGCAAAACAAGAGCCGCGCAATGTGAATTCACTTATGGAATCTACGGACATGCTGGACAAAGTTAATTCAAAAATCACTGAAAAAATGTTTGAATGTGTGGAAGAGCAAAAAATAATCACGAAACTGTGATATGCGCTTCACGCTATTCAATTAGAAATTAATGTCCTAGTGATTGCAGCCTAACAAAGAGAAAGCTATGAAGAAGCAGAGATAGTGAGCCAATCTTGGCTACAAGAACAAACTCAACTTCTAAAGTTTCATGAGCCTATCCATGCTGGTCTGACATACATGACAAGCCAACTGATTGAAGGAAGAGTTGTGCTCACACAAGAAATAGATCAATTTGGCTCAGATATTCATGACTTGGAGACTCACTTGAACAAAAAGATTGAGGTGTGTGATGCCCAATTATCAATTGTCGTGGATGATGATCAACAAGTGGAGCAAAAAGAGGAATTTCAACCATTAAACTACACCTTATTCCTTAATATCGATGTTGAGAAAGAGTACAAAAGTGAGAATGTTGTAAATAATGTTGCTTTGGAGTTGAGGCAATTCGAATCTCATTCAAAGCACTTTTCTATAAAATTTGAACTAATGGATGAGTGTATTGATGAGAAACAAGACCCCTACATTCTAAGGTTTTTTAGTCCACGTAGACAAAATGACATTCCTCACCTAGTCCACCTAAGTGCAAGATGTGACATATATTACTAGGTTCCTTTATCTTTATACCACCACCCCTTAAGAGGAGCAGAAAAATTGATGCAAAGTTAGGGGTTAAATTCATAAGTTCAAAGTGGAAAGAAAAGTGGTGAATTTATTTGTGTCGTGCTGCGACGTTAAATTAGGCGCTTATTGGGACGCAACCCAATTTGTAGTGTAACTTCTTAATTTTATTTTTATTTTTTATTATTTTTGTGTTGTTTTTATAGGTTTTGGAGAAGTCTGAGTATCCAGAATTTGGAGCTAAGGAGCACGTTTGAGCTTAAGTGTAGGGTGACGACTCTTGATAAAAATAAAGAGGACATGCTACAAGCTAGGCTTAAAGGCCTTAGGAAGTTTTTCTAACCCTTGTTTTTAAATTTTATTTTATGCTTTGAGGACATAGCATCTTTTTAAGTGTGGGGTGGAGGAATAAATTCCTAGTTTTTATTGTTTTATTGAGTCTTTTATTTTTTTAGGATGGGTTCCTTGGCTTTTGTTTTCGGTTATTTTCCTGAGGATAGTCCCTTTGAACTGAGTGTCTTTTATTTTTTTTAGGAATAAGTATTTTTTTATTATTTTTGAGAGAAAAGAAAAGACCCTTTTGAGGGGTGTGATACTTGCTATTATGTCTAATTTTTTAGTAGTACTTTCTTGTGAATACTTGATAAAAAAATATGCAGACTCTTTGACACCTAAGCTCATGGTTGTGACTTTGTATATAATTTATTTTATTTTGTAGTTTGTTATGATTCTGTCTCTCTTAGAAGTGGAATTGATCTATCTTGATTGATATTTGTGCCATGTGTGGTGAGAATTTCTTTATTCCATGTTTTGCATTTTAGTCTAGAACTTGCCCTGTATGTTATTGAAGCGAAATTAAAAAGTGTTGATTTGCTTAGGAGATGATAATAGGTTTTCTTTGATTTGTCTGGTAAATTTTAGCCTTTTCAAATATTATATCACTAGTTAGCCTTTTTGAGCCTATAGCCTTTTGTTGGTAGCCATTTTGCCCTTGACTATTTGTTGAATCCCTAGTGTTTGCACCTTGCTTCCTTGAGCATTATAGCATAGACTTATTCTAATTATCAATTTTGAGAAAAAGGGATGGTTGAGTGAAAAGGTAATCAATGATAGCTACAAAGTGCTTAAAAAGCCCTCTTTGAAAGAATGTGATGTAAAAAAGATGATCAAAAGAAGTTACCTTGATGATGGCCCTGGTCCTTTCAAGGACATTGTGCACCTTAACGCTTGTAAAATACGTAAGTTGAGGGTGGCTATTATGAAGGAAAACCTTTTTTTTTTAAAAAGAAAAAATTGAAGCATTCTTGAGATGATGAGAATTACTTGTGAAATAATTGTTCAAGAGAGGGCTAAAAATAAAGAGAAGAAAATAATGGGTGAAAAAGTCTTAAAGTGCAAAGTGCTTAAGGAAGTGTAAGTCACTATTATATAGTTTTCCTACCCGTCCCCTAGCCTACATTACAACCCGTTAAAGTCTTATTTGATTCTATTCAAGCATGCTTAAATATGTACATAATGGGCAAGCCTATGGTTCTTTGTGCATACATGTGAGTTTTATTTGTGAGTGTGAGAGTTGTTCTTTGATGCTAAGTCCTCAATTTATATTCAATCTTTTAAATTGAGTGTGTGAACTATTTCTTCTTGTGAGGGCACTTGTTTCATGATGGGTAGGTGATTTTATTAACTTTCTTTGATGAGAGTAGGGAGCAAGCTTAAATTTGATGAGTTCAAAGTCTTTCCTTGAGGTAGGAGGTTACATGTTTGTTGTTTATTTGGATGTCTTGCATAATGATTGAGAAGTGTACTTGATGTTTTGAAATTGGTATATTGCTTAATTGTGTGTATTAACCTAAGTGATGACATTCCTAGTATGATGTATTTGAGATGAGCTTTAATGTTTGCTTGAGGACGAGAAAAAGATTAAGTGTGGGGTGTTGATGTGAGGCCAAAAATATATATGTTAATCATTATGTGCCTCACATTTATTAATTATATTTGCCTTTTTTGAGCATTAATTTTATAGATTGTGCTAAATAGTGTATTTGATATATGAGTAAATTGGTGTAAAGTTGAAGAAGTTTGGAGCTAAAACAAATTAAAGATGAAAGATTATAGAAGAAAATCAAGCAGATAGCTTAATGGAATAAATTAAATATTATATTCATATTTTTATGCAGATAGCCAAAGAGCGCCAATTGATATTGGCCTTGCTATGTGGCAGCAATTGAAGGAACAAGAATGAGAGGCAGTTCGGCAATACAATTTCACGCGAAAAAGAAGAGAACCAAATTACGTTTGGTTTTGGATTTCTAATTTGCTTTGGACTCAATTATTTTATTTAGGGTTTACTACATTTATAAATAGTCCATAGAAATAATTATTGGAGGCATTCAATTAGAGGAGATCAATCAGAGGGCATCAAGTAAAAAGTCGTGAATACTTTTTAGGGTTCTTTTCTTCTTACTGTTTTCTTAGAGATTAGTGGCTAAATGCCCTTGTTCTGGGGCCGTAGCCACGAATTAAATGTTGATTATTTGAGGTTTATGAATTAATTCTTGGTTGTCAAAAGAAAAAAAAAGACTAAAAATAAAAAATAAAAAATAAAAAAAAATCAACAATCCATTCGTAGCTACAGCCCCAGAACTAGGGAGTTTAGCAACTCATACTATTAGAAAATCACAAAATACAATTGTTCATCTGATTTTCAGAAAATAAAAGAGTTAGAAGATCAAAACCTATTACAAACGTAGATACTTGATCTTGCACACCAATAAAAAGTCGAACCCTAACAATGGAGCCCTAAGGGTCTATTTATAATAGTTAGGAACAATAGAGTCGAATTCTACTTCAACTAGGAGTCCTTTTTAAATCAACTTTCGCCAAAACTCTGCACAAGACTGGGACATCACGCTCAAATCGCGCCTGGAAGGCTGGCGCGCCGCTCTGCCAGTGCGCCCAAATGTAGCCCTAGTAAATAGCCCCTTGGCGTGTCGCGCCTGGCCTGCGCCACTAATGCTAGGGCGTCGCGCCAGCAGTTGCTCCTGGCCTCACTCGTTGTTTGTTAACTCCTTGTCTTCCTTGACTCGATCACTTCCTTATGACTCCTGCAAAATTGCTAATCATGTATGTTAGTATGCAATCATCGCACTCTTAAGCCAAAATATGCTAGTTAGATTAGTAAATGTCCTAAAACTTACGTTAAAGATGGGTAATTTGTAGTAATTGGGCATATAGGACTGCCTATAAGACACCCATTGGGACTTCTCCCTATCACATAGTATTTGGAAAAGCATGTCATATTCCAGCAGAATTAGAACCCCAAGCTTATTTGGCATTTAAGAAGTTGAACTTGGACCCCGAGTTGACCAGTAGAAAGAGAATAAATCAGTTGCATGAACTTGAGGAGTTTAGGCTCCACGCGTATGAGAATGCCAAGCTTTACAAAGAAAAGACAAAGAGGTGGCATGACAAGCACATAGTTGCTCGAACATTCACTCCGGGAGGAAAGGTACTACTCTTTAACTCTAGATTGAGGTTATTCCTCGAAAAACTAAGGCCTAAATGGAGTGGTCCTTTCAAAGTGGTAAGAATTACACAACATGGGGCTATTGAACTTAAAGGTGAGACTGCCCCTACGTTTTTGGTAAATGGGTAAAGAGTGAAACACTACTTTGGTGTGGACTTTGATTGTGATCGGGAGGCTCTTCAGCTAAATGATGAATGATCCAAATTGCGTCGTGCCGTGATGTTAAATCAAGTGCTACATGGGAGGCAACCCGTGAATGATATGTAATAGGTAGTAGTTTTACTTAACTTTGAAATTTTAGCTTAGTTTCAAATTTCTAGGTGTAGAGTTTTCATGTTGTTAGTTTGTTATTTAGCTAAGACTTTAAAAATTATAAAGAAAAATACAAAAGGATAAGTCGTACCATGACCAAAACTAAGGGGCTAGGTGGGCTGGGGCCTCTTTTTAGCGCATTGGTAGCGTACTGCTCCACCGTCGCGCCAAGACTCAGCAAAAACGCCAATGGTTGGCGCAAATTGGGCGTATCGCGCCCCCTCTTTGAGTGCAGGTCAGGCGCGTCGCACCGGGTGGGGGGTTTACTGGGAGCCATTTCTGGCACACTGGCGGCGCGTTGCGCCACCCCCGTATCTCCCATACCCATATTTTTTGATTCCATTGTGAATTTGTGGGACCCACTAAATATCCCACTTTTTAATCCTACACCTACCCAAAAACCCACTACAAATTTTCTTTTCACTCTCTCTCTAACCGTACCTCTCTCTATATTCTCTCAAAAATCCCAACTTCTCCTTCAACTTCTCCATCTTCTTTTCTTCCCCAAAATCTCAAATTCCTCCATTAATTCCACCAAAACCTTCTTCCCTTCCCTTTCCCTCAACTCTAACACCCCTAAACCCATTCTAACCCACAAATTTTCAAAACCCTCAAAACCCACCCACCCCACTGCCTACCCGACCCCCCACCTCCTTTTCCTCCATTTTTTTGTTGTTTTTTTCTTCTTATATTCTTCCATTGTTGGGTGTAAAGATGGATCCTATGGGTAATAATGTTGCTAGTGATTTGGGTACTAAGAGGAGTAAGAAAGGAGCGGTTGCCGAAAGTTCTAGTCAGGAACCCAATAATGTGGCGCCCTAAAAATTTGGCGGGCAAGCTGTAATGCACTATGGAAAGGATTGGTACGAATGTCAACAAGAATTCAAGTACTTAGGTGATGAATATGTAGATGAGGGGTGATTGAGACAAGAATTTCCCAACATTCTCGCCAAAATCAATGCTTTGGGACTCCAATATGTCTTCATGGATCAAGGTCAGTGCAATTTGATCTTAGTTCATGAATTTTATGCGAATTGGAATACACATCGTGTTGAGATAAATAAAGGGTTCATCAGGGATAGTTAGGTGAGATTTTTTATCGAAGCACTAAATTAATTTTTGTGTACTCCAAATTGTGACAATGCTGATTTTCTGGCTTTGACTGAAAGACCACCTTATCGTGATATTAGGAATACATTGTGTGGGGTGAATTTTGTTGCGCTATGGGATAGGGTTAGAGACACGGGACGCCATTTGACTCTTCACTATGGTCACTTCAGTTTGGAGGCTCGCATTTGGTTAAAAATTATGTGTAGCACCTTACTATCGTGTAAGCATATGACTGATGTCACTAGGGAGAGAGTGATGCTAATATATTGTTTAATGAAGGGTTTGCTAGTGAATGTTGGGACTATTTTGAAGCAAAACATGCTTAAGTTTAGGATGAATAAGAGATGGTTTTTCTATTATGGGAGCATCATTACTAGGTACCTACGGGTGTTGCGATTAAAGATGAGGTTCATGATGTGTGCCCCCCTTCCCTCCGTGCCCTTCATCTACTGTGCCACTTGGTTGATGTCACACGCACTAAAGCGCATGATCAATCCCAAGGGCCTATGTTGACTTCTATTGATAGGCAAGCTCATGATTATAGTTGGATAGGTCGTATGTTTGGAATGGCTGAGTTACAACTGCGGATAGGTAGTCGTCCGGGTGACTAAGGATGAAATAGAGACACTAGTGAGGCGTTACCCTTTGACGGATAGTGTGATGTACATGTGTCGGATGGGCCCAACTTTCCAAGAACCCATTGATGATGATGATGCCCTTTGGCGATGAGGAGGATGGCTCGGAAGAGGATGAGTTAGATGATACTAGCCCTAGGAGATGATGATGCGATGCGGGTGATGGAAATGGTAATGCAGCCTCGATGGCTATGGATTTTTCTAGTAATGTGGCAACCTGCTAATTTAAAGCACATGGCCTAGAGGCCGACAAGGAGTTCTCTTTTACCTTTGCACTTTGTTTTATTTTGCACACTGAGGACGAGTGTTTTGTTTAAGTGTGAAATTTGAAAGTTGAACTTCATTGTACATAGTTTATTGCTTTATCGAGTCTTTTTAATTTTTAGGAGGGTTCCTCGCATTTTGTTTTTGGTTCTTTTCCCGAGGATAGTCCTGATATACCGTGAGTTTACGGTATTTCTAATACATTTAACTTACAAGTTGTGTGTGTCTAGGGCCTTATCGTATTGGTTTTTATGTGTTTTATCATGTTTTTGCAGAAAAGATGTTCAGGCGTAGAAGTATTGAGACAACTGATCGGATTGCGAAAAAGAGCATTCACGGAAACGATCTACGGACCGTAGTTCCATTGACGGTCCGTAGGTGATGATCGTAGATCAGCGGCCAAGTGACGGATGACAAATCGGGAAATCGACCAAGTGTGGAACCACGGTGTCAATCGACGATCCGTGGATCATCCTACGGACCGTCTTGTCAAACCGTAGAAAGAGAGAGAGAGGGTTCCGGTACCTAATTTTTGAAGATTCTAAGTATGGAGCTACGGAGGGTATCGACGGACCGTGAATAAATCTCTGCACCGCATTGTATGTCCGTCGTTTGCTTCAGAGAGGCTGATTTTTGAGAGCTCAAATATTTTCCAAGTCCTGGCTTACGAAAGGGACTTACGGACCGTAGATCCATCGACGGTCTGTAAGTCAATCTCGTGGATTGAAGACGCGTACCTGAACAGACTTTCCTTAAATTGTTTCCTTTTTAAATTAGGATTTGTTTTTCTATAAATAGGGCATGTAAACCTCATTTTTGGGGGTTAGAGATTATTATTCTAGTTTTAATTTTTGACTTTGGAGATTGAATTACAATTTTTGCAATTATTAATTTTACAAGTTCGTTTTGAAGATTTTTGGCGTTGCAACTCAAGTTGAATTTCTGGATTTATTATTCTCTTTACGTAAGTTCATGATTTCTTTATCTAAAATTATGAATTGTGTTCTTGCCGATATGAGTAACTAAATCTACAACTAGGGTTGTGGGAACCATGAGCGATTAACAAAATATGAATAGTAAATAAGCAATTCGTGAATAGTGTTTTGCATGTATTGATAATTCTTTCGTTTAGAAATCTTTTTAACGGTGGCCAACGTTAGAACTCGCCTTATTGCTACTTGCCGGATGAAGGAGGTAATCAACAAGAAAAGAATTATCAACATAGATTTAGTGTGATACTATCTAATAGACTAGTGTCGATTGGTACGAAGTAATAACTAAGCCAAACATCGATTATGATGTCTAATATGAGGTAAAGGTAAGGGTTAGTAAAGTATACACACATAGCCGGATCAAGGATTTAGAGATACCTAACTTATCACTTTGCGTGTAATACACTAGGAAGGGATTGCTGTTACTAGGATTATTGCGTTATGAGCTTATGGGGAACACGTATACCCTAGTTATTTCTCTCATCTTGATAACAACCAAAAATTGATTTTTGTCGATTCTTGATTTCTTTACTAAATTCTTATCATTTGTTTTATATACATAAACCCCCCTTTTTAATTATTTGTCCCTGGAAGTTCTTTGACTAATTGAATATAATTGTAGGTTAAAGTAAAGTCTAAACCATTTTTCCTTGTGGATCGACCCCAACCTACAAGTTGGGTTCTTTACTTGATAACGATCGCTTATACTTCTGTAAGGAAGTGTAATTTGAGCGTATCAAATTTTGGCGCCGCTGCCGGGGAATTTTGGCCTTTAGATTTATTTTAACTACATTATTGAACGTTAGTCAAATATTTTCGTATTTTACTTTTTTTCTTTTTGTTTTTGTCTCTCTCAGGTTCTACTTCTAGTGTATGCCAAGTACACGGAGTCAGGGTGAACTACTTACTCCTTACGATCCAGAGCTAAGCCGCACTTTACGAAGAATGAATAATCCAAGAGGTCAAATTAATCCTATAGGAGGACATCTGGATGATGTAGAGGACTTACAACAGCAGAGGGCAATAGGTGGTGACAATCAGGCTCCAGCCGAAAATCGATTGGGAGATCCACTGAGGGCGCAAGATCCACTAGGCACACGACAATATGACAACTATCGGGGCAACTTGAACATAGAAAACTCTGATGGGCCCATTGTCCTACCTCCGTTACCTCCAGGGCACACATTTGTGGTGACGAGCAGTTTTATGCAGATGCTTACAAAGAAGAGGCTTATTTTCAGGATTGCCATCAGAGGATCCACATGCTCACCTAGCCAAGCTAAGGGTAGTTTGCAAGAGTTGTGTGGGTAGACCAGACCTAGATATGGATGTCATTGGGCTAAGAGTGTTTCCTCTGTCACTCACAGGCGACGCTGCAGTATGGTTCACTGAGCTTCCTTATAACTCAATATTCACATGGGACCAATTGGCGGAGGTGGTCAAAGCAATGTACTATCCAGTGTCAAAGAAGCTCAATCACAAAGACAGGGTCATGAAAAATTGGAGAGGATCTCTCGCAACAACAAAGCATGGATCACTAGAAGAGCAGATACTGGGAGAAACACATTTGCCGTTCATAATGCAACCGTTAACTCTGCAGATGATATTCGTGAGGAGATGGCTCAGATGAGGATAGAGTTGGGGTTGGTTCTAAAGCATGTGAGCGGAGGAGCAGAAAAGGTAAATGCTGTGAACTACTTGACAAGAACTCCACCACCAGTTGAGGAGTGTTACTGTGAAGAAGACACTTATGCGGTGAATGATCAGACGAGAGGTTTCTGACCAAATGCCCAAGGATCCAACATGGAAAATTGGCGCCAAGGTCAAGGAAACCAAGGTCGGAACTATGGAAATTACAACCGAGAGGGTCATTATGTTCGGGATGAGAACTTCAATCGTGACAATAACTATAACAGGAACAATTATGGCAACAGAAATAATAGGGTCGGACCCTATGTTCCCCCTCAAAATTGGGAATCTGGTGCTAGGGAAGCTGGAGGTAATTTGGCGCGGATTGAAGATATGATGCAGAAGATGATGAGAAGGTTTGATGCGGACCGATGAGAATGTAAAGGAGATGCGAAACGATTTATACGGCATTGGTCAAAAGGTTGATGCCCATGCAGTATCAATAAAGCATCTGGAGCAGCAGATGACTCAGTTGTCTACTATAGTGAACCCACGTCAACCTGGCACTCTTCCTAGCAACACCATCCAGAATCCCAAGAATGATGGTCATTGTATGGCAATTACTACTTGAGGAGGTAAGCAAACCATAGATCCACCTATGCCATCTGTGGTGGATACTGAGATCGAAAGTGAGATGATGCGGTGAAAGCTAGAGAGGAGTCCGAGAGGCTGCTGACAGAACAAGAAGTTGAGATACCTCGAAAGTGGTCCCCATACCTAGACCACCACCACCTTTCCCATGAGAGGTTAGTAAAAAAGACGAAGATGGCAAATATCGTAGATTTATCACTATGTTGAGCGACTTTCTATCAATGTTCCTTTGATAGAAGCACTGGAGAAAATGCCTGGGTATGCCAAGTTTATGAAAGATCCGGTGACAAAGAAGAGGTTTTGTGAGTTTTGAAGATGACGACAAATTGCAGCATTGTAGTGCTATTGCTACAAGATCTCTGGTGCAGAAGAAGGAAGACCCTGGGGCTTTCACGATCCCATGTACTATAGGGTTGCTACACTTTGCTAAGGCATTGTGTGATCTTGGTGCTAGCATCAATCTCATGCCTTTGTCTATTTACAAGAAGTTGGGTCTGGGGGACCCAAAGCCCACTGCAATGCGGTTACTAATGGCTGATCGGACTGTGAAGAGGCCCATAGGTGTGCTCCATGATGTGCTCGTGAAAGTGGAGTCCTTCATCTTTCCGGCGGATTTTGTGATTCTTGACTGTGAGGTTGATTTTGAGGTCCCCATCATCCTTGGGAGACCATTTCTTGCTACAGGGCGTGCGTTGGTTGATATGGAAAAGGGCCAGATGAAGTTCAGATTGAATAATGAAGGAGCGACTTTCAACATCTGTAGGTCCATGAAGCAGAATGGGGAGCTCCAAACAGTATCTGCCATTACCTATAGAGTGGAGAGTGGGTCAGAAGTACAGATTGAAGAGCGACTAGAGGTCGAGGCACTTGCAGCGGTTATGATGAATTTCGATAGTGATGGTATTGAAGAATATAATGAGTTGGTAGCTGCACTTGATAAGCATGAATACCGATCGAAACCAAAGAAGTATGAGCTAGACATGAAGAATCGCGAGTCCCCACCCACACTGTATTAAAGAGGTTCAAGTGAGCTATTGGGTGGACTATTGCAGATATTATTGGGATTCCCCCTGGTATTTGCTCTCATAAAATCCACCTCATGCCAGAGCATAAGCCCAGTATTGAGCACCAAAGAAGATTAAATCCACCTATGCAAGAGGTAGTTAAAAAGGAGATCATAAAGTGGCTTGATGCATGAGTCATTTATCCCATTGCAGATAGTAGTTGGGTATGCCCTGTGCAGTGTGTGCCCAAGAAGGGAGGTATGACCGTTGTTCCAAATGAAAAGAATGAGCTTGTTCCAATGAGGCCCGTTACTGGATGGAGAGTTTGCATGGATTATCGAAAATTGAATGCATGGACTGAAAAAGATAACTTTCCCATGCCATTCATGGACCAAATGTTAGATAGACTTGCAGGAAAGGGTTGGTATTGTTTTCTTGATGGGTATTCTGGCTACAATCAAATTTCTATAGCTCCAGAAGACCAAGAGAAGACCACCTTCACTTGTCCATATGGGACTTTTGCTTTCAAACGGATGCCTTTTGGGTTGTGCAATGCTCCAGCAACCTTCCAGCGGTGTATGATGTCGATATTTTCAGATATGGTGGAGGATGCTATTGAAGTGTTCATGGATGATTTTTCAGTTGTAGGTGATTCATTTGCCCATTGTCTAGATAATCTGTCCGAGGTGCTTAAACGATGTGAAGACTGCAACTTGGTGCTGAACTGGGAGAAGTGTCATTTCATGGTGAAAGAAGGTATAGTGTTGGGTCATCGCATTTCAGAGAAAGGTATTGAGGTTGATAGAGCTAAAGTTGAGGTAATAGAAAAGCTTCCACCACCTATCTCTGTAAAAGGTGTTAGAAGTTTTCTTGGGCATGCAGGTTTTTATAGAAGATTCATCAAAGACTTCTCCAAAATTGCACATCCATTATGCAAATTGCTTGAGAAAGAGTGTAAGTTCTATTTTGATGATGACTTGTCTTAGAACATTTGAAGAGTTGAAGAAAAAGTTGGTTACAGCACCAATCATTATTTCACCGGATTGGGGACAACCGTTCGAGGTGATGTGCGATGCGAGTGGATTGGCGCTTGGTGTAGTATTGGGTCAAAGGCGAGAGAAAATTCTTCACCCTATTTACTATGCTAGTAAAGCTCTAAATATGGCTCAAAAGAACTATACTGTGGTGATCGAACAAGAGCTTCTTTGCGGTGGTTTTGCATTTGAGAAATTTCGATCATACTTGTTTGGTACTAAGGTCATAGTGCATACTGACCATTCTGCATTGCGGTATTTGATGGCGAAAAAGGATGCGAAACCGAGATTGATTAGATGGGTATTGCTGCTTGTCAGTTATTTTTATGGGGCAGTTGGGTATTTTACTAATTAATTAGTTCCTATACTACGTCATTTTACCTAAGTTTAGGACCCCTAAAATAAGTCATTTTACTCCCAAATTCACCCCATTTAATTCATTCCTCCAAATTCACAAAAGAACTCACAAATTACTCTCAAAATATTCTCTCTGTAGAAACTTAAAAAATAAGAAAATTCAACCTAGGGTTTCAAGCTAATGTTCCAATTTTTCCATTGACGGATAGCATTTGGATTAAAGGTATGATAGTTTTCATCCATGGATCCCTTTGATCTATGTAGTTCCCAAATTTCTCTGTTTCAAAAGGTATAATTACCCAATTAGCTATGATTTTCTTCAATTACCATAGGTTCTTATGATTATTGATTTGAATGATTGAATTATGATCTTCTAAGCATGAATTGATGATTTACTTTGGTTTTATGATTTTTTCCCTATAAACCCATATAACCCCCATGTTTTCAAGTTATGAACTATATGTTATGGGATTTTGATCTTAAATGAAGAGTATCATGGCATTGAGCATGTATTACTAGTTTTACATGAATTTATGATGAAATCCATATTTCACCATGTTTTGTGAGAGTTTATGATTGAAACTAGGTTTTGACCTCAAGGAGGTAAATTATGGACATGCATTTTCTTATGAAATCTATGCAATTGTTTTAACGGTGCTTTGAGAGTAAAGCACCAATGACAATGTTGTTGTTGTGTTGTTTAAAGGATATTCTCCTAAACATAACTAGCTTGATGTGAAAGGTTCTCACGTAGAACGGATTTTTAGGTTGAAAGGCACCTAGTTGAATCAAAGACACAGTGTTATCTTAATGAAACTAGCCTGAATTAGTAGTCTAAGGGAACCTTTTCATGAGTAATGAAGTCAAGTAAGAAATGATTATTATGTGGGAATTTATGCTTAGCATTGAGTGAATATTGAATATGAGATGGAAGCTCTCACGTAGTGGAGTCCGGTTTCCAAAGTAGTCTCATGAGATAGGAGTCCTCACGTAATTGTACCACCACAGATTGAAAACGAGGCAAAAAACAAATTTCATAAAAACTACAAATGCCATCAACGACTAGCAATCCACGGCCCATGAACTAACCCATGGATCGTAGGTAGGGTCCGTGGTTGGTCACCCTAGCCAAGCTCAAACCTCAGGACCACGGCCTTACCATCGAACTATAAGTCAGACCAAGGTCCGTGGTCCCAAGGTTCGTAGGTCAAATTCTAGAAAACCAATCTCTGGCCATCCATAGATAAACGTGCAGGACGATCCGTCATCCTGACCACGGTGTTTCAGTTGGGGGTCCGTCGATGGTGACTGGCAGTTACTTTTAGGGACTTAGGAGTCTTTTATAGTTTTAATTATATCAATGTGGTGTTGTTTTTCCAAAGTATAGAACACCTATATAAGTATTTTTAAACCCCCAAAATCTCCCATTCAAGTCATTCTCTCAAATCCCAAAAAGAATTCCCAAACTCCTCTCTCAAATATTCTCTCTCTAGAAGTTGGAAGAAGAAGGAAATAATTGAAGCTAGGGTCAAGTAACTTCTCCAATCTTCATGATTTTGTCGGCTTCGTAACCAAGGTATGATGGATTTTCATCCATGGGATCCTACTCACATGGAGTCCCCTTGATTTCCCTAATTGAGAAAGAATTCCCCTAATTCTAGTTAGCTTTCTTCCAATGTTGTGGGTTATGTTGAATGTTGATCCAATTGAGTGGATTATGGTTTTTTATGATTGAAATGATAGAATTACATGCTTCTAGGGTGAAATTACATGTACCCATTCTTATTCCATGATTCTAACCTAGAATTGATATAATTGAGTTGATGTCATGGAGGGAAACTTTATGGGTTAAGGTTTATCCTTATAGGATCGATGATTTATGATTTTAATTGCTTGAGAATAAAGTATAGATGATGATCATGAGATGTAGATGCTTTGAGAGTAAATATTAGGCTATGAATTGTTGGTAATTGATGTTAGTGTGGTGGAAGAGATACTTCCCACATGAATTGCTTAATTATGAATGTATGAATGATAAAAGATTTCTCACATGTTAGATTCAAGGTTGAAAGGATTACTCCCCTAAAATTAATCTAGACTAAAAGACTATGTAAATGATGATGCTAGAGGCGACTACCCTTGACCTACATATGAGAAGGATAGAAGGTGATTTTTCATATTCCTTTGCATTGAACAATAGGCGTTTAACACCCCAGAATTTAGTGAGTTTAACTAGTGAGTTTTAGAGACTTTGGTAAAAAATTTGGAGTATCGTATGAGGATTAGAATTAAAATAAGTGGTTCCGTACTTAGAGTAGGGGTTTTAGGAATTAAATGTCTGGGTACAACCCCCAAGGAGGTGGTCCTTGAGGAGGACCCCAAAATAACCCCCAAAACAATCCCCAAAAGCAGACTTTTGTGACCTACGGATAGCCATTCACAGCCAATAGATCATACAGCTCCTATAGGTCATGGGCGTAGGTTAAGGCCAGAGTTTCCTACAACATTTAGGCCTCAGACCCCAACTACGAGACCAAACCACGAATGGTAGTCCCATCCATGGTCCGTGGATGGGTGGGCGTGAGTCATGAGTAGTTTTCAGCTTTTAGTTTTTAGTTGAGTGTTTAGGGGTTAAGTTAGTTATCAATTAGGGGTTAATGTAGGTCGGTTAATAGGTTTTTTAACCACCTATATAAGCTTAAATAAACCCTAAACTAATCATTATAAATCATTCATTTAAAGACCCCAAAACTCTCTCCAAAATTCATCTCTAGAGTAGTAGAAGAAGAAGAAGAGAAGAGAAGAGGCCAACAGCTTAGGGAGATTTTTCCCATTTATTCAAACTTTGTTTAGGATTTGATTGAAGGAATGTGAAGCTAATAATATATGGGTTCTTCCACTCATGGAGCCCCCATGGTTTCCCCACTTGTGAAAACAAAACTCAATTCTAGATAGGGTTGTGCTTGCATTGTGGGAAGGGTTTGGGTGTGATTCCAATCTAGTGGATATCACCCAATTATTATTGATTTAGATTTTGTAATGATAGTATGATGATTTCATGTGATTTCTATGATAAACCCTAATCTAAATTGATGAATGTTATCTTTGTGGTTTATGCCATTAGAAGCAAAATTGAAGGTTCTAAAGTGATCTTTCTAATTCAATGTCATGTCTAGTAATTGATCAAAGTTAGGATCATATAATCATGAATTGAACTAGAATCTACTCTATATCATTGAACTTCACTTGTAAAGTTAGAATTGAGCCTTTATGATCAATTAAGACTAGAATCACCTAGTAATGAAAGATGACATCAAAATACCTTGAAATCTAGGTATAAAGAAGAGATTAAGAAAGAAACCTTGAGAGTAAGGTTGGGATTGTAGCGACCCTTTGTAAAGGATACTACCACTTAAACAAGTAATCTAATTAAATACTTTGCGACATTTAAAAGAGATTAACGATGGCCATATTGATTATAATCTAGTAGAGGGATTAGGTTCATAAAGAAAAAAAGTTAAGGATGTGCATCCTGCCCATTTAAACATTTATTTGATGTCAAATTTATACTACGCAGAATTTTAACTTATGACGGAAAAAACCCTTCCAAAATAATCTAAGCAAATAACTTACGAGATTTTCATGCATATATTGTCCTCACTGCAATAATGATATAAAAGGAATATTTCCAACTTCCGAGTACCAAAATTAGGTGGTTCATGCTTCACACAACATTCAAAACAAGTAGTAAATTTAATATATTACAGGACTTGGGCTTACACACCCCAAAAGAACAAAACATATAGCCATACTTATATTACAACCCATGGTGACATGATCAAATTAGCCCTCAAAATTTCATGTAAATATACAACACATAGATCCTGTACAAGTCCCAAGGTTTATACAAAATATAGATGCTTATATGAAAACGTGATCTTCCTTAAAGCTCTCAAAATCTCCATCTCCAATGGCCAGCTTCTTGCATCCTCTCGAACATTCCTTACGATAGAAACAACTATCGTTAAGCATATAACTTAGTGGTGCAAAAACTATAGGTTCGGAGCCCTTAGATTCATCAAGCTACCTTCCTCAAGTCATGGGAAGCACAATTGGACATAATAAATAAACCAAATAAACAAGATATCAAGAGTGTCAAGTTCGATATTCAAAAATTCAGATGTCAAGGATGCTTATAGCATCATTTTCCAAGAGATTCAATAACAAGGCTTGCCCAAATTATACTTCATGTCATCACACCAAACACAAGCAGGTATCAAGAAGGGCTGACGCCTTGTATCATGAAGGGTCAAGCCTAATAATCAAGAGAACCAAGAACCATATTAAAAATGGCTTTCTAATTCGTACATAAAATGGACAACTTCCATACTTAAGACGAACTAAAAATCCAGAGTCAAGATGGAAAATGATCTGAATCAAGAGGCATTTCAATAGTGACAAAGTCACAGCCACAAGAAAGACAAGGTCCCAAAAGAGTGCTAGGTGGTCAAACAATCCATACAAGTGGGCGAGTTACACGAGTGTCTTTAACGTCTTAAAGGATACCAACATGACAATGCAAAGTGACAAAAGGTAACCAAGGTACCAAGATAGCTTTCAGATATACCAGCAGGTAAAAAGACTACAAGTACAAGTTTATACACAAACCTCAATGCTTTAGCATAGAAACAGTCCAACACAACCTCACGAGTTCAAACCGTAGACCAACCAACGTATCAAGGTCCTCAACTTGTTCATGAGTATATACAACCTTAAAAATACAATTAAATAACTTATTTAATTCCTAGTATGTCCATAAAATAGATTATCATCACAAGTAAGCTTAGCCTGCGTACAAATACGACTATGCTCCCAAAACAAAGTGATTCTCGTCGGCCTAGTACCTCATGTCGCAACTTAGATTTGAAAAGGAAAACAACAAAATTGGACTTTATAACCTTTATTAAAGATGTAGGTACATATACTAAGGTTGCAAATAAACAAGAATCACCACAAAATATATTTTTTACAAAATGATATATTCAAAACACTAAAAGTTGTCCATACAGGATTTCTAATTTCAAAATTTGGACAGAACTTGTCCTATGTTGCGTCCCATAATTAGAACCCATAACAGTTAAATTAGAGTTTTAAATAAACATAAGAGTTATAGGTATACAAACTAACTTTCCAAACCATATTTATTCATTGCAAAAACGAAGTTCTAGAGATCAAGATGTGCATAAAATACCAATAACTAACCAACTCAGAAACATATTTTATCACTTATCAAAGAGAAGGGTGTGTCTCGAATTCCATCAAAAAGGACCAAGTTTTTCTCCTGTGATTTTGAGAGTAATATGGTTAGAGAGAGTTCACCAGGTTTCTTCGAGCTAAGGAACACAAATTTCACTATAGAGGAGGTGTAAACATATAGTCACCAAAAGTGATGTTTATTCCCTTTACAGCTGTCCTTCAAAGGTGTTGCCCAAATAATTCTGTTCTTCCTAAAATGCATACATATACACCTATATATATCCCCTTCACCTCCTTTTTAAAGTTATACATAATTCTAATTAGAATATTACTTAAATACCCTATGCAATCCCTAAAATTACAATCACAATTATGTTAAGCAAGATTGCAAATATCACAACATTTCAAGTTCCCAAAATAAGAATAAAACATATTGTAGTAACTAAGAAATGGTGTATCGACATGCGATTGTTGGTCAATATTTAGGGGGGTGTTACGGGGATCATGATAGCTAGGACTTTAAGGTGAAGCTAAGGTGATTAACTATTGATGCTAAGGCTTTGAGTAAAGTCTAAAAGAGAATAAAAGTCTAATAGTTTGGATTGTGGTGAAAGGCCAATACTAACCTAACCTAGCTTATGAAAGCTTGATAGATGAAAGTGATAGAATCACTTGAGCATGGATGGATTGTTGAGGGCATCCTTCCATGAGATATGAATGTTAAGCAAGGCTTACCAAGTAAACCTTGGGGTGTATGCTTGGCTCCAAGTGGATATTAACAATGAAATGGAATGTCACACAAGATAGGGTCCGGACTCCAAGAAGAAAGGAGATACACACCTAGTTGATGTTAGGACTATCCAAGTTAAAGGGGGAACTTTTACGTAGTAGAGTGTGGGTTTTCCCAAAGTTAGGTCTCATGAGATGGGAGCCTTCACATAGTTGAGTTGAGGTTCCTAGTAGCAATCTTCATATCCTATGAACTAAGACATGCTTGAGAAGCATCTCCTAGTGTTCTAAAGCATAATTGAACTAAGACTAACTTAATAAAGTACCTCATAGTGTTCAAGAGTATAAGTGGACTTAGACATGCTTAAGGTATTATCTCAAAGGGTCCATGTGAATAATGAACTCAGACATACTTAAGAGAGTATTTTATAGTGTTCAAAGTAGAAAAAGGGGTTTAGACATGCTTAGGTAAGTATCTTATAGTATCCATTCTAACAGTGAACTTAGACATACTAAAGGATGTATCTCATAGGGTCCAACCCAAGAGTGAACTAAGATATACTTAAGAGTACCTCATAGTGTTCTAAAGATAAAGAGAGGAACTAGGTTCCAAACAAAGAAGGGTTAGTATGAGGACCTAAAGGTAGTACTTAGTATGTATAATATTTTTCGGGTGCTATGCATGCATTGCAAAAGTATGACTTAGGGTCATTAAAGAGAAGTCTTGAGATAGGATTGTGCTAGAGTTGCCTTTCCTAGTTATAGTTGACTTAAGGTGAGAGATTCCCTTAGTTGTGAGAGTTAAGCTAATAATGAGGCCAAAGTAGGGTGAATATGACGAAGATTACTGCAAGGCTATGTTTAGTGTGAAGGGTAGTATGGGAGGCCTTTCATGCATTGCACAAGTGTGTCTTGAGGTTACTTAGAAATATGGTACGCTTATGGCATAGAGAAGCTTAAGAGTTGACAATATAGGTAGACTATGACTAAGATGACAAAAAAGGGATAATTGGCTTGGGTGGTATTGTGGGATGCTATTTTTTCTTTGCGGTTGTATGCTTTTGAGGTTACTTGAGAATGGTTCTATTATGGTATTGATGGCTAAGAGTCAATTGTGCTTATATGATTTTGTCTTATCTCCTATGCTCATTAACTCTTATGCTTATGTCTTATGTTGACCAACAATTTTGAGCTGCTCTTATGATGTTGTGCTAACTTTCATACTTGGTACATTTTGTACTAACGCATATTGCCTACATTCTACTCAAATGTAGGGTTGAGGAGATTGAGTTGCTTTGAAGGCTAGGTTTCCAAGGATCTAGAAGAGTTGAATAATTGGTGAGTCCTCATAGCTTCGAGGACAAACCCTTATTTACTTTATAGCATTTCTTTATGTTTTAGACATTGTATGGGTTGCGTCCCAAGAAGTTTTATTCAAAGAGTTATGTTAGATGGTTTGAGACAATGGTTTTTGTAAAGACTTCGTTGCTTATGAAAATCTTTTCGATTGTATGGTCTTAAAAAAGTTTTAAATATTTCCATACAATTCTATTACCTATGTTATGATGCTAAGGGCTTGTATTAGACCCCTTCGGGGTCCTAGTATGCTGTGTTATGTCTATGGGATACCCCTGGGTCGTGCCAAACTTGGTATCAGAGCACAAGGTTAAAAGATTGATTCTAGGATTGTCTTAAACCACGTCTAGTAAAGTCTTGTTCATAAATGTGAAGCGCACCACATTTATGAATAAGAAGCTATTGGATGATTAGGAAATCCCACCTCTTCATTCTCCAAGTCGTGCCATAGATCTTTAAGCTCTCTCTCTTATCCCTTATCCAATGGTCTTTAAGATGTGACCGTTAGAAGGGTTTATGCTGGAAGGATTGAGGGAGAAAGGTTGGTTGTGATACCAATTATCGCTATGTGACTTGAGAGATTTGAGATGATAGATTGTGATGTTGTCCGTAGTATGAGTGATGCTTAATTATTGCCTTCTGTTATGGAAGATGTTTAGAAGAAATTGGGTAGGCTTACTCCCAAGGGGGAGATAGTATGCCTACCTAGCAAGGTGATTGTGAGGTTATGTTTAGTTTTTGGTAGAACCCAACTTAGTCATGATAAGTTTTGAAGTATTTTGATAGATTTGTTGAATAGGGTGTTTAAGTAATGCCTAGATAGGTTGAGTGAATAGACTCCTCTAAAAATTGTAGAAGTGTAATTCAGCATGGTTTAGAATCATCTTGTGTGATGGATTTAAAAGCTTAAGTGATGACTTACTCCGGCCTTAGAATTGAAATAAGTGATGGTTAAAAGAGTTTGTATAGGCTTACTACCAAGTGGGGGATAATATGCTTAGATAATAAGGTCATTGAGTGTCCTTGATGTTCATGAGTTAGGCTTGCTTGATGTTCTCACCTTAAGAAGTGTAGTGAGTTTGAGGAGTTTAGTCCCGATTTGTTAGGCTCATGTGAGATCTTGAGTGGTGTTAGTAAGGTTGATTGTGAGCTATAGTTGCTTAGTGAGAACCTCTCTAATTTAGAAGTACCAGTAGAGGTCTTAGACTGTCAAGTTAAGAAATAGAAGAACAAAGAAGTTGTTCCATGAAGTAGTTTGGAGTGATCTTTAGTAAGGAATTTGGTTAAAAAGTGCTACTTGGGAGGCCAATGGCCAATGAGATGTCCCAATGTCCCCATCCTTTCCTTCTACCCCTATTCAAGCTTGAGGTGATAGGTTCCTCTTGGTTTGCTTTTATGTGAAGTCATGTGTGAATAGTATGTTTCCATGATTTTCCTATGTGATGCATGGTCATGAAAATGCTTAGGTCTTAATAGAAATGTCGTATATGCATTGTTTCCTCATGTTGTGGTGCATTTGAGTAGATTTGCATAAAGACTTCATGAGTTGATTGTGAGCATTCCTTAGTTTTGGAATTGAAGATTACTCCCTTCAGTAGATGCTTTTAAGAGTAAATTTCATTTAGGCTCCATGTGTGTGTGTGTTGAGTATGTTTTAGTTAGGATATGTTAGTTCCTCCTTT